>BQMB01000399.1:0-530918 GCA_027943415.1 Closterium sp. NIES-67 | reverse complement strand
TTTTCCGCTCAGTCCCGCACACTAGATACAATCCTCCCCCAACGCCCCTCGCAACTTGTTGTTTTCGGCTAAGTCCCGCACTCTAGATATTCCAGCTTAGTCCCCTATGTTAAATTATATATGTTAGTATATAATTGTAGGCTTGGTAGGCTTACTGAACTTTACTGTAGAGGGTACAACACCCCTCCTTGTATCCCTCTCTCTTCTATTCTGATTCTCTTTTCTCTCCCCAACTCTCACCTCCTAGCCTAAAACCTCACGCCATCCATGGCTCCTTCTCCTACCTAGTCCTAGCTTAGTTTTAACATGGTATCAGAGCAGGAGGTCCTCCCTACTGGACCGCCTCCTCACGCTTCCGCCGCGTACTCCTCACCCTCGTTCGCTCGCGCGGCCATGGCGGCCGCGTTTTGCTGCAGTGGCGGCGTCGTGATGCCGCTGGCCGCGTCGTGCCGCGGCCGTCTCGACGCGCTGCCGTGGTGTCGGGCCGTCGTGCTGCCGTCGCAGCGTCGACGTCCCGCCGCGGCGTCGACGCCGCTCTGTGATGGCGACGTTGGGCTGCAGCCGGCCGCGCGACGCCTGTGGCACCGCTAGACCAGCCGCCCCCATGCCAGCCTTTGGCGCCCCTCCCCCCCCCCCCCCCTTCCTTCCCCTGTGTCCTCTTCCTTTCCGCAAACGACGGCCGACTCCCGCCGGCCGTCCCACCATCGCGGGGCCTGGCCACGTCACCGAGAGGTGCGGGCGCCGCCGCCGCCGCCGCTGTTGTCGAAGCCGCCGCCGCCGCCGCTGTCGCCGCTTGTGTCGGGGCCACGCAGCCGCACGCCGCCGCCGCTGCCGACACTGCCGCCGTCGCCGCCGCAGCCCCTGCGGTCGACGTCACCGCCTCACGCGCCGAGGGGTCGACCGAGCTAGTGTCGCTGTCACTGTGGCTGGAATGGGGGTGCTAGGTTAGGGGGTGTGGGTGTGTGTGGGCTTGTGTCTACCAAGCCTAGGGGGTGTGTTAAATTATATATGTTAGTATATAATTGTAGGCTTGGTAGGCTTACTGAACTTTACTGTAGAGGGTACAACACTCCTCCTTGTATCCCTCTCTCTTCTATTCTGATTCTCTTTTCTCTCCCCAACTCTCACCTCCTAGCCTAAAACCTCAAGCCATCCATGGCTCATTCTCCTACCTAGTCCTAGCTTAGTTTTAACACCCTACACCAGATATATTCCTCCTTACGGCGCTCCCAACCTAATTCCTGATGTCCCCCACTGCCAGGTACACTCCTTCCACACCCCCCAAAAAAAGCCTGAAGTTCCTCCCTCACCCAATCGTATTCCTGGGTTTTTTTTGCAATGGGCAAGATCGGGATTAGCCGCGACTTGCGCCAGAGTGGCAAAACACCAAGCCACAAGGTAGAACATGACATGACCAGTGGGGTGCCAACCAGCAGGGGTCAGGGGTCCAGGCTAGTGTGGGCTAGCGAAGAACGGATGACGCTCAAACACCCTGTCTGCTCAAATATCAGTCCCTCAATCAGCTAACCCTAAGTGTGCGTGTGAGACATCGGTGTACCGTACGTTTCGTATGAAACCCCAGACCTGAGAAATGAGCTCATATGATGGTCAGACGAAATTTTGAAACCCCGTCTGATTTTCAGACGGGCTTAAAACTTAGCAAGAACCCTGGCCAGAAAGTTACAAAACTCTTGAGCAAATTTCAGGCGAACCAGGTCCTATTGCAACACTGCCAATCCCGCACATCCTGAAACCGAGAGAGAGGTGAGAGATGGTGTGTGAACTAACGACCCACTCAAATCCTGAATCTCAGAGTTACCGGGAACAAGTGTTGGAAATACCTCAAGGACTTAAGCGTTTCTGAAGTGTAACACCACACTCGAGGAAGATCGTAACGGGTACGCGAGTCAACGGAGGTTACATGAGGGGATGGACAAACAACACGAAAGGACTCGAAGGGTCACAACTGGAGGTTGCGACTGACAGTTACAACTGCAAAGATGGTAACCAAAGCGACAATCGAGTCGCTGTGCGACTCGATAACCGCCCTTTTTTCAACTGTATTCTACAACTGCTTTACTTTCCTACTTTCTATATATTGATGTATGCTTGTTCTTTTAATCAATCACTTGTTCTCACATACTAGTACAAGGGTTCAACTACTCAACTTCAGCTGCACTACTCAAGTCTTTTACAACTGGACTTAGTCTCTGAAAGATCCTAAGGGCATTTCTCAGCCCAACATGGTATGAGAGCTGGTCAGAGACCAAACTCCCAGCAACTACGCTCTATCTACAATCAGCACACCAACGACTTCATTGATTACAAGTCATGGACAGCAAGGGCAAGAAAACCTCTACGGGCTCACCCAGTGCCCAAGATACTCAACCCGGTAACTCTGGACTGCACACTTCAGGATTGCAAACCGAGACCGGTGCTGCTCAAGAAACAACAGGAAGAGCACCAGAAATGGTGACTCCATCACCCTCTTCAAGCGTGGACCCGAACCTTATGGAAAGGTTCTTCAGCTTCATGTCACACTTCGACCAGCAGCAGCAGACAAGGACACCTGCGCATTCAACACAAAGCAACGGAGGAAACATGGGATTAGCGCCAATGAGTCTTGACAACTCATCGTTCGGGCGACACAATCAAGCGCCTACCTTTGCGCCTTATCACTCTTCACCGGGGACGTTCGAGTTCATGCCGCCCCGTGCCCAACCAACAGCAGCTGCATCACAACAGACACCAAACGAGATTTTAAGCCTCCAGGCGCAGTTTTCACACGTGATTAAACTGCAGACATCCTCACCATTCAACGGACACGATTTCTTTACCTGGAGTTTTGAGTTCGAGCTGCTGATGGAGGCTGCGCATCTCTTGGGATACTTCAACGGGTCCCTGCCATTCCCAAGCAACGGCACTGCAAAAGAACAAGAAATCTTCACGTATCAGTCGCTGCTGGCGTACACAGTTCTCCTACGGAACCTGTCACCACAAGAACAGCAAAGCATCAGAACGTATAGGAGCTATGGAAACTCCGCGGAACTCGCATGGCATCACCTCAAGTGCCTCTATCAAGCAAATGACAGCGTGACACAAAGCAGACTCATGCAACAGCTGACAACAATACAGATGAAGACTGGGGAAAAGGCGATGCAGTATATGAGTCGATGTCAGACACTCCGCGACCGCCTGCTTCGGTGCGGAGGAACAATCACTGAAGAAAGCTTCGTGACGCTTATCCTCGCTGGGCTCGGGCCAGAATGGCGAACCACCCGCTCGCTCCTTCGCGCCCACGGCCGAATCTCGGAGATGCACCTCTGCGCCGAGCTCCATGCTAAACAACAGGAGATGGACCTGTTTGAAGAAACACAATCAAGGAAACAACAACCATTAGTCTTCTACACTCAACGAAGACACGACAACAACTACAACCGACGCGGCAGGCAAGATCAACGCGACAACAGAGGACTCACCATTGTACCGCCGTTCTGCCACAACTGCCAAACATCCAGACACTCCAAAGTCAACTGCACACGTCCCCGAGCTTATCGTCCAGTAGACCCACAAGTCGCTTGCACTCAAGCAAGTCCGCCGAGGCACTCTTCCACATCTGCACAAAATACACCGAATATCATCAACTGCATGGTACACATCGACAACTGCGCACCCGGATCACCACCAACTTACACTCCCGATGAAGAAGAACTATTGCCGCCGCGCTCACAGGGACTTCAGGTCAACCCAACGTACGCTGCAGTCGCGAACTCCGAACCCACCGGATGCAACACTTGGTTCTTGGACAGCTGTTGCGGCCAACACATGTGTTCTTCCGGGCGGTTCGTACAACGAGAACGACGTCTCAACCGAGACGTCATCATCACCGTCGCCAACAACGAGAACCTGAAGACAAACAGACAAGGAGTGGTTCAGTTACAATCCATGGAGACAAACGTTAAACTGCAACTCAACAAGGTCCTCATCGTCAACAACTTGGGATACAACTTACTAAGCGTCAGCCAGTTAATGGCAAAAGGAATTCACCTGGAGTGCGACTCGGACTCCAACGAATTTCGCCTATACCACGGGAAGGGCGGTCTCTTCATCGGTCGCGCTCTACTAAAGTCTGGCATCTTCGTGTTGGACTTCGTCCCCGACCGCGGTACCGCCGATAGCGATGGCATCGTATCATTCGCCGTGTGGACGCACCCACTGGACCTTGACCCTGACTTCAACCAAGATGGATACTGGCACTCCAACACCATACCTGCAGCAGAAAGAACATGGGCGTTAGCAGTCATTCGACAAGAAAGACAAGTACCGGCAAGCGTCTCTTCATCGACATCACCTGAATTCACAGCAGCAGGACCCAGCAAAGTATCACCACCAGCAATCCGAGGACCGCCAACCGAAGCAGATCAACTCATGCCCACAACACGCGAAGTCTGCCGAAGTCCCGCCACCGTCGTCGCATTCTTCTCCAACACCGACATGTATTACCGATCGCCCGGCCATCGAGCTCCCGACGATATCTGGCATCAACGCCTTGGACATCCTGCAAATAGCACGGTACTACAAACCATCCAAGCCGAAGTGTTAGAACGAAACGCTCTCCTTACAACAAGCGGACAGGAACTTCGACGACCTCGCGCACGGTGCTTCACATGCCCCGAAGCAGATCTTCAACACCAACCTTTTCCGTCACATCACAATCCAAGTGCACCTGCATACGCACCGATGGAAAAGGTTTACAGCGACATCTTAAACATGCCTCGAGACGACACAGAATCCGACTTCAACTATGTCATAACGTTCATCGATGCAGCAACAAGATATGTTTGGCACTACAACCTCAAGACGAGAGACCAAGCCTTCGAAGCCTTCAAGACGTGGCTTCCCATCGCTGAACGAGAATCAGGAACGAAGCTCAAAAGCTTCCAGTCAGACGGCGCACTGGAATACCAGTCACAACGCATCAAGACCTACTTGGTGGAAAGAGGAATCAGACGCTTGGTGTCCCTGCCCTACGCTCACCAGCAGCAGGGGGTCGCCGAACGAATAAACCGGACCTTGCAGACGACGATGCGAAAGCTGCTCCTGGGGATGAGACTACCCAACACACTGTGGCCAGACGCGATGACACATGCCGTTCACCTGCACAATCTGTTGTCATCGTCATCACTTCCCAACAACGCATCACCGCACCTGCTGTAGACACGAAAAAGGGGCAGCACAAAATTACTTCGACTCTTCGGCTGCATGGTACAGTACAGACCCCACACAGCCCGAGCAGGCCGCTTCACTCAACGAGCACGGTGGGGACTACACCTCGGCATCGCCAAACATTTTCACGCATGGAAAATCCTCGACATACAAGACAAAAATACGGTGGCATCACGTGATGTTATCTTCTACGAGCGACTGACGCTGCAGCATTACCTGGACAACATTGCCAACACACACGACCCCACCGACGGCCTCGCGAGCCTTCGTTCCTTCGCCGACCGTGCTGCCGAGGCTGACGCAGCAGAAGAAGACGTACCTGGAGCCTCGGAAGCTGCCGGACCACTCCCTTTCTGTTTCGTACCTGTTCCACTCGACGAAGACAATCCTCTCGATAGCAACAACCTCGACACCCTCTACCACTTCGCTGACCAAGGTTACGCTACACCTCACCCGGTCGACACGAATATCTCAGAACGCATCGGCCCCAACTTCTTACCTGATCCCGAAGATGGTGACGAAGCAGCCTATTCCGGGAATGAAAATTCCCCTCGACACACACCCACGGGACTGCAAATCCTCGGCTTATGGGTCTCCATCCAGCACCCGCCGCCGCCATCTCCGCGCGAGCCAACGACTCTGTCGCAGGCTCTGGGGGGGAACATAAGGCGAAATGGAAGGAGGCAATGGAAAAGGAGCTGAAAGCTCTGCAAGACCGAAACACATGGAAGCTGGTACCTGCAACGAACGTCAACGGGAAGAACGTTCTCTCGGGAAAATGGGTGTACCGCATCAAGACCAATGCGGACGGCTCCATCGAACGATTCAAGGCTCGCTAGGTCGTACGAGAATTTGATCAACGATACGGAACCGACTACACAGAAACATTCGCCCCAGTCTCTCGTCACACCTCCTTGCGCATCCTACTCGCCATCGCGGCCACAAAGAAACTACCACTGCGCCAGATCGACGTCGCAAATGCCTTCCTGTACGCACCTGTGGACGCCGAAATCTTCGTCGAGCAGCCCCACGGATTCATCGACGACCCCACAAAAGTATGCCAGCTGATAAAATCCCTCTACGGGATCAAGCAAGCCCCGCGGCTCTGGCAGCAGCATCTTCACGGTCGCCTCGTCAGAATCGGATTCCTACAGCTGCCGCATGACCAAGGCATGTACCGACTGCAGAAGGGAAGAGAGTATATCCTAGTCATCGTTTACGTCGACGACCTGCTCTACATCGGTTCCACTACCGACATCACCACCTGGTTCGAAGGGGAGCTGAAAGGGGACTTGACACTCACGGTGTCCGACACAGTGACCCAGTACCTGGGTCTGAATGTCGTCGAAGACAACTCGGCGTTCTACCTATACGCTGGAAAGTACGCAGGCGTTGTCGCAAAGAAGTTCGGATTAACACCAACTACAGTCGCGACTCCCTACCGCTATGGGAACAACAACGACACCTCCGAAAAACTCCCCGCGAAGCAAATCCGGGAGTATCAGCAGAAGCTTGGCTGCCTACTATTCGCAGCAGTAACCTGCCGACCTGACCTATCCTACAGCGCAAGCCAGCTGCCGACGCATCTGAAGCAGCCGGAACAAGAAGATCTCGAAGAACTAAACCGGGCACTACTCTACTTCGTCTCTACGCCGACGACCGGACTTACCTACAGCAAAGTAACAACCATCCGTACAACTACTCGGATACGTCGACGCCGACCACGCGGGGGACAGGGAAAATCGACGATCGAGAACGGGCTACATCTACCGACTAGAACCTATCGGGACTATCTCCTGGCAGTCGAGCAAACAGGAACTAATCGCACTATCTTCGGCTGAAGCAGAATATATCGCCCTCTGTACTGCGACCAAGGAAGGACTCTACCTACGAGAGTTGCTCGAGGAAGCGAAGATTGCGACCCTGCCCGTCTTCTCACTCCTCTGCGACAACCAATCTGCGATCAAAATCGCGAACAAGGACGGTTTCGCCAACCGAACCAAGCACATTGCCCTGCGGTACTTTTTCGTCAAAGATGAAATCACGAAGGGGAGACTTCAACTCAGTTACTGCCCTACGACAGAAATGGCCGCAGACTACCTGACGAAGAAACTGGCGAAGGCAAAGTTCGATTACTGCATGCTGCTGACTGGGCAGACAAACGTCACCGGATCTGAACACGTCAGCACTCCAGAAACGAAGGGGAGTGTTGGAAATACCTCAAGGACTTAAGCGTTTCTGAAGTGTAATACCACACTCGAGGAAGATCGTAACGGGTACGCGAGTTAACGGAGGTTACACGAGGGGATGGACAAACAACACGAAAGGACTCGAAGGGTCGCAACTGGAGGTTGCGACTGACAGTTACAACTGCAAAGATGGTAACCAAAGCGACAATCGAGTCGCTGTGCGACTCGATAACCGCCCTTTTTTCAACTGTATTCTACAACTGCTTTACTTTCCTACTTTCTATATATTGATGTATGCTTGTTCTTTTAATCAATCACTTGTTCTCACATACTAGTACAAGGGTTCAACTACTCAACTTCCGCTGCACTACTCAAGTCTTTTACAACTGGACTTAGTCTCTGAAAGATCCTAAGGGCATTTCTCAGCCCAACAAGTGACTAGAAAGATGGGGTACAAGGGATATATGCTAAGGTGTTGAACCCCTCTGAGCATGCACTTATCTAGCCTATAACATATACAAAATATATGTTGACACTCAAATCCACCCTTCTGAGCCTCCTAGCTTGAGCCAGAGAGGCAGGCAACGCCTAAACGCCATTGCAGCATCTCACAATCAGTACTTCCAGCGACTCCATCGCACCCAGGTCCTCTGGCAGCGCTGCCAATCGGTGCATAAACTGAAGTCCCACTCATATCCTGAAATCCACCCTTTTGAGCCTCCGAGCTTGAGCCAGAGAGGCAGGCAACTCTTGAACGCCATCGCAGCATCGCACAATCAGTACTTCCAGCGACTCCATCGCACCCAGGTCCTCTGGCAGCGCTGCCAATCGGTGCATAAACTGAAGTCCCACTCATATCCTGAAATCCACCCTTTTGAGCCTCCGAGCTTGAGCCAGAGAGGCAGGCAACTCTTGAACGCCATCACAGCATCGCACAATCAGTACTTCCAGCGACTCCATCGCACCCAGGTCCTCTGGCAGTGCTGCCAATCCCCCACATCCCGAAACCAAGAGGTAGGTGAGAGACGGTGCGTGGACTAAAGACCCGGGCAGGCTGGTTACCGCCTTGCAGTTGTCCAGAGAGAGCCTTTTAGCGATGGCAGCTGCCCGAGGTTTGCGGGCAGAGAAGAGATTTTTGGGCAGGTGGAAATAATGAGTTGCTCAAGGGACGGTGACCTGCATAGAGAATCTGGTAGCGTGGTCATTCCCGCACAGCGAGACAGCTCCAGGTAAGAAAGATTTTCCAGCTGACCGAGATCCTTGGGCAGCGAAGAAAGGGCGGTGCAGCTGAAGAGAACGAGATGGGTGAGGGAGGGGAGGAGGAGGTGCAGCGAGGGAGGGAGGTGAGTCAGCTTCTTGCAAAACGCCAGCCTCAATTCCTGCAGCCTTGCCAGCTGGCATGCTGTGATTGGGTCAGGCAAGAGAGAGAAGAGGCCGGAGAATCGACGGACGGAGAGGGTGTGGAGGTTAGAGAGGCGGGAGAAGGAGCGGGGTAGAGATGCGACGGTGGTGTTGCGTGCAAGCTCCATGTGAGTGAGGGAAGAGGGGAGGAGGAGAGGCGGACGGCTGGGATGGGATGCTGGGGTATGGTAAGCAGCAGCAGCAGGAGTGGCAGCAGCATTGGGGGAACCTGCAGCAAAGGCTGCAGGGGGAGAAACTCCGGCAGAGGCCACACTCGGCAGAAGATCTGAAGCAGCAGCACCAGCTGCAGCAGCAGCAGCATCAGCCGCAGCAGCAGCACCAGCAGCATCAGCCGCAGCAGCAGCAGCAGCACCAGCAGAAGAGGCAGCATTAGCAGATGACGTGGCAGCAGGAACAGCCATAGCGCCCATGTCAAGTAACAACTGGTCCAGGCACTCAATGTGATTCAACACAAGGTGCTTCAAACGCGGCTGCTGCAGCAGCAGCCTCGGCACACTTGCGAGGGATTTGCACCCCTTCAATATAAGAACCTCCAGGTTCAGGAGATCTTGTGCTGATGAGGGTACAGTGGTTAGCTTGGCTAGTTTGCAGAGCTCGAGATGGGTCAAGGAGGAGATGTCTCCTAACGCTGCAGGGAGATACTCTATACTGAAGCACTTTTGGAGAGACAGAACCTTCAGGTTGGGCAGTGAGCAGAGGGAGTCCGGAAGCCGGTTGATCTTTAGGCAGTCGGTCAGCCTCAGCTCCTCTAATTTCTGCAGCTGCCCGGTTTCCTCGGGTAGATTCTTGAGCCAATTGCAGATGCTCAGGTCTATGGATCGGATATTCTGGAGGGCGGAGATTGAGGATGGAAGGGCGTCCAGCCAATAGGCATGCCGCAACTCAAGCTTGCGAAGATCGGGCAGCCTGCAGAAAGATTCGGGCACGTCAGTCGAAAACGATCCCCCGGATAGCTTGAAATCTCGCAAAGCTTTCATCCGCCCGAAATTCTGGGGCAGGTCAAACAGATTGGAGCAGTGGGAGACGTCAAGGGTGGTGAGAGCGGGCAGCTGGGTGAGAGATTCGGGCAGCTGAGGAAGACTGGAGCAACAAACCAGGTCCAGCTTCGTCAGGGAGGAAAGCTGCCCGACAGATTCGGGCAGACATAAAAGTTTCCAGCACTGGAGGGATAGCTCCTGTAAGCAGCTTAGAGGGCTCAAATCCTCGGGCAATTCCAACAGGCAGCTGGACTGAATGTGCAGTAAACGAAGGGAAGAGATGACTGTAAGGGAAGACGGCATGATTGTGATTTTATTGATGCATCCGTCCAGGTACACCTCCCTCAGTTGCGACTTGAACGCCTGGAAAAATCCGTTAAGATCTGATTCGGTAATGGACTGATGTGGAGATGTGAGGGGACCGAAGGAGATGGAGGTTAGGCTGGGGCAGGAGAGAGGGAGGTTGGTGAGGAAGCTTCCTTGGTAGGCTTCTAGGCAGTGGGGTGACGTGGCAAGGCCAGTGAGATGCGGGAACTTAGCGAGGGATTTAAGGAGGTAAGTTATTTTACTAGGTCGGTCAAGGCTGATGTAGTTGACTCGGCGACTGCTGCTACTGCTGCTCCTGGAAATACCCTCGTTGCTGCTACTGCTGCTACCGATGCGGCTAACGTTTGCACTTTCACCACCACTCCCGCCGCCACCATGGTTCACAATCTCGCCGCCATTCCCGCTGGTTCCTCTCGAGAGACGATGGGAAAGTTGAAGACAAAGAGGAGCCTGACTCAGAGGAGTTTGTTTTCGGATCGAGTCAAAAGCAGGAGGAGAGGGTTTCTGCGTGATAGATGCGAAGAACGTGCCGGGTAAGGAAGTCTGGATGATATACGCGAGGCGAAGCCATCGCTTGCACACGAGCGAGAGGCGGAAGGGGGGAGAGCCGTTGACGGCAGATAGTCGGAGAATGGAACACAGGAGGTCGTCCGATAAACGGTCGACTGCCGGAGATGCGTCAGCTGACGATAGAAGATCGTTAGGTAGACGGTCGATAGGAGAAGATCCGCCGGTCGATGTCTCGCAAGAATTCTGCATGTCGGCGATTCTAGGGACCGCCGTGCAATGGGCGTGAGCAGTATCCGCTCCTCCGGCTTGTCAACTAGCAATGGTATTTCGGATTTTGCCGTTTCTACACTCCCCTAGCAGATCGGTACGTAAAAGCTGATCGCACAGCAACGACGGCACAGCTGAACTAGTCCAAGTGCGTCTACGTCAGAAAAACGTTTCTGATGTATCCCTAAGGCTAATGGGGCCTATTCTGTACCATGTCGAGTGTGTACCAAGTTTCCTTCCAAGTGTCATGAACTCAAAAAGTTTCTCGGAAATTTTGGCTTGAACGTTTGCAGGCTTGCTAAATGAAAGTGCGACCCTCGCCCGTCAAAATATATATTTACTGTATTTTTGTTACAGGTCAGTTACCCTAAAATATGAACTGAAATCCGTCTTTCCAGTTCACGTATGGGTGCGCAAGATAAACGCGGATGACTTGCCCTTACACGCCCTCCCTGCTTCCTACATTCTGCCAGTTATGCCATGGCTCCTGAGACTTGAGAGAGGGGCGTTACAGAATTCAAATCCCATCCGCCGAACCGTCCAATCGTCGCGGATTTGAAAAGACGAAGGTTATTAGAGCCGCATTGACTGTTGTTTCAGCAGCATTCACGCCGCTAGTATTCGAGCTTTTGACAAGAGGAATCCTGAACGATTTTCCATGATGGCGGCAAACTCGGACCAGCCTCCTCCCTCTATCTCTCGCTCCGCAGCTTTCACGGAAATTCCACTCCCGGTGCCGCCGCTAGCCGTTCTAACTGAAGATCTCTTCCGCGACCTTACAGACCAATTCGCGGCTACTAGACTCACCAGCGAACCGAGAGTCAGGGACGGAAGCACTGATGCGAGGGACGGATCGATAGATGCTGGGGGAAGGAGAGCCAGGGAAGCAAGGGACGGAACCAGTGATGGCCGAGATATGGAGGGAAGGGCAACCCAGGAACCGAAAGGCGTGTCGAGCGGCGAGAGCGAGTCAACGATCAGTGCAGCGACGGCGGCAAGGCTCGGTATGCAGGCTCGAGGACGGGCTCGGTATCAGAGAGTGGATCTGCATGGAGAATCTCTTGTTCTGATTGGTGGTTTGGGTTCCCATAGGTCAG
Organism: Closterium sp. NIES-67; assembly: GCA_027943415.1. Taxonomy (NCBI): domain Eukaryota; kingdom Viridiplantae; phylum Streptophyta; class Zygnematophyceae; order Desmidiales; family Closteriaceae; genus Closterium; species Closterium sp. NIES-67. Next base: position 518,903 of record BQMB01000399.1, on the reverse strand, counting down.
CCAGCCGTTTTGATCTGCACTTCTGTTCCACTGATCTCCCTCCCACAGGCCCGTGTGAGAGGTTTGAATGATTTCCTAAAAAAACCCATCAGCTTGTTTTTGAGAATTCTCAACGATTTCCGGGGGTGATTTTTGAGGCACAAAAAAAAAAAAAACCGCCTAAAAAACCCACTGGTTGAGCTTCAGCTTGTTCTTTAGAATTCTCAAAGATTGTTCCGGGTGTGCATTTCTGTGCCACTGGTCTCCCTTCCTTATGTCGGTTCACAGGCATCCGACTCTGAGGTCTGGCATTTTTTTTCCTCTTGTTTTCGCTCCAAACGCCTCTAATTTTCTCTTCCCTCCCTCCCTTCTCTCTCCCTTACTCCCTCTCCTTCCATCGGCTCCTTGTGCAGTTTCTGATTGCAGCCTGGGATGGTGAGTCTCAAACCCCATCAGTCAGAACACACGCGATTTCTTCAACACACCACACACAACGTGGGATACACACGATCTTTCGCCTCGGACAAAAAAACTCCAAGGCACACACATCCTCTTCGTTACACTTTCGTGTGTTTTGAGTTGACTCAAAACTCCAAGGCACACACATCCTCTTCGTTACACTTTCTGTCAAGCAGTTTCCGTCATAAGTGATGCACTCAGTCAGAATTTATCCATAGCCTTCTCTTTCTTTAATTCGTTATTTAAAAAATTTCCAGAAAATCAGCTTGACCACGTGCATTCCGCCTGCCTTCTCCAGCCCTCCTGCATCTGCTGCATTTCACTTCATCGGTTCCGCTGTTCCCTTTCTCGCTCCCTTCTCCACACTCTTCCAGTCCTTTTTTAACATCGTGTCCTTGTTCACTGGTCAGAACAAAGACTTCATCAGTGTCTTTCTTCTGACCACTCATTTCAACATCGTCTCAGTCTCCCAGCTGGACAAATCCTCTCCTAGTATCTTTCTGAATTCAATCCGTTTTTCCTCGCCCTGCCTTTATGCCATCAGTTTGAGGTTCTGTTTCAGTCTCAGCTGGGATTTGTCGCCCTTCCCTCCTCTCTGATTAAACCCTTCTCATCCATCTCCCTGCATTGCTCAGTTTGCGGGTTCTATTTCAGTCTCAGCTGGACAAAATCCTTTCCTGGCGTCTTTCTGATCTTTAGCCTTTTTCCTCTCCTTGCCTATATACGATCAGCTTGCGGGTTCTGTTCCAGTCTCAGCTGGACCGAGCCTTGGCCATTTTGGACCATGGCAATGTGACCAAGCTGATCGCGCATCCCAGTGGCAGGAGCGCATTCCTGGTAAGGCTCTCTGCGTGTGAGGGTCTTATCCACATGTCAGCTGGACCGGGCCTTAGCAATCCTGGACCATGGCTGTGTGACGAAGCTGATCGCACATCTCAGTGGCAGATGTGCATTTCAGGTGATAAAATTTATTGCTTAAATGGCTCCAGCTTGATCATTCTTTTTTTGCGAGTAAATTGAATTCCGAGGCATCTCAATCTTCAGCCTGCTCATTTCAGGTAAGAAAACGGTTATATTATTTGTGTTAGCCTGCTCATTTCAGCCTGCCATTCTTGACCTCCTTGCAGGCTCAGAGGAATTCCAGGAGCTGTGTCTTCCACATCTGTCTGCCGCACCACTACCGCCCATTTTTCAGGCACCTAAAAATCTATCCCACTGCTGACCTCCTTGCAGGTTCCCAGAAACCCCAGGAGCTCTGCCTTCCAAATCTGTCTGTCACGCCACTGCTGCCCTTTTTTCAGGCGCCTAAATTATCTATACCCCTGTTGACCTCCTTGCAGGTTCGTGGAACCCCAGGAGCTCTGCCTTTCACATTTGTCTGCCACACCACTACTGCCCCTGCCAGTCGTTCTTCTATGATGCCGTGTCTCGAAACGAACAGCTCATGGTGCGTGTGATATGGTGTATACTGTAGCGTCTCTGCGCTTTATAAAAAAAACACAGCAAATCCTTGTCCTTTCACGTCCTGCTGCCTCACGCCACTACTGCCTCTGCCAGTCGTTCTTCTACGACACAGTCTCTCCCAGTGAATAGATCATGGTGAGTGGCATTGGGCGTCTTGACGTTCCCTTGATTTCCTCATCGCCTAGTACCACATTCCCTGTATCCCCGATCCATGTCCCCTTGGTGCTCCCCTGTGAAACCACTTGCTCGCTACTCAGTTAGCGGAGTCTCTTGAATGTTTCAATGTATTGAGATGCCTCAAGAGTAAAGCATTTGAATCATTTTTCCCCTTTCCCCCCTTCAATTTCCCTTTTGGCTCCCCAGTGCAAGCACTTGCTCGCCACTCGGATGGCCGAGTCCCTCAAGTGTTACAGTGTTGCTCATGTCAGCGATGGCGCCCTGTGCTTGGCCCTGTCTCAAATGTAACTATCGTGCTGGCATGTGATACTCGGCTGACAGAGCCCCTCAGGTGTTTGGGCGTGTTCCTGCGGCCTCTACCCAGACTCGCCCCTTCCCAAACGCGTGAGCTACTGTACAGAGCAATTTGACGCGAATTGATTCAATGCAGTTCAGTGCAGTGCACCACGAGTCTCGAAATGGGGTGGATGTGGGAAGAGGCTGTAGGAACACGCTCTTACGGTACAACGTTGCGCATGTCAGCCACTGTGCACTGCGCCTTACGTTTTCCGAAATGTAACTTTGATCATGTCACCATGTGTATTGCACTCTGTACATATCGAGTACGGTACTGAACTGAAGGCTCTCAACTCAATGACCCCACCTCCAGCAGCATTGTTTGATGCAAGCACTTCTCAGAGTAGCGAGATGTTTTAGAAAGATGAGTACTGAGTACTTTTACCTAGTGGGTTGTACTCTCTTATGGCATATACCTAAGAGCATGTTCCTGTTGTGATATAATCGATACTTAGCATTTCTGTAAGTCGATTAAGTGTAGTTAGTGTCGAATCAAACTGTAGAAGATAAGTTCGTAGGATGACGTCAGCAAATAGCGCTCGTCATAGGACAGTCGTTTCAGTCACGCGAACAGTCGCACCTCTTCATGATCATCTAGGGCGCATAGCGCGTTAGTGACGAACAGGTACATTAGCGAATAGGTACTTTTCGTAGAACTATAAATACTTGTTAGGTCTTTTCATTATTAACTTTGATTACTCACAAGTTCACGTACTCAGGTCATTCAACCTTGACCTTTACATTTTACAAGACTTCCGTTGTCTTACTAGTCTACCATTCCAGCAAAGATCCTGGACCAACACTTGAGGATTTGCCAAGTGTTCGTGTTTGCAGTTTTATACTTAGTCTACTGCAACACCATACGTTTTATTTCATGGTATGAGAGCTATCTGGAATTAAGACTACCGTCAACTATGACTGGTTCATCACCAGCACCATCTGCTGGATCAGTTACTGGGACTACTGGAGCATATGCCTCCACTACCGCCGCTGGTCTCTCAGCCTCTGGGCACTTTCCACCAGCCTATGCTAATGCAGAATCCGCCTTCTGTGAATACTCCAGGTGCTCCATCGACTACACCTACAGCGCAACAGCAACAATCACAAACAACAGCACAGCAACAAGCGTCGGTACATCCACCAGTTTCAACGCAATCGATTTCATATGCGTTCAGTGGAATGAGCCTTGTCGGCTCAAGTTACATGCGTGGAGCTACAGCTCCAAGTACTGGTTCGTTCGCTTTCTCACCTTTCGTACAGCAGCCGCAGTCGCAACAGTTTCAGCATCCTTTCTATATCTTCGGTCGTTCCCTACTCAGCAACAACAACAGCAGTATCAGCAACCACAGCAAGTACAGCAACAGCAACAGCAATAACAGCAGCAGCAATAACAACAACAACAACAACAACAACAACAACAACAACAACAACAACAACAACAACAACAACAACAACAACAACAACAACAACAACAACAACAACAACAGCAGCAGCACAACAACAACAACAACAACAACAACAACAACAACAACAACAACAACAACAACAACAACAACAACAACAACAACAACAACAACAACAGTACCTTTTAATGGTGTTGACTTCTACTCCTGGAGCTTTGTGTTTGAACTTTTGGCGCAGTCCGCTGGGCTATGGCCGTTCTTCACTGGCGAATTTACGTATCCTGTCGTGGGAACACAACTGGAGCAGCAGAGTTTCTTGCACGCCTCTCTGTGGGCGTATACAGTTCTTGTACGGAACTTGTCGCCGAAGGAGCAGCTCGGCGTTCGATCATTTCACTCACGTTTCACACCATCTGAAACGGGTATACATGGCAAAGGATACGATAACAGTGAGTAAAATACTTTCGCAGTTAACAAGTGTGCAGATGATGACAAGTGAGAACGTCATGGACTACGTTAACTGTGTCCGTACACTACGAGATCAACTGGAGAAAAGTGGGGGATACTTCCCTCGTGAGATGTATCTCACGGTACTTCTGGCTGGTCTTGGACCCGAATGGCGACAGACGCGCGCCTTCCTGCGCATGAATCCCAATCTCTCCGAAGCCGAAATTTCTTCTTATCTTCAAGCAGAGCAGCAAGATCTTGACCTGCAATCACAACGAAATCAGAAAAAGGGACTTCATTTAAGTTTTTACTCCAATCCAGAACAACAGCATCGACATCCACCAAAGTATCCATTCTGCCACTTTTGTAAGAAACCAGGACATACTTACCAAAACTGTCGCAGCCGTCATCAACCTCGTTGCAATACTTCGCAGCCGTATCACGATCGCAGCCGTTACCGAAGACACAACAGCCACATCAGCAGTTAACGTCTCAGCAGCAGCAGATGCCGAAACCGTCGCAGAATTTATCAATGTCGCAGCATCGCCCGCCGGTCTTCGCATCTGCCACATCAGGAAAAGGGGTTTTTGGTTGTGTTACAACAGTTGATATTTCAGAAACAGATTTCGAGACACGACTTGAAGAAACCACAAGTTCTGAAGGCATTCCTTTACCTCAAGTTTACGCTAACCTCGCTCGAATAATTTCAGGTCCGAATACCTGGTATCTCGACAGTTGCTGCGGTTGGCACATGTGCTCAGCAGAAACAAGCTTCATCACCAATCAACGTCCAATTCGTCGTTCGATACCTGTAACAGTCGCAAACGGACAAACTATTATGGCACGAGCAGTTGGAAGTGTCATGCTCGAATCTATCGACACGGGATACTCACTTCATGTTACTAATGTTCTTATCGTCGCCGGTCTTGGCTTCAATCTTCTTTCCACGGCTCAACTCCTGGCACACAAAATCCGCACACAGGGCAATTGTGACACAATGGATCAGGAGCTCTGGCACAGTTTGACGAATACTTATCTTGGTCGTGCCGCCACTCAACATGGCGTATCCGTTCTTCAGTTCGCAGCACAGGGAACTTTTGGTCCCTGGGATCACCCAGAAGAAACAGATTATCAACACGTGGACATTGATTTTCGAGCAACTACTGTACCAACAGCTTCTCGAACAGCAGCCGCCGTACTTACCGCGTTGGATACCTGGGAGTTCAATACCGCCGATGAAAGTGCCACTGCATGGCGAACGTTTTATAATACCCGTGCAGCCTTCCAAGGAACTCCAGCACCACTTTGGGGAGAGATAAGAGGTCTTGCAGCTGATGAACCTGACGTTGTTGAAGAAGCCGAACAGGAAGAAGTAGCTGAGCAGCCGAGTCCAACAGTAGCTGTCGCCGAAATACCTGCCACGACATCGACAGAAGCAGTGTCAAAAGTTATACTCGCAACTTCAGCAGCACCAACAAATGTCACGTTACCTCTTAACCATTTCGTCGACGAAGAAATTGACAAGTCACAAGCGCTTTCTCCTTTCATTCTTTCTTCTTTTTATACTAACGCGATTTCTACCTGCGATCATCAGGACACAAAGCAACAGAAGATATATGGCATCAGCGGTTAGGACATCCATCACAAGGGATTCTTAATCATTCAATCCGAGCAGCAGTTCTTGATAAAAATAGTTTACTTTTACCTGATGGCACGGAGATGAAGCCGCAGTCTCGTCCGACGGTTTGCACCACTTGTCCAGTTGCCAACCTTACGCACGATCCGTTTCCCAGTCATTTTCCTGGCTCAACACGTTATAAACTGATGCAGAAAGTCTACAGCGACATACTCAACTTATCTGAAGCAGGACCTAAAGACGAGAAGTATGTGATAACTTTCATCGAAGCGTCTACACACTATGTCTGGACAGCAAACTTACCCGCGCGGCATCTCGCTCACTCCGTCTTCGTCGCGTGGCTCGCTGTCGCTGAACGAGAGTCCAACGTGAAACTACAAGAATTTCAGAGTGATGGTGCAGGGGAGTACACCAGCAACACCTTCACAGAGTATCTTCAGACACTCGGCATCAAACAGAAGCAGTCACTGCCTCATGCACACCAACAAATGGGGGTAGCAGAAAGGATGAACAGAACTCTGCAGGAGAAGATGCGTGCTCTGCTGAAGCAGGCAGCCCTTCCACGGCATTTTTGGCCGTATGCGATGGATCACGCAGTGCTGGTACACAATCTTCTTTCCTCAACGTCCCTGCCCGAGTTCTCCTCTCCACACCTGCAGTGGACACGTACAGTCGGTAGCACAAAACTTTTACGAGTTTTCGGGTGTGTTGTACAGTTTCGTCCTCCAACCGCAGCACTCGGAAAATTTTCCGAACGAGCAAAATGGGGGGTACATCTCGGCATCGAAAAACAGTATCACGCGTGGAAGATTTCGGATCTCCGCTCCAATCAAGTCGTTCCATCACGTGATTGTCTTTTCTATGAAAGACTCACCTTGCCCGTTTTTCGTGCCCACCAGGCAGCAGCTGCCAATCCTGCCAGGCTGTTCGAAGGCTCTCGTGCATTTGCAACTAACGAAGCCGAAGCTGATGTACAGGACGAGGATGTTTCTGAAGCTTCCGAAGCTGCCGCAACAGACATTCCCGAACCTGTCACCTCAACCGGCATACCTGAATTCATTCCTCTTGCAAATGCTGACCAGGATGATGTTCGCGAAGTTCATCTCAGTTACGAACGCGATCGCCAACAACAGCCGATGCCCGTGGTCTCCGATGAAGCAGTTCGTATTACACCTGACGAAATTGGGGGGAAAGAAGGACCAGAAGAAAATTTCGTCGGTGCAAACGAAGAACGCCCGCGCTTTACAGAAACAGGATTACAGATACCGGGGTTCGCTGTCGCAGTACAGTACAATGACAGTAAAATACCTGAACCGAAAACCGTTCGACAAGCTCTTACGAGTCCTCACCGAGAAAAATGGCGCGAAGCCATGGACAAGGAGCTAGCAGCACTCAAGAATCGCGGCACATGGGATTTAATACCGACTTCAGAAGTAAAAAGGAAGAAGGTACTTACCGGAAAATGGGTCTTCCGCGTCAAGACTAATGCAGATGGGTCGTTTGAGAAATTCAAGGCGCGATGGGTCGTCCGCGGGTTCGAACAGACTTACGGCATCGACTACGAATTAACTTTTGCTCCTGTCGGCCGACATACAAGCGTTCGGATTCTACTTTGGTCCCTGGGATCACCCAGGGAACGGTACATATCGAGTACGGTACTGAACTGAAGGCTCTCAACTCAATGACCCCACCTCCAGCAGCATTGTTTGATGCAAGCACTTCTCAGAGTAGCGAGATGTTTTAGAAAGATGAGTACTGAGTACTTTTACCATTTCTGTAAGTCGATTAAGTTTAGTTAGTGTCGAATCATACTGTAGAAGATAAGTCCGTAGGATGACGTCAGCGAATAGCGCTCGTCATAGGACAGTCGTTTCAGTCACGCGAACAGTCGCACCTCTTCATTATCATCTAGGGCGCATAGCGCGATAGTGACGAACAGGTACATTAGCGAATAGGTACTTTTCGTAGAACTATAAATACTTGTTAGGTCTTTTCATTATTAACTTTGATTACTCACAAGTTCACGTACTCAGGTCATTCAACCTTGACCTTTACATTTACAAGACTTCCGCTGTCTTACTAGTCTACCATTCCAGCAAAGATCCTGGACCAACACTTGAGGATTTGCCAAGTGTTCGTGTTTGCAGTTTTATACTTAGTCTACTGCAACACCATGCATTTTATTTCAGTTCCTACGAGCCTCTTCCAAGGCAACCTCTTCCCAGACTCACGCGCGACCTTGAGAGCGTGTTCCCAGTGTTAAAGTAAGAACTGAATAATGAACTAGAAGTAGAAACTAGAACAAATACTAGTTGGTTGTACTCACTAGAAGCATACCCCAGTCTAGCCTATAACTCGTACACAGCTAATATGTATAAGTTGACACACCCCCTAGGCTAAACAAGGGGTGAAGCTAAGCAAGAAGCAAACAGCTCAGAGTGACACTACTAGTCCAACCACTGAGGCAGGGGTCTGGAGACCAGTCAGCAAGGGTACAAACAAAACTAAAGCAAGCCAGGGCGGCACTACTAGTCCAGCCACTGGAGGTAAGGCCACAAGGCCAGTCTGACGAGCATATATAATAGAGAGTACACAATCAGGATCCTAACAGGTGAGTAGCTACAGGAACAAGACCAAGCTGTACACAGTGCCGCTGATGATCTTTAGGCGCAAGGGCCTTAGTAAAGATATCAGCTGTGTTGGCACCTGAGGCCAAGTGAACTACGTGGGCCTGGCGGCGCTGCTGTAGCTCGCGCAGGAGGAAGTACCGCAGCTGGATATGCTTTGCTCTGCCCTCAAGCCGAGGCCCCAGACACAGGAGTATCATGGCCCTGTTGTCAGCGTACAGGACCGGGCAGAGCTAGGCTGCTCACCTAAGTCTGTGAGCAAGATGGTCAGCCAGCGGAGCTCCTGTGCCGCCATGGCACCCGCGTAGATCTCAGCCTCACAGCTAGACTGAGCCAACAGACGACGAGCGAGTGGATCTCCAAGAGATAGCACCCGAACCAAGGCTAAAACAGTAGCCCTGCGATGACCTGAGCGTCTCAGAGACGTCTGCCCAAGAAGCGTCTGTGTGCCCAGTAAGGACCACTGGCCTGCGTCCTCCTAGCACTAACCCCATGCCCGATGTACTAGCAAGATAACGCAAAACACTCTTAGTGGCAGACCAGTGCTGAGGTCGGTGTCTACGTACCTGTAGCCACAAAGCGAGCCAGGATGCTGAGAGGGTATGCGAGATTTGGGGGAGTGCAAGTCATCAGGTACATGAGGCAACCCACCAGCTCTGTGTAGGGGCCACTGGGCTCTACGGGCTCCCCAGAAATGGGAGCGGAGAGCCCATGGACTACAGGTAAAGGTGTGGGCTGTGCGGAGGAGAACTGAAGACCGAACCTCTGAAGGACCTGACGCACCAAGTGTGCAGTGTTAGAGTGATGGTGCGTGCTGCTCTGTCCCTAGAGATCTGCAGGCCAAGATAGCGACGCAGCTCTCCAAGGTCAGTGCAGGTGTGTCTCTTCAGCAGCTCGGCCTTCACAGAGGCCAGTGCGTCCCTGTCAGCAGTAGACAAGGATGTAGAACGGAGTCTGGCCGGAACGCACAAACAACGAGGGGTCAGCAGAGGACGGAAAGAGCTGCAGGTCTGCTAACGTGGCCCGCAGCGTGTCGTGCCACTCGCGAGGAGCCTGGCGCAGGCCGTAGACCGACCGCCTGAGAAGCCACTGGGTCCCAGAGGGGAAGGTACCAGTGAAGCCCTGTGGTCGGCGCAAGTAGACCTGCTCGTGTAGGCTGCCCTGAAGAAAGGCAGTAGAGAAGTCGAGGGAGTGAAGCTCGTAGTCACGCTGTGCTGCTACGTGTAGCAGCGCCCGAAGAGTGTCATCTTCGGGGTCGGGGCGAAGGTCTGGAAGAAGTCAACCCCCTCGCGCCTGACTGAAACCTCTGGCCACGTAGCGCGCCTTGAAGACAGGCGGCTCTCCAGGGGGCACTTCACCTTGAAGAGCCACCGACCATCGACTATGTTCACCCCAGGCGGGGGAACTGCGTCGACGTAAGTGCCGGTGGACTCCAAGATGCCATCTCCTGCTCCATGGCAGCTATCCACTGAGAGGCCCAAGGTCCGAGGTGGCCTCAGCGTAGGTGCGAGGAGTCGGGATGTCGAAGGCGTCTGGGTCACCCTCAGGGACTAACAGCATGGAGCAGAGATGGGGAGCAGCCTCAGACAGGAAAGCAAGCTCGTACTGCCTATCCTCTAGGACGTCACTGCCAAGGGCAGGAGCACCCTCGACGGACGGAGGACGGGCAGGGTCAGAGACCAGAGTGGTAGCGTAGTCAAGGCGGCGGGTAGAGGCAAAGTCAGCGACAGCAGCGGCAAGCGCGTCAAGGCGCGAGACAGGAACAGCAGAGTCGGTAACAAGAGAGGGCAAGGACCCAAGGGACAAGGGGACGAGAAGCACGGAGGTAGTCAGAGAACGGAGGAGGTGCAACAGCAAGGGACGAGGGAGGAGGGGGGGGAGGAGGAGGACGAGACGAGCGGGAACGGAGCAACATAGGGTGGGTGGGCAGGACAGGAGAGACGGGACGAGCACGGGAGGGACGGCGAGCCAAACGTGAGACGGAGGGTAGGGTCAGGGGACAGCGGGGACACAGGAGGGGAACGAGGAGGAAGACGGCCGGAGACGAGTCCGGCGGCGGGAACACAGGACCGTAGACAGGAAGGTCAGCAGGCGGTGGGGGAGACACCGGCGCGCGTCCGGGGAGGGAAGGCCGAGCAGGCGGAGAGCGAAACCGGCGGCGACGGCTGCTGCGGCGCGCGACGGCTGGGCCGGAACTCTCGGACCAGCAGAGGCAGAACGACCGTCGGCAGAACACTCAACAGCAGCACCCCAGAACCAACACCCCCAGAGCGAGAACCCCCCCAACACCAGCGGCACCCCCAGAAGCCGCAGGACGAACACCCTCCTCCACACCAGCACCCCCAGGGGCCAAGAGCGGCGGCAGTGGCGGCGCGCACGGCTGCGGCGGCGACAGCGGCGGCTGCGGCGGGTGGGCGGCAGGGCGGTGGCGCGGACGGCGGCACGGCTGGGCGGCGACGGCGGGCGGGGGCGGGGTCGGCGACTGCGACAGTGGGGGCGGAGGCACCGGGGAAGGGGGAGCGGCAAGGACGGACGGGGGTACCACCAGAGTCAGCAGACTCCTCAACGGGGACAACCGACGGGAGGGGAGTGACGTGGAGACACCAGACGGGCAGGACGAGGCGGGAGAGGGGCAGGGGCTACCGGGGGAGAGGGAGCAAGGAACAGGGGGGGGCAACTGGGAGACCTCGGTGAGGGAAGCGGCGGTAGAAGGAGACGGACTCGTCAAAGGTGACGTCACGAGAGTGGAGGAAGCGGTGAGACGGCGGGTGGTAGAAAAGCCAGTCAGACGAGTCCAGGGGGAAACCGAGGAAGACACAGGGGACAGTGCGGGCAGTGAGCTTGTCCGTGCCAGAGGCACGAACGTGAGCAAGGCAGCCCCAGACGTGGAACGCAGACGCGTCACCGGGGGACCCGGTCCAAAGGAGGGTCGGCGAAACCTGCGGCCGCTGGGAGCGTGGCCACAGTTAAGCTGGTGAGCAGCGTAGCGAACAGCGAACGACCACAGAAAATGGGGGGCATCGGCATGGATCATGGAGGTACGGGCGACCTCCATGACCAAGCCGATGCGGCGCTCAGCAACCCCATTCTGCTGTGGCGAGTCCGGCAAGGTGTACGACTGGGTGATGCCCTCCGCACGACAGAACTGTCCAAGCCGACCAGAGGCGAACTCGCCGCCACGGTCGGAGTGGAGACACAACACGGGGAGACCGCGGTGAGACGCGCAGCCCCCACGGGAGAAGAACGTCGGGCACGTCGGCCTTCCGCTCCAGGGGAAACACCGTGGTGTAGCGCGTGTAGTCGTCGACGAGCACAAGGAAGTAGCGCTCACCGCGCGGTCCGGGGACGGGGCAGGGCCCCAAACGTCCAAGGCAGGGTCTGAAGGGGGCAGTAGCAGGGCAGCGAGGAGGAGTGAGGAGCACGGCGGAGCCACCCTCGACGCAAGGCGTGCACGTGTGAGGCGAGGAAGGGCAGGGAGCGACGCGGGAGACCTAAGACAGACGTGCTGGACATGTGACGCAGACGTGAGTGCAGGGTGGCCTAGGCGGTGGTGCCAGAGAAGGGACGGGTGAGTGAGGGGCCGACACGAGCAAGCTGCAGTGACCAGGGAGGACGCACCAACCAGGGGGGAAGCAGTGTCTAGGGTGAACAGACCGGACACCGGGTCCCGGGGGAACGTCGCAAGGAGGGAACCTGAGACAGACTCAGAACAGACAGCGAACCGCTCGTGCCCGGGGAACGTGGTGGTGACGCCGAGGTCCTGGAGACAGCCGACACCAACCAGGTTCCTCGAGAACGAGGGAACGTGGAGACCTGTAAGGGAGCCTGAGGGAACTGCTGGACAGGGAAGGGACATAGAACTGCGAGCGACGACAGGACCCGCAGAGGGGTCAGCGAGAGAGACAACAGCAGGCGTAGCAAGTGGCGTGAGCGCGGAGCGGTCGCGGAAGAAGCAGGCAGAGGCACCGGAGTCGAGAGTGAAGGACAGCGAAGCCTCGGCGGAGGCCGGGAACGGAGCCGGTGCAGAGACTAGGTCAGGCAAACAAGGCAGTCCTACGCCTGACGCAGCAGGGGAGGCTAAGCTATACAAAGGGGCAACACCTAAACTAGAGTACACAGGGTAATAAGATCCAGCAACACTAGAAGCGTCAGAATACAAGGCGTGCAAAGCAGCACCTATCTGATCCATGTGTAACTCAAAGATCGGCACGCCCTAGCGGAGCAGGCTGTGCCACTCGGGGAGGTCCGGGGCCGGGCCAAAGCGACGACGAAAGAGATCGTCGAGGCGGCAGAAACAGCGGGCGGTCGGGTGCGGGCGGCGGCACAGAGTGCCGCGAAGAGGCCCGGTCTGAAGCTGGTACTGGCAAGTGACAGCACCGGAGCCGCCGGTAGACACCGAGCAGCACAGGCCGCCACCACGGCCACTACCTCCGGAGGTGCCGGGCCAACCAGGCGGGAGACGGGCCCACGGCTGCGGCGGCTACTGCTGGGACGGCGGCTGCTGCTGGGGCTGCTCCTGCTGCGGCTGGGCTGCTGCTCCTGCCCTTCGGTGGTAGTCCCTTCAGGCGGACTTCCGTCACAACCACCACCACCACCACCACCTGCGCCACCACCCCGGCCTCCCTGACGACCACGGCCACCGCGGCGCGAGCGCTGCTGCGGGTGGACCGCAGCAGCCGTCTCGGTGAGAGGGGTCGCCGTGGCGACCGCAGCCGAAACGTCAGTGAACGTGCACTGGGAGGGGGCACAGCCGTGAAAGATAGAGACTGCCGGCGCACCGCTCGACTGAGCGATAGTGCGCTGGCGAGTCTCGATCTCGGTGAGGGTATCGACAAAGGCAGTGAGGGTGAGGTCACCCGGGTGCTGGCTAAGGAAGTGATCGTGAGCACTAGCGAGGCGGTCTGGTAGGCGCATGGCGATAAAATAAAGCGTCATGCAGAAAGGGGGGGGGAGCGCAGTGAGCTGGGCAGCAGTGCTGGCAATGCGATAGCGGGTCTCTAGGGCACGCAGGTGAGTGGCAAAGTCTGCGACGGTAGGGAAGGCTACAAGGTCTGGGAACAGCATCGGGAAGAGCAAGCGGCCAGCAGAAGCAGACGCGGGTGTGGAATAGCGAGCAATACGTCGTCTAAGTAAGCTTTGGCCATCTCAACAGTAGCAAACGCGAGCGCTCAGACACAGGGAGGGCGTGGCTAATAGCAACCTGAGCTACTGCATCGCGGGAGTCCCAGACCGCACAGGCAAGCGCAGCATTAGAGAAGGTCTCACGGTCATCAGAGGAGGGGTCAGCCAGGGAGGGGAGCAGGTGCGGGGGGACGGGGAGCAAGCCATCGACATGGACAACCAAAGAGTGGCCATCCTGGCGCTGACCTGTAAGGTGGCGGCGGAGATTGGAGAGCCAGGGCGGCGAAGTCAACCGCATGTCCCTCGACGTCCAGTCGGAGCACGAAGTCTGCCATCGTGCAGGGTCAGCGGCACAGCTCCACAGCTCCGCAGGAAACAGCGACGCAGGGACATGACGGCGGCACCTCTCCAGCACGGCGGCCGCGAGGCGCCCAGCGCTGGCGAGCAGAGTAGACGGAGCCCGAGGTGGCACGGCAGGCCGGGCAGGCACGAAGAGGGGCGGGCGAGCAGTGGGAGAGGGCCAGGCAGGCGCGGCGGGGCTAGGCAGGCGTGGCGGGGCTAGGCAGGCACGGCAGGGCCAGGTAGGTGCGGCGGGGCCAGGCAGGCGGCGGCGGGGCCAGGGAGGCGCGGCGGGTCCAGGCAGGCGCGGCGGGGCCAGGCAGGCGCGGCAGGGCCAGCAGGCGCGGAGGGGCCAGGCAGGTGCGGCGGGGCCAGGCAGGCGCGGTGGGGCCAGGCAGGCGCGGCGGGGCCAGGCAGGCGTGGCGGGGCCAGGGAGGCGCGGCGGGGCCAGGCAGGCGCGACGGGGCCAAGCAGGCCGCGACGGGGCCAGGCGGGGCGCGACGGGGCCAGGCAGGGCGCGACGGGGCCTAGCGGGCGCGACGGGGGCCCAGGAGGGGCGTGACGGGGCGAGGAGGCGCGACGGGGCCCAGGTGGGCGCGACGGGGCTAGGAGGCGCGACGGGGCCCAGGAGGGGCGCGACGGGGCTAGGAGGCGCGACGGGGCCCAGGGGGGGCACGACGGGGCCCAGGAGGGGCACGACGGGGCTAGGAGGCGCGACGGGGCCCAGGAGGGGCACGACGGGGCTAGGAGGCGCGACGGGGGCCCAGGAGGGCGCGACGGGGCTAGGAGGCGCGACGGGGCTAGGAGGCGCGACGGGGACCCCTTTTTGGAATAATCCCGTTTCATATTCGCGTTCCAACGCTCTCAACCACATAAAAACAGCTGGCATCGAAATTAAACTGTGCAGATTCCGCGCTTGTCTGAAAAATATGTTCGTCTGAAAAGAGGTTTTAAAACACGCCCCCTGGAATCCTGAAAAGCCGAATCTCACTTCGCACTTCGGTGGAACCGCACTGAAACATTTCGCCGACCAAAATCTGCGACACTGTAGCATGCGAGTCTAGGAACACACTCCCTGGTAGCCTATACTAACATTTTGGCATATATGTTTAAACACACCCCCTAGGCTAGACAAGGGGTAGTGCCCAGGGCTCAAAATTGGTTTAAGGGCACCCTTAATAATTAGTGTACCAAAAAAAAATTACCTTGTCTCTTACGGTAAAATTTTCGTCACCCTTTGAAAATCATGGTAAATTTGTAAAAAATGATGAGTACCCTAAATGTACAGGGTGTTCAGACTAGAAAGTATTAATAGAAGAAGGGAGAACAGGGGAGATATAGCGTTTGGGTTGTACCCACTAAGAACATACCCTATCTAGCTTATAACTTCTACATAACAATATATGTATAAGTTGACACACCCCCTAGGCTAGATAAGGGATAGCGCTGAGCAAAAAACACGCAGCTCAGGGTGGCACTACTAGTCCAACCTCTGAGGCAGGGGCCCGAAGACCAGTCAGCAAGAGTACAAGCAAGACAGAGCAAACCAGGGCGGCACTATTAGTCCAACCACTGGAGGAAAAGCCACAAGGCCAGTCTGTAAGGGATAAATAGACAGCAGTACACAATCAAGGGCTGGCAAGTGAGAGTCAACAGGGACTAGACCTAACTGCAAGCAGTGCCGCTGATGATCTCTAAACGGAAGCGCCTTAGTAAAGATATCAGCTGTGTTGGCACCCGAGGCCAAGTGTACTACGCGGGCCTGGCGACAGTGCTGAAGCTCGCGCAGGAGGAAGTACCGTAGTTGGATGTGCTTCGCGCTGCCCTCAAGTCGAGGCTCCTGACACAGGAGGATCATGGCCCTGTTGTCAGCATACAGAACCGGGGCAGAGCTAGGCCGCTCACATAAGTCGGCAAGCAAGAATGTCAGCCAGCGGAGCTCCTGTGCCGCCATGGCACCGGCGTAGATCTCAGCCTCGCAGCTAGACTGAGCAACAGACGAGGAGCGAGTGGACCTCCATGAGATGGCACCAGAACCAAGGCTGAAGCAGTAGCCCTGGGAGGACCGGAGGGTCTCAGCGTCGTCAGCCCAAGAAGCGTCTGTGTGCCCAGTAAGGACCACTGGCCTGCGTCCTCTCAGCACTAGCCCCATGCCCGATGTACTTGCAAGATAACGCAAAACCCTCTTAGCGGCCGACCAGTGCTGTGGTCAGTGTTAGCCTGTGGCCACAAAGCGGGCCAGGATGCAGAGAGGGTATGCGAGATCTGGGCGAGTGCAAGTCATCAGGTACATGAGGCAACCCACCAGCTATGTGTAAGGACCACAGGGTTCTACTGACTCCTCGGGAACTGGAGCTGAGAGCCTGTGGTCTACTGGCAGAGGTGTGGGCTGTGCGGAGGAGAACTGAAGACCGAACCTCTGAAGAACCTGGCACACCAAGTGTGACTGTGTGAGAGTGATGGTGCGCGCTGCTCTGTCCCTGGAGATCTGCAGGCCAAGGTAGCGGCACAGCTCTCCCAGGTCAGTGCAGGTGTGTCGCCTCAGCAGCTCAGCCTTCACAGAGGCCAGCATGTCTCTGTCTGCTGTAGCAAAGACCAGCTCGTCTACGTAGACAAGGATGTAGAACGGAGTTTGGCCAGCATGAACGAAGAGCGAAGGGTCAGCAAAGGACGGAAAGAACTGCAGGTCAGCTAGTGTGGCACGCAGCGTGTCGTGCCACTCACGGGCGCCTATCTCAAGCTGTAGACAGGGCGCCGGAGGAGCCACTGGGTCCCAGGAGGGAAAGTACCGGTGAAGCCTGAGGGCGGCGCAGGTAGACCTGCTCATGTAGGCTTCCCTGAAGGAAAGCAGTGGAGAAGTCGAGGGAGTGAAGCTCATAGTCACACTTTGCTGCTACGTGTAGCAGCGCCCGAAGAGTAGTCATCTTCGGGGTCGTGGCGAAGGTGTGAAAGAAGTCCACCCCTCTCGCTGACTGAAGCCTCTAGCCACGTAGCGCGCCTTGAAGACAGGCGGCTCTCCAGGGGGGCGCTTCACCTTGAAGAGCCACCGGCCATCGACTACGTTCACCCGAGGTGGGGGAATTGCGTCGACATAGGTGCTGGTAGCCCTCCAAGATGCCATCTCCTTCTCCATGGCAGCTATCCACAGAGAGCCCAGGGTCCCGAGGTCGCCTCAGCGTAGGAGCGAGGGGTCGGGATGTCAAAGGCGTCGGGTCACCCTCAGGAACTAGCAGCATGGAACAAAGATGGGGAGCAGCCTCTGACAGGAAAGCAAGCTCGTACTACCGGTCCTCCAAGGCGTCACTACCGAGGGCAGGAGCACCCACGACGGACGGAGGACAGACAGGGTCAGAGACCAGAGCGGTAGCGAAGTCAAGGCGGCCAGTAGAGGCAAAGTCAGCGACAGCAGCTATAAGAGCATGAAGATTGGAGACAGGAACAGATGGGTCGGTAACGAGGGAGGCAAGGACCCGAGGAACAATAGGACGAGCAGCACGAAGGTAGTCAAACAGAGGGGGAGGCGCGGCAACGAGCGACGACGGAGGAGGCAAAGGCAAACAGGGAGGATGAGACGCGTGGGAACGAAGCAACATAGGGTGAGAACGCTGAACAGGAGAGACAGGACGAGCACGAGAGGGACGGCGAGACCAGACGTGAGATGGAGGCGTCGGGTCAGGAGACAGAGGAGGAGTAACAGGAGGGGAACGAAGGGGAAACGAGCCGGGGACGAGTCCGGGGGAGGAAACACAGGACTGTGAACACGAACAGGGGGAGACGGTGAGGGAGGCACAGGCGAGCGGTCAGGGGAGGGAAGGCCGAGCAGGCGAAGGGTGGACATCGGCGGCGACTGCTGCTGCTGCTGCTCAACGCCGACAACTGGACCACCAGCTGCACCACTGCTACCTCCGGTACATTCCACGCCAGCACCCCAGAACGAGAAACGTCTCCAGCGCGGGTGCCACCCCTGAACCCGCCGCGACAAGTCACGACATGAGCCCTGGACTAGCACCCGCTCCCTCTGTTAACACAGGGTACTAAAATTATCACCCTGTCCACTGCACAGTAACATGTAATTTTCCAGCTTTCTTAGCGTGTGTGAGGGACATTATCGGTCCTTCCTAAATCACACTAAAACATCACAGGCAGGTAGCCGACACGAGCTGGAGCACGTGTGAAGGGGCACCGAGTTGGCCCCTTCGCCAAAATACACACATCCATGTACAGTGTAGACGCCAGACTGGCACACACAGAAACTTGTCGACATAATCGCCCGTAGCACGTTCCGATTGCCCTTCGAAAATACAATGTAGTGCACCCACTGACAAAACTTGTCGATATGCCGTTCTTCTGTTTTGTGATTTCGGCGATACCCTGTCTCGTCAGGGTAGAACTAGAAGTACTCTTACTACAGCAGGGTAAAAACAATCTTACACTTTTTGACTAAGGGTCACGGAAAGAATGCCCTTACAAAATCAGGGTGATCCTGAAAAAGCGGCCGCTGGCAAGGGCAATCAGGGTGAAACACCCTTCAAATCTGAGGCCTGGTAGTGCTCGGCAAGAGACACACAACTCAGGGTGGCACTACTAGTCCAACCTCTGAGGTAAGGGTCTGAAGACCAGTTAGGAGAGTACAAACAAGACAAGAGCAAACCAAAGCGGCACTACTAGTCCTGCCACTGGAGTAGAGGCCATAAGGCCAGTCAGGAGAATATAATCAGAGTCGTACACAATCAAGGCCCTAGCAAGTGTGAAGCTATAAACAGTGCCGCTGATAATCTTTAGGCGCAAGCGCCTTAGTAAAGATATCAGCTGTGTTGGCACCGGAGGCCAAGTGAACTACGCGAGCCTGGCGGCGCTGCTGTAGCTAGCGCAGGAGGAAGTATCGCAGCTAGATGTGATTCGCTATGCCCTCAAGCCGAGGCTCCTGACACTGGAGGATCATAGCCCAATTGTCAGCGTACAGATTTGGGGCACAACTAGGCCGCTCACCTAAGTCTGTGAGCAAGAAGGTCAGCCAGCGGAGCTCTGGTGCTGCCATGGCACCGGCGTAGATCTCAGCCTCACAGCTAGACTATGCAACAGACGACGAGCGGGTGGACCTCCACGATATGCCACCTGCACCAAGGCTAAAGTAGTAGCCCTAGGAGGGCCTGAGTGTCTCAGTGTCGTCCGCCCACGAAGCGTCTGTGTGCCCTGTAAGGACCACTGGTCTGCTTCCTCCTAGCACTAACCCCATGCCCGATGTACTTGCTAGATAACGCAAAACCCTCTTAGCGACTGACCAGTGCTGTGGTCGATGTCTGCCTATGGCCACAAAGCGAGCCAGGATGCTGAGAGGGTATGCCAGATCTGGACAAGTGCAGCATGGAGCAGAGATGAGGTGCAGCCTCGGACAGGAAAGCTAGCTCGTACTGCCTGTCCTCTAGGATGTCATTGCCAAGGACAGGTGCACCCCCGACGGACGGAGTAAAGGCAGGATCAGAGACAAGAGCTGTGGCGTCGTCAAGGCCGCGGGTAGAGGCAAAGTCACGACAGCAGCAACAAGCGCGTCAAGACTAGAGACAGGAACAAACAGGTTGGTAACGAGGGAGGCAAGGACCCGAGGAACAAGAGGACTAGCAGTATGAAGGAAGTCAGAGAAAGGAGGTGGTGCGATAGCAAGCGACGACGGAGGAGGCGATTGGAGGAGGGAAGGACGAGACGCGTGAGAGCGAAGCAACATAGGGTGAGTGCGGGGAACACGAGAGATAGGACGAGCACGAGAGGGACGACGAGACCAGACGTGAGACGGAGGCGTTTGGTCAGGAGACAGAGGAGGAGACACAGGAGGGGAATGAGGGGGGAGACGAACCGGAGACGAGTCGGGCGGAGGAATCACAGGGCCGTAGGCAGGCAGGGGAGGCGGCGACGAAGGAGGCGCATGCGGGGGGTCGGGGGAAGGAAGATTGAGGAGGCGAAGGGCCGACACCAGCGGCGACTGCTGCTGCGGCTGCTCCACGCCGACACCTGAACCTCCAGCTGCACCACGGCTACCCTCGAGAAGCTCCACACCAGCACCCCCAGAACGGGAACCCTCTCCTGCACCGGTGCCACCCCCAGGATCCGTGGACCCCTGCGGCAGCTGCTGCGGTGGCGGCGGAGAATGCGGCTGCGGCTGCGACCGCGGCGGCGACTGCTGCGCCTGCGGTGGCGACGACGGAGCGGAGGAGGACCCTGGGGCAGAGACCGGCGGCGAGGACGGAGCCGCGGGGCCACTAGAGTCAGACGACTCCTCGAGCGGGACAACTGATGGGAGGGGAGTGACGTGAGACACACCAGACGGGGCAGGACGTGGGGAGAGAGGAGCAGGGGCTACCGGGGGAGCTGACACCAGAAACTGGGGCAAGGAAACTGGGAGGCATCTGTGAGGAAAGCGGTGGTAGAAGGAGACAGACTCGTCAAGGGTGACATCGCGCAAGTGAAAGAAGCGGTGGGACGACGGGTGGTAAAAGTGCCAGTCGAACGAGTCGAGGGGAAGCCAAGGAAGACACAGGGGACTTGCGTGCAGTGAGCTTGTCCGTGCCAGAGGCACGAATGTGAGCAAGGCAGCCCCAGACGTGGAACGCAGACGCGTCACCAGGGAACCCTGTCCAGAGAAGGGTCGGCGAAACCTGCGGCCGCTGAGAGTGCGGCCACAGGTTAAGCTGGTGAGCGGTATAGCGAACAGCGAACGTCCACGGAAAATGGGGTGCACCGGCATGGATCATGGAGGTACGAGCCACCTCCATGACCAAACCGATGCGTCGCGAAGCGACCCCATTCTGCTACAGAGAGTCCGGTAGTGTGTACGACTGGGTGATGCCCTCCGCACGACAGAACGGGCCAAGCCGACCAGAGGCAAACTCGTCGCCATGGTCGGAGAGGAGACACAGCACGAGAAGACAGTGGTGGACACACGCAGCTACGACCCACGGGATAAGAACGTCAGGCACGTCGGCTTTCCGTTCGAGGGGAAACACTGTGGGTGTAGTGTGAGTAGTCGTCAACAAGCAGTAGAAAGTAGCGCTCTCGGCGCAGCCCGGGGACGGGGGCTGGGCCCCAGACGTCCAGGTGCAGGGTCTGTAGTGGCGCAGTGGTAGGGCGAAGCGAGGAGGAGTGAGGAGCACGACGCAGCCGGCCCTCGACGAAAGGCGTGCATGGCGGCGCTAGCAAGGGAGGGAGGGCAGGGAGCGACGCAGGGAGCGATGCAGGGAGCGACGCAGGGAGACCTAGGACAACACCGCGCTGGGACATGTGACGCAGACGAGGGAGTGCGGGGTGACCTAGATGGTGGTGCCACAGAAGCAACGGTTGAGTGAGCGACCGACACGAGCAAGCCGCAACGGCCTGAGTAGACGCAGGCACCTAGGGGGACGCCCTCACCAAAGGGGACTCGGTGTCGAGGGTAAACAGGCCAGACCGAGGGTCCCGGGGGAACGTGGTGAGGGGGGTACCTGTAGCGGCGTCGGTACACACCGCGTACCGCTCGTGTCCGGGGAACGTAGTGGTGACGCCGAGGTCCTGAAGACAGCCGACACCAACTAGGTTCCTGGAGAACGAGGGGATGTGCAGGGCCGTAAGGGAGCCTGAGGGAACTGCCGGACAGGGAAGGGTAGTGGAGCTACAAGCAACTACAGTGCCCGAGGAGGGGTCAGCAAGCACGACAACAGCAGGGGCGGCAAGCGATGTGAGCTCAGTGTGATCGCGGAAGAAGCAGGCGGACGCGCCAGAGTAAAGCGTGAAGGAGAACGAAGCGGAAGCTACAGCCGGCGGAGGAGAGAGCGTGGAGCATAGACTAACAAAGCAGAAGGTCCTATGCCTGACGTAGTAGGGGAGTCTAGACTACACACAGGTGACACACCTAAACTAGGCAACATAGGGTAATAAGGTCCGGTCACACTAGAGGCATCAGCATACAGGGCATGCAAAGCAAAACAAATTTGATCCATGCCTATCTAAAAAAGAGACACACCACGGCACACAAGACTGAACCAGTCGGGGAGGTCCGGCATCGGGTCAAAGCGGCGGCGAGAGAGGTCATCGAGGCGGCAGAAGCAGCGGGTGGTAGGGTGCGAACGACCAAACATAGAGCCGCGGAAGGGACCTGTCTGGAGCTGGTACTGGCAACCCCCAGCACTGGAGTTGCTGCCCCATGCCGAGCTGCGAGGGCCGCCACCGCGGCCACCTCCATCAGAGGCACCGGGCCACCCTGGCGGGAGGCGGCCCCACGACTGCTGCTGCTGCTGCTGCTGCGGTGGCTGCTGCTGCTGCTGCTCCGGGGCACCAGTACCGGTCCCCTCGTCGGAATCGCTGTCCCCGCCCCCACCTCCACCATCCCCACTACCCAGACCTCCACCACGCCCCCCCTTGAGGCGGCGGCCCCTACGCTGGCGTGGCTACGCTGAGGCCGCAGCGGCGGTCTCAGCAGCATGGGTTGTCTCGGCGACAGCGGCAGAAACACCAACGTAAGTCCACTGGGAGGGTGCACAGCCCTAAAAGATAGGGACTGTCACAGTACCACTCGACTGAGCGATAGTACGCTGGCGAGTCTCTATCTCGGACAGGGCAGTGACAAAGGCGGTAAGGGTGAGGTCACCGGGGTGCTGACTAAGGAAGTGGTCGCGGGCAGTGGCTAAGCGAAAGGCGCGTGGCTATGAGGTAAAGGGTAGCGCACAGCGGCGGCGGGAAGGCAGTGAGCTGGGCCTCAGTGCTAGCGGCGCGGTAGCTAGCCTCGAGTGCACGGAGGTGAGTGGCTAGGTCAGCGACAGTGAGGAAGGCCGCTAGGTCAGGGAAAAGCATGGGGAGGATCAGGCGGCCAGCGGAGGCAGAGGCGGGCGTGGAGTAGCGATCATCTATTGCCTCGAAGAACGTCTGAGCGTTCGCTACAGCGGTAAAGCGGGGACGCTCAAACAGGGGAAGGGCATGACTAATGGCAAGCTGCGCTACGGCGTTGCGCGAATCCCAGACAGCGCGAGCAAGTGCGGCAGCGGTAAAGGCCTCATACTCGCCCTTGGTGGGGGCGTCAGTGAGGGCGACAGGCGCGGGGGGGAGGGGAAGCAAGCCATCGACATGAACAGCCAGGGAGTGGCCATCCTGGCGCTAACCTGTCAGGTGTCTGCGAAGGTCAACAAGCCAGGCGTCGAAGTCGATCGCGCGCCCCTCCGCGTTCAGACGCAGCACAGCGTCCGCCATCACACGTCCTCAGCGAGACGGCGTCACTGCGACACGGCGGCACGACGACGCGGCTCCACGGCGCCACGGCGTCACTGCGGCACGGCTCCACAACACTACGGCGGCACTGCGGCACGGCTACCTTGCGGCGCGGCTCCACGGCTCCTCGGCGCCACGGTGGCACTGCGGCACGGATACACGGCGGCGCAGCGGCACGGCGGCACGGCGGCGGCGCGGCGGCGGCGCGGCGACGGCGGGAGGACGGCGGCATGGCAGCGGCACGGCAGCGGCACGGCAGCGGCACGGCGGCGGCACGGCGGCGGCTCGGCAGCGGCACGGCAGCGGCACGGCGGCGGCACGGCGACAGCACGGTGACAGCACGAGGCGGCATGGCAGCGGCACGGCGACTGCACGGTGGTATGGCGGCTAGCAGGGCGCGACGGGGCTAGCGGGGCGTACGGGGCCAAGAGGGCGCAAACGGGCCAGCGGGGCGCCTAGGGGCCAGCGGGACGTACAGGGCCAGGAGGGCTCTAATGGGCCAGCAGGGCGCTTAGAGGCCAGCAGGACGTACGGGGCCAGGAGGGCGTCAACGGGCCAGCGGGGCGCTAAGGGAATAGCGAGGGCGGAATCGGGTGGGGGGACAGAACCTACTCGATAGCATCTCAGACTACCAGGATGTTTTAGAAAGATGAGTAGAGTACTTTTACCCAGTGAGTTGTACTCTCTAAAGGCATACCACCTAACTAGCCTATACTAGCATATTGCATGTATGTTTAACAGCACTAGCATTCTATTCTACTCTCTTCTTGTCCTTCGTCTTCGATTCACAAAGAACAGCCAAGTTTTACCACGTGAAGAATGTGGCATTTGCTGTTGGGCATCAGTCCAAGAACAAAGGAAATCTGCAACTCTTCAGGAGAAGAGGTGACGTGCAGTACCCCTTGCTTCTGATCTGGTGCTCATCCATCCACAAGCAGCAGATTGTACTTAGCAGATTGTCTTTAGCAGATTGCATTTAGCAGACTGTCTTTAGCAGGTCATCTTCAGCAGATTGTCTTCAGCAGATTGTCTTGACATTCTTCAGGCCTGATAAGTTCTCCTCTTCCTTCTCGAATTCCTCCAGCACTCCATCCCAGCTTCCTGGCCTCAGCCTCATCCACTCCATGATGAATCGAGCCCAGTCTCCTTTGCAGCAATCCCAGCATCCCAGTGATCGAGGTTACCCCCTGGCTTCATGCGACCAATGGCTGAAGGCTGACGGAGTTGCCAATCGAGCCCAGCCTCCTGTGAAGAAATCCCAGCATCCCTCACTCCTATTTCAACTCTTCTCTGCACTCTTCTGAATTCCTCCAGCACTATCCCTCAGCTCCTTAGCTTCTGCTTCCATAGCCAAACCTACCCACATCCTATCCTCGACTCATCTGCCTGGTCACTTCTCCTGCCCCCCCCCCTCTCCAACCCCTTCTCAAACTCCTCCAGCACTCTCCGCAACTCCTAGCCCTCCGCAACTCCTAGCCCTCAGCCTCCACCCCCTCGGTGGTCCTAATCGGCCCACTCTTTGCCAAATCAGTTCGTCTCACCCCCCTTCTCAAAGTCCTCCAGCACTCTCCTCAGCTCGTTGGCTTCTGCCTCCATGTCCTCCATGGTGCGAGCTGGCCGGTTCTCCTCCGCATCCATTCTCAGCTTCTTCGCCTCCTTCTCGTTCGCTTCCACCTGCAAAGAGACCACAGAGGGAGTCAAACACACACACACACACACACACACACACACACACACACACACACACACACGCCACACAAACACACACACACACACACACACACGCCACACAAACACGCACACACGCACACGCACACACGCACACGCACACACGCACACGCACACGCGCGCGCGCGCACACACACACACACACACGCGCGCGCACACACACACACACACACACACACACACACACACACACACACACACACACACACACACACACAAAGAGTTACATCAGATAGAAGGAGAGCAACAGCATCTATTCTCCTCCCCATCCATTCTCAGCCTCGTCGTCCCCTACTTGCTCTCCTCAATCTGCACAGGGCCCATGCCAGCTTTCCCCATTGTTCACACACCTCTCAAAGAGCCCCGACAGCTTGGCCATTTGAGAGAACACCACTTAGTGGTGGTTTTACCCTTACGTGGCAATATCCGTAGGTAATTTTTGTTCACACTCCTCTTAGAGAGCCCCGACAGCTTGGCCAATTCCAATACAGCCATGCCTTCCCAATTGTTTGGCAGTCATGCCATGGCCGTTCGACCACCTCAAAGTAGGCCTGATTTTGTGAGGTCTGTTTGAGCACAAGGTCGCACTTGTGCTGGCCTATAGTGCCATCGTGTATTAATGTTTTGAGTCGCCTCAAAACGGAATGATTAGCACACGGATTTTGGATGACTCCTGTGGACTCGAGCTTGGCATATTCCTCGTCAAACTTGGCCTTGAGTCGTGCATTTTCCTCGGCTAATCTTTCCGTTCTTCCGTTCTCTCGAGCGAGCTCCGACTCCAGGCTCCTCTTCTTCAGCTCGAGTCGTTTTTTCTTGTTGTTAAGCCTCCCAATCCTTTCCCTCTCCGCCTTGTTGATAGATCGGAGCTGCGCGATCGTCAACTCGTCCTTTAGTCAAGCAATATCCTCCTGCAGGCACAGCGGAGCATGAGTCAGCTTCTGTTAGTCTCGCAGATCGATCCGAAAAGATCGTTGCACTGGCATGGCAACAACTCCTCGACGTTGTTGACTGATATCTTGATTTTGATCGCCCACTTCTGGAAGAAAGGCTCCATGCAGAGATCGGATGCCTCAACATATGGATGGCGCTGGCAGTCGCAAGATTGTTCGTTTTGAGGTGCCTCAAAACTAGTTTTGAGGCGTCCAGTTTTGGGGCGTCTCAAAACTGAACAGATCGGTGATTCTGGCTGTCGCACGGTTGTTAGTCCCCCCCTTGAACGAAAGCTTGTCGTAGTGAATGTGGTATAACGGAAAAAAAAAAAAAAAAAAAAAAACAACAGCTTTAACCTCAATGTAGTGTAGTCCAAGCACTCCGGTAAAAAATCTTCTCTCCACCTGCCACGTTGTGCGCTTGAGCTACTATGAGCAGTCTTAGCAATTGCATATAATACCTGTGTGACACACCTCGTCATAGACCTTATTATCCGGGGAAAATTTTCCTCCTCTCTGCGGCAACATGTGCACATGCACGCGCGTTATGGTTAGCATTCGTCAATAGGAAAGAGCAACTATGTATAATGCCTATGTGACGCACCTGTTTTTGAGGCGTCTCAAAAATAGACTCCTCGGTTAGCATTCTTCAATAGGAAAGAACAACTATGTGTAATGCCTATGTGATGCACCTGATTGTAGATCTTGTCATCCAATTCAAACTTCCCTTTTGCTGCAGCAAGGCGTTCCTGTGCACATAGCATTCTCAGATTTTTAAAAAAGACCGGCATTCATGCCTACGTGACGCACCTCGTTGTAGATCTTATCATTGGGAACAAAATCCCCTTCACTCCACGGCATGACATGCGCTACTGTTAGCATTCTAGAAAATAGCAACCGTCTGTAATGCCTATGTGGTGCACCTCATTGTAAATCTTATCATTCGGAACAAAATCCCCTTCTCTCCGCGGCATGACGTGCACGAGTAGCATTCTTTAAATGAAAAATGGCAACTATATGTATGGGGATGCAACACACCTCATTGTAAATCTTGTCATTGGGTACAAAGTCCCCTTCTCTCCGCGGCATGACGTGCACGTGCACATGCGCCACTGTCTGCCCTGCTGCTGGTCCGTCCTGGTTGAGAGTAAGACATGAAAAGACAGGGAGAGGAATGGTGCGTGAGAATTCTTTCGGATGATGTCTACAAAGCGATGTGCTTTTCAGTCGATTCAAAAGCTTGTGAGTGAGGATTCTTTCGGATGATGTCTAGAAACTGATGTGCACATTTGCTTGCGACACCGCCTGAAAAAACTAGGAATGACGTGGGCGAAGGGAGAGGGGAGGCGAGGGAAGGAGACACTCCCACGGTGATGATGATGCCTAAACATGAAGATGCACGTGCGAGAGGGGAGGAGGTGAGAAAATATGCTTTCAGACTCCTAGAATGGCAAATGCACGAGCGAGATTGTCCGCCCTGCTCAGCCCCCCCCCCAAAAAAAGGAAGTGGATGATGTACACTGATGATGAGGCTCAACGGACAATGTGTTAGGCGGCACCTGCAATATGGGCTCACTAGCATAGGCGAATATCTTAATGGGGTGGATGCTCACACCTCATGATGTGCAGCCATGGCGAGACTCAACAGCTTACATGGCTACCCAGACAGAGGTGACAAACCATCAGGTGGCTTACCTCCAACATACCCGAATGGTGTAGGTGGACGATGCACGGCCATGGTGCTGCTCAAAGTTCGACCTTCGAGGCGCCGAAGGATGGACTCACGCACATGCTCGCATGCAGAGTCATTTTTTAAGCAAAGAAGCTAAGAGGCTACGAAGCTTCTATAGGATTAACAATCAAGAGCTTTACTTAGTGATGCGGACATCCGGTCCTAACCTGATTTAATGATTAAAATTTTTCAATATGCCTGAATGATGTAGGTGGACGACGCGTGCAGCAGGCTCAAAGGCTTGGCCGATGTTTGAGGCGCCTGGCGATGCACTGAACTCACCCACATGCTCGAGTGCCGGAATGATGCAGGTGAACGATGTGCAGCCATGATGAGGCTCAAAGGCGCGTCAGAAGTCAAGGTTTGAGTCGACTCAAAAGTCACCTCGTTACAATGTCACACTTTCGCTTCAAGGAGAGCTATAATCGTGTGGAGGTTGCCGAAGAGAGTTGGGAACTTTTTAGTTTCTGCTCATAAGTGCTAGTATACAATAGTTTTTACTGATTGTGCTTATTTCGTTTTTTGCTGCGTCCCCACTTTCTTCGCGACGGTTTCCCCGCGTGAGATGAATCTTGGGCGACATCCTCTAGGCGTATAAGTAGTGCTTCTTTTCATTAGGACTCTGTGGTCTGAAGAAGGCTTCAAGCCAAAACCGGTTACCGCCAATTTTTTATTCAAGAGTTTTTTAATGCTACCAATGCATCCGACACCGACACCAACACCAACGTCACCAAGTCTAACCAGCTCCGTTGATCCGCACGAATCATGAGGACTCAAAGCCCGAGGCGTCTTCGGAAGGATAAAGAGTTGGTGGAATTCAAATATGTACCAGAGTCTCCAATTTCTCGCTCTAACCAGAAGAGAGCTCAGCAATTCCCGCTCGAACCTCTTCCTGGGACAGTCGACGCTCCTGCAGTTCGTTCTTCTTCTGAGCCTGCCACCAGGCCTGCGACGGAACTTGTGACCATGGCTGCGCCGATGCAAGAACCTGTTCACGAAATTCATGATGTTGTTATGACTGACTCCTTCGATTTTCTTGGTGACCTCAATAGGGACTTTCTTGACAAGCAGGCCACTCCCTCTTGTCTCAACAATTTGAAGAGTCAAGCTGCTAAGGATTTTAAGAATAGCTTTCTAATGCACCGAACCCTTCATCAGCAATATAACTTCATGACTGAGCAGAAGACCAATGGGATTATTCCCCATAGCATCAGGATCAAACCTTTTGCTTTTATCTGCAATTCGGAAGAACTCCGCCAGGAGACTGACAAGGACCTAGTTGCGGCTTGTGATAAGTACTGGAAAGCGGCTCAAGACATCCTTATTACCAGGAAGAAGAAAGCCGCCGATGAAGCTCGTAACGAGGCAGTCGCAGTTTTCCAGCGCCTGCAGGATCAGATTATGAACTACATTAATCTGGCTAAGAAGACTAACATCGGCACCAAGAATTCTAAGCTGACAAAGCTCCTGAATTATTTCAAGGATCGGGTGATTGCTGAATTCAAGGATTCGACGTCTGATATTGTCATGGATATTCTAAGCTGACGAAGCTCCTGAATTATTGTCCACGACGCGACGACGCATGCGGCCCAGACTTTGGGACGCTCCTTCGCGAAGATGGCGGGACGCAATGCCTCTCGTCGGAAGCCGCGCCATTTTGCACCGGCAAAAAACAGGGGAGATTCCGGCCGCGAAAAAGCTGTTGCCGTCGAGTAGCAGCGCGACCCGGTTTCGGGTCGGGTATACCTGACCTGACTTCGGGTTTTAACCCGAACTCGGGTATTCAATACCTAACCCGGCGGGTACTAGGCTTGAGCAAAACCGGGTAATTACCCGACCCGACCCGGTTTTGCAATACCCGACCTCGGGTCGGGTAATTTCGGGTCGGGTCCGGGTCGGGTAATATGCCCAGGACCCTTACCCGGACCCGGCCTTAAGCAGCGGGTAATACAATACCCGCCTGGCGGGTCCGGGTATACCCGACCCGGTGACCCTGAAAAGCGGGTAATACTACCCGCCACCTACTAGTGGACATCCTAAAGTTGGGCTAGGCTAGGTAGGGTTCCTGGAAACGCGACTCTCAAATGACCGCCCAACTCCCTCCCTTTCACCGCACTGAACTCCTCCCCCTCTACAAACTCCAATTTCCAACCAAACTCCCTCCCTTTCACCGCACTGAACTCCTCCCTGTCAACGAACTCCAACATTTCCAACAAAACTCCCTCCCTTTCACCGCACTGAACTCCTACTCATATACAAACTCCAACCTCTTCTCCAACTCCCACCCAACTCCCTCCCTTTCACCGCACTGAACTCCTCCCCGTCTACAAACTCCAATTTCCAGTCAAACTCCCTCCCTTTCACCGCACTGAACTCCTCCCTGTCTACAAACTCCAACATTTCCAGCAAAACTCCCTCCCTTTCACCGCACTGAACTCCTACCCATCTACAAACTCCAACCTCTTCTCCAACTCCCACCCAACTCCCTCCCTTTCACCGCACTTAACTCCTCCCCATCTACAAACTCCAACTTCTCCTCACAAATGCTCCGCTCGTCCCCCCTCACCTCCAAAACCGTTTTTGCCGCAAAACCTAAAACACAGCGCGACTTACGCCCATGTCTAGGTGGAATACCCGACCTCGGGTATTTTTTACCCGACCGGGTCGGGTACCCGTTACCCGACACGTCGGGTAGCATTTCGGGTAGCGGGTATTGATACCCGGCCCGGGTAACCCGGACCCGACCCGCCGGGTAATTTTCAGGATTTCCGATACCCGACCCGCCCTAAAAGCGGGTCCGGGTACCGGGTACCCGACCCGGGCGGGTAGTTTGCTCAACCCTAGCGGGTACCCGTCGCCTGCGCCTTCGGGTAGCATTTCGGGTAGGGGGTATTGAATACCCCGCCCGGTAGACATGAGCAAAACCGGGTAATTACCCGACCCGACCCGGTTTTGCCCTACCCGCGATCGGGTCCGGGTCGGGTCGGGTCGGGTAATTTCCGGGTAATGTTTGGAGATTTGTTACCCGACCCGGCAATTTAATACCGGGTAATTGGGTACCCGTCTGTCGGGTCGGGTATACCCGACCCGCATTTATTTAAAGTCGGGTAATATTACCCGACTATCCCTAGGTGAGTATAAAATTCAGCACGAAGGGCTACTGTATGCTATGACCTGATGAGAATGCATCTCAAACACTTGTGACTGCATTGTTGAGGTATCTGGGAATGAAACAATTCTTTTACTCGTGTTATCCAGGACATAACTGCCTTAAGTCTGGAACTTGTCTCTATTCTAGGGGTGTTTTTTGCAAAACCAAAATGTTTTACCATCATGCATGACACCCGACCAAGTAGTGTTCAAGTGTGTTTGTAGCTCGCTTCAGGAGGGCGTTTGAGGTAGGAAGCATGCGATCTAGCAAACTAGCCAATGCAACAAACGCAGCTACCATGTCAACATGAGGTCTCGGGTGAGTGTGCACCCTCACATAGAATGCGAGTATACCAAGGAGAGTTTAAGC
Organism: Closterium sp. NIES-67; assembly: GCA_027943415.1. NCBI lineage: Eukaryota > Viridiplantae > Streptophyta > Zygnematophyceae > Desmidiales > Closteriaceae > Closterium > Closterium sp. NIES-67. The sequence goes on along the minus strand of BQMB01000399.1, from coordinate 487,778 downwards.
AATTCCGGAATGTGACCAATGCCCCTCCCTCACAGCCCTTCGTCATCACCCTCAATACACACCTCCCCCGACCCTCCATCGTGATGTGCCATGGGGAGTTTGACGTCCGCGTGCTGCGTCATCCATGACTTGATAGTCATGGTTGCGCGCACCTGAGCAGGACTTAACCGAGCAGGCAAGAAAAAACGCCAAGGTGAGCCCTTGTCTACCCATTACCCTAGGATTCGTTAAAACAAGCAGCGGTTTGTAGTACAACCGCTGCAGAATGCTCCTAGGCGCATGTTAGGGTAGGCTTAGGTCGAACGCAACTAGAAAGGTAAACAATCGCGTGAAATTTCGACCTTATGGTCGAAATTTCCCAACCAGCGCAAAAATTGACGCGCTGGTTGGCGTCGGGTAATTACGCGACCCGAAACCGGGTCGGGTACCCGCGACCCGACTTCGGGTAAAAAACCCAAGGTCGGGTAGGGAACCCGCAACCCGTCGGGTAATAAATTACCCAACATTTAGGGTAATTTTCGGGTAGCGGGTATGCATTACCCGGCGCGAGTACCCGACCCGACCCGGCCGGGTAATTCGTCAAATTCCCATTACCCGACCCGGCCAAAATGTCGGGTCGGGTCGGGTACCCGCGACCCGACCGGGTAAAATGCTCAAGTCTACCGCCCGGGTAACCTGGACCCAATCCGCCGCCGGGTAATTTTTAGGATTTCCGATACCCGACCCGCCCTAAAAGCGGATCCGGGTACGGGTACCCCACCCGGGCGGGTAGTATGCTCAAGCCTAGCCCTAGCGGTCTTCAGAGATTCGGTCGCCAGCAGCGTCGCTGATGAGACTTTTCGCTCCAGAATCTGAAAGAACATCTTCCCTACTCTTCGACGGCTTGCTTCCAACCCAAATATAATTTTCAAACCTGCAGACAAGGTGCAAAAAAACGGCGTTTTTTACTTTTTTTTACCGTATAAAACGGGATCGTATAAAACGGGATCGTATAAAACAGCCGTTTAATACGATTAAAACGGTTAAAAGTGGTGTTTTCTGACTGGTGCAAAAAACCGGCCGTTTCATACGGTCGTTTTTTTCATACCGCCGTAAAAAACGGAAGTTCTCTTTATATCGAGGAGGGTGAAAAGGGTGAGGAGGGTGAGGAGGAGGGCGACTAGAGCGAGGAAGGGGAGAACTAGGGTGGGGAGGAGGAGGACAATTAGGAGGAGGAGCAGAGCCGGAGTAGAGTAGGAGGACTAGGAGGAGGACAACTAGGAGGGTGAAGGAAGGGCTAGAAGGACAATGAAAGCAAGTCTAGGAGGACAAGGTTGGTGTTTTAGATGCACGTAGGCTGTCGCCTCGCCGCTCTGTTTCCAAGCGGTTTTTTTACGTTAAGGGTATGTATATATTTTTTATTTTTATTTTTTAAAAACTCTTAACAAAAAAACGGTAGAATTTGCATAAATCTGCCGTATAAAACGACCATAAAAAACGGACCGTTTAATACGGAAACCGTTTTTTTGCACCTTGCCTACAGAGAAAAACCTCAGCCTAGCGGTGATGAGTAAAGACTTTTATCAATAAAAATGTTTCCAACATCTTCTGAATCCGAAAGTCTACGGAGAGTACTCTTCAGTTCCCGTTGGCGATATTCTGCACAAATTCCATTCCATTCACGAGGAATTTCACCTAGGCATGAGCAAAACCGGGTAATTACCCGACCCGACCCGGTTTTGCCATACCCGACCTCGGGTCGGGTAATTTCGGGTCGGGTCCGGGTCGGGTAATATGCCCAGAACCCTTACCCGGACCCGGTTTTTTTAGGCGGGTATTATAATACCCGCCTGGCGCGTCCGGGTATACCCGACCCGGACCCCCTGAAAAGCGGGTAATTTTACCCGCCACCTACTAGTGGACATCCTAAAGTTGGGCTAGGCTAGGTAGGGCTAGCCTAGGTAGGGCTCCACTCGTCCCCCCTCACCTCCAAAACTGTTTTGCCGCAAAACCTAAAACACAGCGCGAATTACGCCCATGTCTAGGTGGAATACCCGACCTCGGGTATTTTTTACCCGACCGGGTCGGGTACCCGTTACCCGACACGTCGGGTAGCATTTCAGGTAGCGGGTATTGATACCCGGCCCGGGTAACCCGGACCCGACCCGGTGGGTAATTTTCAGGATTTCCGATACCCGACCCGCCCTAAAAGCGGGTCCGGGTACCGGGTACCCGACCCGGGCGGGTAGTTTGCTCAACCCTAATTTCACCCTCTAATTTCTAAAAAGATCTGCTTCTTTTTACAAGGCTCCTAAGAACGGATGGAAGATTCCAGCATTCTACATCCTTTTGAAGATACATAAAAAAATCCCAGTTGGTCGACCAATTGCGGCATGTCACTCCTGGGTTACGTCTAATGTCTCTCGCTGGCTGGACGCAGTACTTCGACCTCTGGTCTTACAGCAGTCCACCTATGTTAAAGACTCTCAAAGTCTTCTTCTCCAGCTTGAACAGCGGCGTTTCTCCAAAAATCTCTTTCTCGCGTCTTACGACGTGGGATATTTATACCCGTCGATTCCCCTACATGACGGGATTGATGCTGTTTCTTTTTTCTTACAAAGGGCTGGACATCCGCTAGCTCCGCTCCGCTGGTCACTCGCCTGCTGAAATAGGTGATGTTCAACTGCTATGTTTCTTTTGACGGCAGATTTTTTCACAAAATTCACGGGACCGCCATGGGGACGTCAATCGCAGTTTGCTTCCCAATCCTGTTCATGAGCTTCCTTGACATTCAGCTGCACCGTTCGATTCCTTCACCCCCCACTCTACACCTCCGCTTCATTGACGATGGTCTGATTTTGTGGGAGGGGTCGAGGGAAGATTTTCAACGGCTAAAAGCGCGTTTCGACACGCTTCATCCTTCGATTCGCCTGACATGGGTACTGTCGGAAACTTCAATGGATTTTCTGGACGTTACTTTCTTCAAAGGGGAACGTTTCAAGAATTTCGGGGTTCTGGACGTTAAGCTGTTTCAGAAGCCGATTAATCAGTATCTGTACTTACCCTTCAGGTTTTATCATTCCCGGACTACCAAACTTGGTTTCATCCGAAGCGAACTGCGCAGATTTTTGCTGCGGACTTCGTCACGGGCTGACTTCCTGAATTCCAGGACCCTTTTCTTTGCTCGGCTAAGAGCCCGAGGGTACCCGGAGAAATTTCTGCTACCAGTTTTCAAGTCAGTCTCTTAAACGTCCCTCGTGTTGAAATGTTTGCTCAACCCCTTGGCTGACCGTTCACACTTGGGGAAACTTGCAACTCTTTTGCGACTCTCTTAAACGTCCCTCGTGTTGAAATGTTTGCTCAACCCCTTGGCTGACCGTTCACACTTGGGGAAACTTTTGAGACTACTCAAAAGTCACCTCGTTACAATGTTACACAACACTTTCGCTTCAAGGAGAGCTATTATCGTGTGGAGGCTGCCGAAGAGAGTTGGGAACTTTTTAGTTTCTGCTCATAAGTGCTAGTATACAGTAGTTTTTACTGATTGTGCTTATTTCGTTTTTTGCGCATCCCCACTTTCTCCGCGACAGTTTCCCCGCGCGAGATGAATCTTGGGCGACATGCTCTAGGTGTATAAGTAGTGCTCGTTTTCATTAGGACTCTGTGGTCTGAAGAAGGCTTCGAGCCGAAACCGGTTACCGCCGATTTTTTACTCAAGAGTTGTTTACAAGCACTCTACGAACTAACATTCACAGGTGTCATCCTCTAGTTGCTGCCACGTATTGACACAGTGGCACCTAACTCACCCACGTGCTCGCATGCTGGAATGATGTAGGTGAACAATGTGCAGCCATGATGAGGCTCAAAGGCGCGTCAGAAGTCGACTCGCCTACGTACTACTTGCCATACCAGAATGGAACCAAACACGCACATACCGGAATGGTGTAGGTGAACTATGTGCAGCCATGATGAGGCTAAACCGCCTGACCGACTTTCCATGTCAGACGCTGCATGCAGTGGTGACATATGCAGACGATGGTAATGGGTAACATTGTAACATACCTGAATGGTGTAGGTGGACGACGAGCATCCATGATGGGGCTCGAACGCCTGGCCGATCTTCTGTGCTAAGAGCCACATGTCTGTGACCTCCTCCTGAGTCATGTCCTTATAACGAGGGACAACGCGACGGGGAAGCACGAGCACGTGACCTGCGAAGAGAAACCACGGTAAGCAGTATATGCGCTTTAGAGGTTAGCTGAAGCTGAAATACACTTTTTCCTGCACACGTTTCTGTGTGCACACTTTCCGCATTCCTTCATTCATATCTCATGCGACAGAAGGAATGCGGTCTTTCGGTTCTAGGTTGAAGATATGGCAACACGGATGAGCAGCCGAATTCTGAGGTGCCTTATTCCGTGTTGCCGTTTCTCAAACTTCTATCACGAGATTTAAGAAACGGCAACACGGACAAGCATCCTAATTCGTCGTATTCTTCGCACCTTCTACATGATACTAGGTTTGCGGCGCTTACTACAACGGGGGATGGCTGAGTAGGTCCTGCAATTTCAAAGTCGTCACATTCTCCGCACCTTTCACAACGGGTTTGAAGTTGACTATAGCGAGGGAGAGCTTCGTTTCAGCGAACACCTCTCTGGGATCCAGATCCCACCGTCCGAACTTGAACTTCGTCGCTGGCGGATCCACTGGCGTTTCTGACGTGGAAGGCGGTGCGTCTGACGTGGAAGGCGGTGCGTCTGACGTGGAAGCCATAGCTCTAGCAAAAGAATAATGGGACTGAGTCCCCCGCGAAGATACCGGTACTGTTTGACTCTGGCCAAAAGCGGGAAAGATCAGAATTCGAGGAGAGGAAACAAGGCGGCTGTTAATGACGGGCGCGGCAGGAGCAGCCGCGCGAACGAGGCTTGCGGCGCCCACACGGAGAGTCAAAGAGAGAGCCGTCGCGGCAATCCCGAGGGGAAAAGTAGCCAGGCAGGGCAGGAAAGGAATCTAGCACGCCGTGGTTTGCGGCAGTGTGGGAATGCTGAGAAGCAGAGAGGAGGCGAGGCAGGAGGGTTGCCACAACGGCTGGCTTGGGATAAATGTAATTATCAGATTCTGTACATAATTTACAAAGCACTTATAAATTCAAATTCAGTATCCAACATTACCATCAATGCAACCAAAAAAGGAAAGAAAATTTATGAGGTATTCTGGATATGCGAGTTTATTCTTGTGTTCCATGTTCATCGCAAGCAAATACTTATGCCAATTATCACATCACTAGTTCTGCCACTACTTGTCTTGACGACACACAAAATTAAAACCAATCCCTAAAGGTTTGCTACACGTGCATGCTAAGACAAGCGGATGTACATGTTTTCAAGGGTTCAGCTACTCAAAACTTCCGCTGCACTACTCAAACACCTTGTACAAGTGGGACTTAGTCTCTAGAAAGATCCTAAGGGCTTTTCTAAACCCAATACACGCGGATCCCTACCTTAATATTTCTTCAGCTTATTGCAGAAAATTTGTCTTAGAATAACGCATCGAGTGAAACGAGCATACATGGTGGTTTTGTGCTAGTGTGTTGTACTCTCTATGGGCACGCAAATATCTAGCATATAACAACATATGAATAGAAGTAGACACACCCCCTAGGGTAGAAAAGGGGCAGTGCCTAGCAAGAGACACAGCTCAGGGCGGCACTACTAGTCCAACCTCTGAGGCAAGGGTCAGAAGACCAGTCGACCAGTCAGAAGAGTACAAACTAGACAAGAGCAACCCAGGGCGGCACTACTAGTCCAACCACTGGAACAAAAGCCACAAGACCAGTCAAGAGAATATAAAAAGAGTAGTACACAATCAGGGTCCTAGCAATTGAGGAGCTACTAGAACTAGACCAAGCTGTACACAGTGTCGCTGATGATCTTTAGGCGCAAGCGCTTTAGTAAAGATATCAGCTGAGCTGGCACCGAAGGCCAAGTGTACTACGCGGGCCTGGTGGCGCTGCTGTAGCTCACGCATGAGGAAGTACCGCAGCTGGATGTGCTTCGCTCTGCCCTCCAGTCGAGGCTCTTGACAGAAGAGGATCGTGGCCCTTTTGTCAGCATACAGGACCAGGGCAGAGCTAGGCCGCTCACCTAACTCAGTGAATAAGAACATCAGCCAGCGGAGCTCCTGTGCCGCCATGGCACCAACGTAAATCTCAGCCTTACAGCTGGGACTGTGCAACAGACAACGAGCGGGTGGACCTCCACGAAATAGCGCCTGTACCAAGGCTAAAGCAGTAGCCCTGGAAGGACCTAAGCGTCTCAGCGTCGTCCGCCCATGAAGCGTATGTATGCCCTGTTAGGACCACTAGCATTCGTCCTCCTAGCACTAGCCCCATGCCCGATGTACTTGCTAGATAACGCAAAACCCTCTTAGCGGCCGACCAGTGCTAGGGTCGGTGTCTGCCTGACGCCACAAAGCGAGCCAGGATACTAAGAGGGTATGCAAGATCTGGACGAGTGCAAGTCATCAGGTACATGAGGTAGCCCACAAGCTCTACGTACAGAACACTGGGCTCAACCGACTCGTCAAGGGCTGGAGCCGAGAGCCTGTGATCAACTGGCAGAGGTGTAGGCTGTGCGGAGGAGAACTGAAGGTCGAACCTCTGAAGGACTTGGCGCACCAAGTGTGTCTCCTAAGCAGATCAGCCTTCACCGCGGCCAGTGCGTCTGAGTCTGCAGTAGTGAAGATCAGGTCGTCTACATAGACTAGAATGTAGAACGAGTTTGGCCTGAGCGAACGAAGAGCGAAGGAACTCCAGACGACGGGAAGAACTACAGGTCAGCTAACGTAGCACGCAGCATATCGTGCCACTCACGGGGCACCTGATGCATGCCGTAAACCAGGCACCGGAGGAGCCACTGGGTCCCAAGGGAAAGTGCCAGAGAAGCCTGGCAGTCGGCGTAGGTAGACCTGCTCGTGCAGACTGCCCTGGAGAAACGATGTGGAGAAGTCGAGAGAGTGCAACTCGTAGTCGCGTTGTGCTACTGCATGAAGCAGCGCCCGAAGATTGGTCATCTTCTAGGTTGGGGCGAAGGTCTGAAATAATTCAACACCCTCGTGCTGACTGAAGCCTCTAGCAATGTAGCGCGCCTTGAACACTGGTGGCTCTCCAGGAGGGTGCTTCACCTTGAAGGGCCACCAGCCATCGACTACGTTCACCCTAGGTGGGGGAACTGCGTCAATACGTGCCGATGGATCTCGAAGATGTCATCTCCGCGTCCATGGTAGGTATCCACTGAGAAGCCCAGGATCATGAGGTCGCCTCAACGTAAGTTCGAGGGGTCGGGATGTCAAGGGCGTCTGGGTCATCCTCAGGGACTAGCAGTATGGAGCAGAGATGAGGAGCAGCCTCGGACAAGAAAACTAGCTCGTACTGCCTGTCCTCTACGACGTCACTGCCAAGGGCAGATGCACCCCCGACGGACGGAGGATGGGCAGGGTCAGAGACCAGAGCAGTAGCATAGTCAAGGCAGAAGATAAAGGCAAAGTCAATAACTGCGGCGACAAGAGCGTCATGACTTGAGACAGGAACGGACGGAACAAGAGAGGCGAGGACACGAGGGACAACAGGATGAGCATCACGAAGAAAGTCAGAGAAAGGAGGCGAAGAGACACCAAGGGATGATTGAGGAGGCAACGGGAGAAGAGGAGCACGAGACGCGTGCGAACGGAGCATTATTGGGTGAGAGTGCTGAACTAGGGAGAGAGGACGAGCACGAGAGGGACGGCGAGACCAAAAGTGGTAGGGAGGCGTCGGTGCAAGAGACACAGGAGGAGACACAGGAGGAGACACAGGAGGAGATACAGGAGGAGACACAGGGGGAGAATGAGAGGGGAAACGAGCCAAGGACGAGTCTAGTCGAGGAAACACAGGGCCGTAGACAGGCGGAGGAGGCGGTAACGGCGGAGGCGCGGGGCGGCCAGTCGGGGGAGGGAAGACCGAGGAGGTGAAGGGCGGACACCGGCGGCGACTGTGGTTGTCGCTGCTCTTGCTACTCCGCGCCCATACAAGAACCTCCAGCCGCACCACTGCGACCTCTAGGACCCGCCATGACAACACCCACAGGACGAGCACCCCTAGAACCAAAACCCTCTCCGACACCCGCGCCAACCCCAGGGCCCCGGGACGAGCCACAACAGTCACCCAAGGACTAGCGCCCCTAGGACGAACACCCCCTAAACTAGAACCCTCTCCAGCACCCGCGCCACCCCTAGGACCGCCGAGACAAGCCACTACAGTAACGATAGGACTAGCGCGCCCAAAAACAGCACCTGCACCCCCAGTACCCGCGGACTCCTGCGGCTGCGGCTGGTGCAGCGACGACGACGGCAGTGGCTACGGTGGCGACGATGGCTGCGGCGGCGGTAGCGACTGCTGCTGCTGCAGAGGCAAAGGAGATACCGAGGCAGAGGGCGCAGAGACGGGCAGCGGACCCTGTGCCACAGGGCCCCCTGAGTCAGCGGACTCCTCCGCCGGGGCGACAGAGAGAAGGGGAGAGACGTGAGACACACCAGACGGGGCAGGACGGGGAGCGGGAGCTACCGGGGGAGTGGGGACAAGGAATAGGTGTGGGTGACCGGGAGACCTCAGTGGGGAAAGCGGGTGTTCAAAGAGACAGACTCGTCGAAATTGATGCCACGCGAGTGAAAGAAGCGGTTAAATAGCAGGTGGTAAAAGTGCTAGTCAGACGCATGAAAGGGGAAGCCAAGGAAGACACAAGGGACAGTGCGGGCGGTGAGTTTGTCCGCGCCAAAGGCACGAATGTGAGCGAGGCAGCCCCAGACGTGGAATGCTGATGCGTCACCAGGGGACCCGGTCCAGAGGAGGTTCGGCGAAACCTGTGGCCGCTGGGAGTGTGGCCATAGGATAAGTTGGTGAGCGGCGTAGCGAACAGCGACGGCCACAGAAAATGGGGTGTACCGACATGGATCATGGAGGTACGAGCCACCTTCATGACCAAACTGATGCGCCAATCAGCGACCTCATTCTGCTGCAGAAAGTCCGGCAGAGTTTACAACTGGGTGATGCCCTCCACACGATAGAGCTGGCTAAGCCGACCAGAGGCGAACTCACCGCCACGGTCGGAGTGGAGACGCAGCACCAGCCAGCCGCGGTGTACTCGCGCAGCTACGACCCACCGGATAAGAACGCCAGGCACGTCGGCCTTCCGCTCCAGGGGAAACACAGTGTTGTAGCGTGTGTAGTCATCGACGGGCACTAGAAAATAAAGCTCGCGACGCAGCCCGAGGACGGGGGCTAGGCCCCAAATGTTTAAGTGCACGGTCTGGAGTGGCGCAGTGGTGGGGGGAAGCGAGGAGGAGTGAAGAGCACGGCGCAACGGACCCTCAACGCAGGGCGTGCACGGAGGTGCGGGCGTGGGAGAGAGGGTAGGGAGCAACGTAGGGAGACCTACAGTAAGACAAGACTGTGCTGGGGTATATGACTCAGACGCTGGAGTGCGGGGTGACCTAGGCGGTGGTGCCACAGAAGCGACGGGTGAGTGAGCGTCCAACACGAGCAAGCCGCAACGACCTGAGTAGGCGCAGCCACCTGGGGGGACGCCCCCATCAGGGGGGACGCGGTGTCGAGCGTGGACAGGCCAGACACCGGGTGTCGGGGGAATGTGGTGAGGGGGGCACAAGTGGCGGGCTCGGTACAGACTTCGTACCACTCGTGTCCAGGGAATGTAGTGGTGACGCCGAGGTCCTGAAGACAGCCGACACCATCTAGGTTCCTGGAGAATGAGGGGATGTGCAAGCTTGTAAGAGAGCCCAAGGGAACCACCGGACAGAGAAGGGTGGTGGAGCTACGTGCAACTACCGAACCTGAGGAGGGGTCAGCAAGTGCTACAGCGGCAGGGGTGGCAAGCGGCGTGAACGTAGTGTGGTCGCGAAAGAAGCAGGCGGATGCACCTAAATCTAGCATAAAGGAGAGCGTGGTGGTATTGTCAGCCGGCGGGGCACTAGCGTGGAGCCTAGGCTAAACAAGGCAAGATATCCTATGCCTGACACAGCAGGGGAGCCTAGACTACACACAATGGTCACACCTACACTAGGCAACACATGGTAATATGGTCCAGTCACACTAGAGTCATCAGCATACATGATATACAAGGTAGAGCGAATTCGATCCATATCCATCTCAAAGGCCGGCACACGGCGATGTACCAGGTTGTGCTAGTCGGGGAGGTCCGTCGCAGGGCCGAACCGGAGACGGAAGAGGTCGTCGAGATGGCGATAGCATCGGGCGGCAGTGTGACTGGGACGGTTTCACACGGTGCCACGGCGGGGGCTGGTCTGAAGCTGGTATTGGCAGGTCACCTAACTGGAGACGCCACCCGACGCCGAGCTGCTCGCACCACCACCGCGACCACCACCACCAAAGACGCCAGGCCACCATGCCAGCGGAGGTCCCCACGGCTGCTGCTGCTGCTATTGGGGCTGCTTTTGCTGCTTCTTCTGCTGCTGCTCCTGCTGATGTGTCGGGGCATCAGCCGCGGCCCCCTCGTCTGCACCTCCGGCACTCGTACCACCTCCGCCACCCCCGCTACCCCTCCCTCCGCCACACCCCCCCCCTTGGGGCGACGGCCCTTATCCTGACGAGGCTGCATGGAGGCCGTTGCGTCAGTCTCAGCAGCAGGGGCTATCTCAGCGATAGCGGCAGAAATGTCCGAGTAAGTGTACTGGGAGGGGGCACAACCCTGGAAAATAGGACTGCCGCAGTGCCGCTAGACCGGGCAATACTGCGCCAGTGGGTCTCTATCGCGGACAGGGTGGTGACAAAGTCAGGGAGGGTGAGGTCAGGGGGGTGGAGACCGAGGAACTGGTCACGGGCAGTGGCTAGGCGGTCGGGAAGGCGCGTGGCAAGGAAGTACGGGGTTGCGCCTACAAAGAGATGGGCCTTGGTGCTAGCAGCACGGTAGCTAGTCTCAAGCGCGCGCACGTGAGTGGCAAGAGCAGCAACAGTGGGGAAGGATATAAGGTCAGGTAAGAGTAGGGGGAGTAGGAGACGGCTGGTAGAGGCAGAGGAGGGGGTGGAATAGTGCGCAATGACAACATCTAAGCACTCCTTCGCAGTCTCTATGGTCTGAAAGCGGGGACGCTCGGACAGGGGGAGGTGTGACTGATAGCAAGCTAAGCAACAGTGTCGTGCAACTCCCAGACAGAGCGGGCAAGCTCAGCAGCTGCAAAGGCCTCACGCTCAGTGGGCATGGGGGCGTTAGAGAGGGCAGTGATGTAGTGTTTGCGTTGAACGCATTTTCCTGCATCCTTGAGCACGCCGGGCGAATGAGGAAGTACGGCATGATTGTTTCATTCACACTAACAGCAAGCGGACACTCGAGGAGCAAAAACCCGACAACTGTTCTAAATGGTGAGCAAACATCTTCTCACCTCCTTCTCCCACCAAACCCACCACTCATCATGCGCTCCCCCTTCTCCACCACCTCCCTCGCAGCCTCAGATGCTCCTCCCCTAGGCACAACAAATATCGTCTCACCTCCTCCCCTGCCTCTTCCCAACCCATCCCCTCCCCACCTCTCATCGCGCTCTTCGCCACTGCCTCCCACACAGCCTCAGACTATGAGGCACTACGAACACCTTTCCCCATTCCCCCTCCCCTCCCCTCCCCCCACCCCTCTCCCCTCTCCTCCCCCTCCCCAACTCCACTCACCGTGGTCTCCCGCTTCTGCACCGCCTCCCTCACAGCTGTGTACAGGCTTGTGACTCGGCCGGACCTACCAGCCCTGCCGGTTCGGCCCACCTGATGCAGAAAGTCCACGACATTGAGAGCGAACTCAGCTTGAACAAACAAAGAAGCAAAAGGCAGGGGGAGGACACACCACAACAATCTCGTTCTCCCCATTTCTTCCCGGCCCCCCTTCTCCTCTCACCTGCACCACCTGCGCCACATGCACCACATGCCCCACATGCCCCATCTGCACCACATGGCCCAAATGCCCCACATCTATGCCTCTAGATGCTGCATCTGCGCATCTCTGCCCTATGTGCACACAATCCAAAATATCTCCCCTGCTTACTCTGAATCTAAACACAACGTAGTATTGAACACGTCTTTCTATAATCCCCTCTCACCTGCACCACATGCCACGCGTGTACCCACATGTATACCCCTCCATATAGCATCCATCCATGTGCAACATTCTTGAGAAGTCTCAGCATCCATCCATGCACGTTAACCCTCTCATCTCATTCCTCCTCCCACCCGTCCTGCATACTGCATATACCACACCCATCTCCCACTTCCTCTGAACCCCCGTCACATGCACCCCATGTAAGTCATGCTCCCCTCTCTCATTCGCTCATCTGGATGCCAAACAGTCCCCCTCCCCCCCACTTCCCGACCCCCTCTTCCCTCCCTTTCCCCTTCCCCTCACTTGCACCACGTGTGAGACTTGCTCCACATCAATGCCCCTGGATGATGCATCAGTGCACACCAGCATACCCCCTCTTTCCTGGAACCTTCTAAGTGCGTGCTCCCGCTCGTCCAAAGGCACGTCCTTGTGATAAACTGCACACCACGCCACATCATCTAACCCTTGTGCCACATCATCAGCCCCTCCTGCTACCACATCAGCAGCTCCTATTGTCGTGGCACAAGCAGGCAAGGACAGGTGGCGCTGGAGAAGGCGGCCAATGGCGTAAACCGATTCCACGTCATTGGCAAAGAACATGGTGCGTTGAATGCTGTCTGACTAGAGAGGGGTGCAAGGGAATGGAGAGGGGTGCAAAGGAGTGGAATGTGGTGCAAGGAAGTGGAGGAGACCCTAATATTCTTGCAATATACAAATACAAACTTCTACTGTCGGAGCAAGGGCTTGCGTATAGATGGGTAGCAAGAAGATGTGGGTACCTAACCACTTACCCTTGAAGCAGTTGCTCCTGTAGGAATATCACGACACTGCACTTTCTGAACACTTCGGCAGAAACACGACCCTAACAGTCGTCGCCAAACACAATTACTAGCACAACATGGCGACATATATTCAGGATTTCTTCATGTCTTCTGACATGGACCAGCGTATAAAGACTGGCAAGCATAAGAAGCTTGGCCTCCTTTAACCACTACCAGTTCCTGTATAGCCTTGGCATACAGGGAGCCTGGACTTCATCACATAACTCATACGAATAGCAGGAAATGCCATAATGGTGGTTTCATAGCTCGCATGTTCTTCCATCGAGTCGCTTACCTCCAAGGATTCCTCAAGACTCATATTTCTAACAGAGATCAAAATTTCACTTGCGAATTCTGGAAGGAACGCAGTTGCCAGATCAGATTCTGTCTGGCAATATCATCTGCATACTCTCCGCAAACTGACGGACGGACAGAATGACTAAACCAGATCGTGGATACTGAGGGTTGTTTGCAAGAATGATACGAGCACATGAAACAAGAAGTTACATCTTGTAGAGCTCTTCTAAAACAACGCTACCCAGCCTGCTACTGGGCAGGCGATGTTCTTCATTTGCTATGGCCGACATCCCCTCACTCCATAGAAACATCTTGTTCCTGCTCAAGTCCAACCAACACATGACTTCGTTACTGCCATGCACCAACTAAGGGATGTCACGCAGATGCATCCCTATCATATGCTCAACCTTAAAAAGCACAAGTAGATCAAAGCTGGAGGGACAATTAGATCCATATTGGAGAATCTGTTCTACTGGATAACGAGAACCTAGATTTTAGCCATATCCCTTCAAAGATTCGACCTCAATTCTGTGGAACCTTCGTTGTTAATGCGCATGCTGCTCCTGTAACTTTCCACCTTAAAGTCTGACCGGTAGGTTGCACATCCCAACTTGTAGCATCTTGAGGTTCTGTAAATAAGCAGCACTATCGGGAATGCCTAGAGTTCGCGATAGTTCTTCAACCTGGCAGAATTGCGAGCCTCTCGGAACTTGGATGAGCTCCTCCAACCATGCCAAGTTCTGTAACAAGGAACGTGACGTGACAATACGGACGAGGGGTAATAGCCCAGGGGGTGATTTGAAGTTCGGGCGGTTCAGCGCATGTACAATTTTATTCGCTAGGTGGAAAAAATCAATTGTGTCTGATAGCGACAACGATCGCGATGTTTTGGGGTCTTGGTCTGGACCGAGTTGTTTGCGAACAAAATTGAAACCACACACCCCCAAGAAACTTGGTAGCGATGCCAAGGTGACTCTCTGCCAAGGGGAGAGGCACAAAACTAGGCAACCCTGCCAGCTTGTGTGATTCGGAAGCTTGTTTTGGCAACCTTCGCCAAAACAATTCGCGGCTCATTTTATTCGTCAACACCATGGTCATCTGGTGTTGCTCAGCCAATGGAAAGCTTGTGTTGTCAGAAGACAGTTGGGTTAGAGTATTTGTGATGGGAAACACTATTCGTGCTCTCCAACAGTATTTAGTCAAGCAGGGTATGATAGATAATGCCCAAATGTGAAGGGAAGAAGTGTGAGAGCATGATATTTCCCAAAGGTGAAATGACTCGAAAATACTAAATATTTCCTGGACAATTCATTTTGATCACTTGCACTATTGTATCAAATGCAATTATTATGGTTTAGGGTTTAGATATGAGATATGCATATTTGATTATAGAATAATCATTGCGTGCACCGAGCGTTCATTGTGAACTCTCTAGTGCTTCTATATTGAGTTAAGATGAATGCATTCATTTCTGTAACCTTTACGTCTTAGCTGGACTCGCGTCTCTCTAGGGGGGACCTCGCGAGTGCTAGCCCATAATTTGTGATGTTCTCTTGTCATTTGTCATTCAATAGTATCCAATGGATTCAATCGTCATCAATGTTGGAAATCACTCTGCTGCGTAGCGGAAGCGTTGAACCAGAAATGGTTGATTGGTGAAAGGAAATACATGCATTTGTACTATTCTCTTAGTTCCTCCAAGAGCCCATATATGCACTCCAGAAGCTTCTATACAGGTGGATCAAGTCAAGGGGAGCAGACAAGAGGTGCATCAAATCAATGGGAGCAGACAAGAAAAGGAGGAAAGGGCTTCTGCAAGTTCTGCAAACGAGCAGGTCATTATATTGAAGAGTGTTAGAAACTGTAGAACCGGAATCGGGAGAATTCGGGTAAAGCCGCCCCTGTCAAGACTATCTCGCTGCCTTTAGCTTCTTCAATTCAACCTGCAAAAGGCAAGGCAATCATTAATTGCTATGATTGGACCACACTGGTCTAGTGGTATACACTACTGGAGTTGACGAGACAATGACAGCGACAATGACATGGAAGAAGTAGCAGCCAATCTACCTCCACGTCTTCGTCCTCATTCCGAAACTCCAGAACCAGCAGTCATTAATGAAGAAGAATCAAAGCAGCCGAACAGGTTTCCTCGACGGTTGAACGTGAAGCCGTATGCCCGCATCGCCAAACGTACGTATCCCGAGCATGTTAACACTTGATTTCTTGACAGCTGCTGTGGTCACCACATGGCGTCTTCAATTCGCTATCTCCTCAACTGGCGAGACCTGCCAAACGGAGAAAAATACAACATTACAGTGGCAAAAAATCAAGTTATTGAAGCCACCAGAATTGGAGATGTGATACTAGAGTCCGACGACACCGAAGTTTTGCTTCACCTTAATAAGGTTCTCGTAGCTACGGGACTCGGCTTCAACTTATTATCATAAGCGCAGCTGATGGAAAGTGGCATCTGCTTCGTCAGCACCGCCAGATGCCACAGTGGAGCAAGTGAGAAAATGTCAGTGGAAAGTGGCATCACTGGGAAACGGATCTTCAACGCCAAGACCATCGTGGTCTCAATGTCTTCTGCATCACGCCTCAGCCCTCTCACACCAACTCCCTCGACGAAGCTTCAGCAGAGCCAACAGAAGCAGCAGCAGCAGCAGCAGCAGCAGCAAAAACAGTTCAAATTACATGGGCATCTGGAGATGGAAATTGGGGTTACGACAATCAAGAACCGACATCTGAGACAGTCGAAGAACCTATAGAGGTTGAACACATATCGGGCAAAAAAAAATTAATCGTACCTGATGCTTGGGCATGTCGCTGACATCTCAGCATACCTTGGGTTGAAACTACAGAAGAAGCCGGGTTCATCCAGCCTTTCGGCACCGACCGCTGCGTCAACTCTGTGCCAACGATTTGTCTTTCGCCGGCCTTCATCCTTCACTCCGACTTGTACCTGCGTTCAAAGGGACACAGGACTACAGCAGAAATCTGGCACAAACGGAGGTCATCCCTCGCAAGAAGCTCTCAAAAACTCGTTTAAAGCCTCGGATTTTGATAAGGACGCACTCCTTCTAACCAACGGCCAAGAGCTTCGATCTAGCAGTCGTCAACTACCTTGCACCATCTACCCCAGAGCTCACCTAAGTCACGCTCCATTCCCATCGCACTTTCCAGGTGCTACTAAGCACTCACCTATGGATGTCGTCTTCAGCGACACACTCTTCATGCCGCAGGAAGCAGAAGATATCAGCGGCAACGACTATCGCTATAGAATTACCCTCATCGGTGGTCCTACTCGACATGTCTGGCACAAGAATATCTCTCACAAGTCTGAAGCTCTCGACGCCTTCAGACTATGGCTGAAAATTGCGGAGCGACAGAGCAGCATCAAGCTGAAAGAGATCCAGACAGACAACACGGGCGAGTACACTAGCGAGCAGCTCGATGAATTCCTGGCACGAAAATGGATACTCAGGCGCAAGACTGTGCCTTACGCCCATCAGCAAAATGGAGTAGCTGAGAGAACTAACATGATGCTGCAAGAGAAGATGCGTGTGCTGCTGCAACAATCCAGCTTTATGTTATAATCACAATAGGCTTAGATGTGCCTATAATGAGAGATAGAGAGCACAGTCGGATTTCCGTCAGACGGCTTCAAATATGGATAACGATCTGGTCGCTTAATCAAACTGTGATCTGTAAGTTGGATCTGGAGCGCGTTGCTGTCGTCTACAAGTTGAATCATGAAATTCCATGAAGATTTGACGACGCTATGGCGGTTTGACTGGCAGGAGGTATAGCAGCCACTATAGTCTTGGAAGTACAAAACTTAGCAAGAAGAGTTAGAGAGGGAGATGGTTCCCAGCCTCTACATACCCCAAGAGCCGAGGTCCAGGTTGGTGGTACACCACCACAGAGTCCCCAACCATGAAGAGTCTCGAAACCAACCCTCCAAGGGGCTACACCAAGTGAAATGTAACACTACACGAAGTAGCGTTACTATTTTCACTATTTAATATTTATCCGTGTCCCTTGGGCTTGAAATCTTGAGCTCTTGGTCTTGGTTCTGCAAGATAAATTCTTCTTGAGTTGATGGGGGCTTGCTGCACACACCTGCGACACGATGGACACTTCACACTCGACAAAATAGAAAAAACACATGCGACACGCAATCGACGACTTGACATGCGAGTTGTAAAAACTCGCTAATGTCTTGACCGACACAAACCACATTGTGATACACCATTCAAACACACACAGAAGCACTAGATAGCAATGGCATAGACTCACAATTCATTCCATGCCATGCATGCACACACACAAACAAGGACGACAAGCCGAGTGCAAGCCATAGGGTTGCACCAACACTTTACAGCAGACTTTTGGCCGTTTGCGATGGCGCAAGTTGTCCGCCTACACAACTGCATGTCTTCAACAGCTCTTCCTCAGTTCAGCTCGCCACTTGTCATGTGGACAAAACACCCCATTGACACTCGACTGTTACGAGGTTGGGGCTGCATGGTCCAATACAGACCTCCGAGTGCAACTGTGGGCAGGTTTACTGAACGGGCTTGATGGGGAATACACCTCGATGTACCTAAAGTTTCCTACTCTTAGATAATTATGGATTATGAAACCCGAAAGGTTTTTTGTGCCCGAGACTGCATCTTCTATGAGAAACTTTTTCTCGATGCCTTCGAATGCGACAAGGAACGCCAGCAGCGGGATCCTGATCGCTAGAGTGCCGAACAGATTTTCGTCACTCCTCAAGACAAAGCAGATGCAGCCGAAGAATATTATCCACCCAAGAGCATAGCAGCATGACCTTCTACAGTTCCACAGTAGTCTACGTCAGCAGCCGAACCTAGTCCCTCGTCACGACAAGAACCATTGTTCGAATCCTATATCCCTTCGACGCGTGCCAACAACAAAGAAATACCGCTCTTCATTCCCCTCTCAGACCCGTTGCGTCCTGCCACAACACAAGCTGCCTATAGTTATGAGGAGCACCAGTGCCGATAGAAAACTGACGCAGCATCACATGACGGTGCCCGCCATCTGACATCCGAAATTGACGATGATGACGACGTCAAAGTTTGCCAACCTCATCCTCATGGTGACCAATCGGCTCTTCAGATCCTCGGACTTGTTGTTGCAGTTCAGCAACCAACAACCAGGATCGAGCCGAAAACAGTCAAGCAGGCCCTCTCTGGCTCTAATACTGACAAATGGCAAGTGCTATAGATGCAGAGGTTTCAACTCTCGAGAAGCGGAAAACATGGAAACTCGTTCCACACGAAGCAGCACCCGGCAAGAAAATACTTTCGAGCAAATGGGTCTTTCACATAAAGACAAACGCAGCAGGCAAACTAGACAGATTCAAGGGGAGATGGGTTGAACGAGGTTTCGAACAAACCCACGACATCGATTACGACCAGACTTTCGCTCCGGTCAGCCGTCATACCTCAGTTCGAATTCTTCTCACCATTGCTGTTAGCCGCCACCTTCCACTTCGCCAACTGGACGTTAAAAATGTGTTTTTATACGCAGACGTCGATGCAGATATATTCGTCGAACTCCCTCAAACTTACAGCAACAGACTCCACATCTGCAAGTTACTTAAATCACTCTACGACATCAAACAGGCTCCTCGCCTGTGACAGCAGCATCTTCACAGAGTGCTGATTTCACTCGACTTCGTGCAGCTGCCCCACGATCCTGGAATGTACTGACCCAAATTTCGGGGGAATTATATTCTCATAGTCGCCTACGTTAACGAATTGCTGTACACTGGCTCGTGCAATGGTCTTCTGGCACACATGGAGAAAAGAAGCCAAACGATTCTGAAGTGATTATTTCTCCAAAAGTCACCCAAATTCTTAGGTTAAACGTCGACTGTGGCCCTGATGCCATCTACCTTTCTGCAAGCAAGTATGCACAAACACTTGCGAAAAAATTCGCCATCGCTCCCATCGGCCTTACAACTCCATTTCGTTGCATTTTGGCCGATCACACACCTGATATTACCCCACTTACCGCCTCCGAGCATCAGCTTTACCAGCAGCAGCTCGGTTGTATTCGATTTGCGGCTGTTACGTGTCGCCTAGATCTTGCCTACATCACGAGTCAGCTCGCACAGTACCTGCGCCGACTTGAAGGGGAGAATATGGCCGATCTTCGTCGAGCCCTCCAATATTTCATTTCTACTCCTACAATCGGCATCAGCTACACGACAAACACTGCAGCAAATTTTCGACTGACTGGATACGTTGATGCGGATCACGCTGTTGACCCTAACAGCAGGCGTTCGCATACAGGGTTCATCTTCAAACTTGAACCGGGTGGTGTCATTTCTTGGAACTCAACAAAACAGGAAGTCATCGCACTTTCGTCAGCCGAAGCATAATTCATCACAGCAAGCTCTGCAGTTCGCGAAGGACTCTATCTTCAAGAGTTACTTCAAGATGCGAAAATCGCAACGACACGTAACTTCAAGTTACTCTGCGACAACCAGAGTGCAATCAAGATTGCAAATTTGCCCAGCTTCGTCAATAGGACAAAACACATCACCCTCCGTTACTTCTTTGTTAAGGACGAAATCGACAAAGGGAAGTTCATCATGAAATACTGCCCTACAGAAGAAATGGCATCTGAGTTTCTGACGAAGAAACTCCCACGCGACAAGTTTCAGTGCTGCTCCAACCTAGTTGGAATCTGCAAACGCGGCGACACTTACCCAGAGACATACACTCGGGAATGAAGGGGAGTGTTGAAGTATACTCGACAGAGTTTACTCATGCATTCCTGATGTAACATTTAGACTCTACTAGTAGTGGATACCTCATATGGAAGGACGCGCGTGATGACGTCAGCAGTAGCGAGTCAACGCATGAACAGTAGGTTCACGCGTATAGTCACCCGAAGGGTCACGCCACTCTCAGTCACACAAATAGTCACTAGTCTTGTCACACAAATAGTCGCGTTACACTACGAACAGGTACATTCTGAATAGGTACTTCCTAGAATATATATATGCCAGTATTACTCATTATTATTATCATTGTCATTTCGGACATTTTTAATACAAGGTGTAAAGTCTTCCTCTGAGTTTTCCTCGTGGTTCCACCAAGTCTAAATCCTAGCCACACTAAACACGTGGTTCACTTCTACAACATGAAGATATCCAATATAGCTCGTAGGATCTTCAGGATTGTATTGCAGTTGTGCACTTAGGTTCATATAGTGGAGGTAGAGACCTTCGCGAACTGCTGAGGTTGCTGCGATGAACTCTGCTTCGGCCAAGGAGAGAGCAATCAGCTCCTGCTTCTGTGAGTTCCAGGAGATGGGTCCAATAGGTTCCAGTCGGAAGGGGAACCTTGTGCGAGAGTGGCGGCTAGCGGGGGTTGCGGCGTGGTCTGTGTCGATGCAGCCAGTGAGTTGGACTGTGGGTGTGGTGATGGTGGATTAGGTGAGGCCGATGTGGGGAGTCGAAATGTTGGCGAGCTCGATGTTGGTCTAGGAGGTTCTCCCTTGCAGGTCGCCGAGAGTATTGGGCTAGCTGCCTGGCGATGTATGATAGGGTGGACCGACACGTGACGGCGACGAACAGCAGACAGCCGAGCTGCTGCTGGTAGAGTTGATGTGTGGCAGGGGCGAGCGTCTTAGTGCCGGGCTTGTATCCGGTGCCGAGTGTGCGGTAGGTTGTGGAGAACGGTGTTGGCGTTAGGTTGAATTTCTTGGCGAAATTCTCGATATATTTTGAAGCGGAAAGAGGGGTGGCTTCTGGCATGTAGGAGAGGTTGAGGCCAAGAAATTGGGCCACAGTCTTGGAGGTGGTGATGTCAACACGCTTTCCTAGCTTCGTTCGAGCAGGTCGGGGTTGGTGTCGGTGTAGAGCACGCCATAGACGTAGACCGTAAGGAGGATGTGCTGTAGTCTCAGCGGGAGTGGAGACGGTACATTCTTAGGTTGTGCTATTCCAAAGGCGTGGGGCCTGCTTGATCCCGTACAAGGACTTTTGCAGTTGACAGACGCGAGAGTCCCCGTCGCCGTTGCTCGACGGAGATCATGACGTCAACTTTTGCATATAGAAACGCATTCTAGACATCGATCTGGCAAAGGTCAAGATGCCTGCATACGGCGATAGCGAGAAGAATGCGCACGGGGGTGTATCGACTGATGGGCATGAAGGTGAGGTCGAAGTCGACGCCGTGACGTTGATCGTAGTCTTGTACGACCCAACGTGCCTTGTAGCGCTCGATGTTTCCGTATGCGTCCGTCTTGATTCGGTAGACCCATTTTACGGATAGAATCTTCCCCCCCTTCTCTACTGCCTGGTTCACTAGGACCCGAGTGTCTCGGGAGCAAAGTGCAGCTAGTTCCGCATCTATGGCCTTGTGCCATTTGGCGCGATGTGGTCCGGTGAGAGCCTGTCGGGGTGTTTTTGGCTTGATCACAGAGGGGCTCTTGTGAACTGCTGCATGAAGATGAAGGATGTAAAGACGAGAATCTGATGTTGCGATGCCCGTCGTCAGTAACCTCTTGCACGTCGGCGGTGAGTTGTGATTCCGCAAGGGTCATGATGGTTCCGTCGCGGCGTATGGTGGCGCAAGAGGGGCCAAGAAAGGCGGGGTCCGCGTCGTCGCCATTGTCGAAGTGAGGGTTTCCCCCCGGGTGTTTGTCAGGTGGGTCCAGATCCAGGCGAGCAGCAGCGGCTTTATCTTCTGGAGAGGCAAAGCTGCGCTCTCCTCGTACATAGGCTGCTGCCCAATTGGCAAATCGGTCGTCTTGGAACTGCTTCAAGGTGAGTCATTCGTAGAAGAGGATGTCACTAGAGGGTACGACGTTGGAGTTTTCTAGGTTCAGGATCGTCGGCGCTTGATATTCGTGGGAGATACCAAGGCGCACGCCCTAGCAAGCTCTCCTTTCGAACTTCCCAGTGGTAGCCTGATGAGGTCGATAATGGACCATGCAGCTCTTGACTTGCAGCATTGTGATGTCGCCTGGCTTTCCTATCCAAGCTAGGAAGGAAGATTTATTCCCTTCATTGGTGGTGGTGGACAGTAGGTTGTGCAGCCGTACCACATGGTGCATTGCATAGGGCCAGTAGTTTGTAGGATGTCCGGACTGGAGCATCATCGCCTTCACTTTGGTCTGTAGACTGCGGTTGGTCTGTTCAGCGACGCCTTGCTGTTGGTGAGCGCGGGGATGGGAGAGCATGTGCTCGATCTCGATTTCTTGAAGGTGGGTCTGAAGCTCTTCACTCTGGAATTTTCGAGCTCCATCCGTCTGCCACTTGAGTTATTTTTCCAGACTAGCGCTCAGCGAGAGCGAATCAGGGTCGAAAGATGTTGAGAACCCCCCCTCTATTCTGGACGTTGACTGCCCAGACATAACGGGTGGCAACGTCGATAAAGGTTAGAATGTACTGCTCCTCATGGAGTCCTGTGTGTGTGAGGACTAGGTAGTCGCTGTAAACTTTGTCCAGTTGTGCGTAGCGAGTTGGGCAGCGTGGGAGATCTGGGAATGGGCTGTGTGTAAGGGGCAGATTGTGCAAGAGCAGAGGCTTGGCTGACTTGAAGTTTGTGTCCATCAGAGTCTATGATTGCTCCAGGGGCAATAACATTGGCCCTGAGTGAGTTGTTGAGGGTGACCCTTGAGGGGTGGCCAAGCCGCTGG
Source organism: Closterium sp. NIES-67 (assembly GCA_027943415.1). Taxonomy (NCBI): domain Eukaryota; kingdom Viridiplantae; phylum Streptophyta; class Zygnematophyceae; order Desmidiales; family Closteriaceae; genus Closterium; species Closterium sp. NIES-67. Next base: position 464,845 of record BQMB01000399.1, on the reverse strand, counting down.
TGCTAGATGTCCCTTGAGGCACGATGTCCTCGGGTGCACTCATAGCGCTGGAGGGAGACATCGGGAGGGGGTGCAGTTGTTTGTCTGTGAGTGCAGGGGCTGTAACGACGAAAGCGAGGAACTCTTGATCAACGAGGTCTGTGGAGATCTCTCTGCCTCAAGGAGAGCCATTTGGTCCGACTGCGTTTTCTTCTAGCTCTTCAGGAGCAATTACAGGGTGAGGAAGGCGAGGCAGTGGAGGACCTTCAATGGTTCCGGTCTCGAGGAGGGCAGCTTCGTCGTTAGGTCCGACCGGGGTTGGTGACAGAGGATGAGGACTGTGCGGTTGGAGTGGGGATGATGCTTGGTAGTGGTGCCAGAGTAGTGGGTTCTTGTCTGAGGGGACTTGTCGTATTCAACCCAAGTTCCGAGAGCTTGAGGAGGGCGACCAGGAGGAACATATGCCCCTAATGTGCTTCTCCCACTTTCCTCTTCGTCGTCCTCATCCTTATCACTGCCGTGCCAAGCGTCTTGGTTGAGTTGCCACCGCCCAGTGGATGAGTTACGAACCCAGGGGAATCGCTGGGGCTGGTTGTTGAGTAGGTAGACGTCCCCAGGGTGTGCTTGTTGCTGGTAAAGGGCCTCCTCCCCAGGTTCCCCTAACTGGGCTTGGAGGGTTGCCCCAGCCCCCGAGTTTTCCGTAGGGGGGTGCACCAATCTCGACTCTAGGTTCGGGTGTGCGGTGTTGGGGTTCTTGCTGTTCTTCTGTTTCTGTCCCCTCTGCTGCTCACTCAACTACTGCTGCTGCTGCTTTTGCTTTTGCCGCTGCTGCTGCTGCTTCTCGCGCTACTGGTGCTGCGATCATGGTTGCCTTTGCTGCTTCGGCTGCCCTGGTGATGTCGATCCAGTTGTGGCGGTGATGGTTGTGAGAGAGCGTGCCTAGACGTCCATGTCGAATGCGAGTTTTGGAGCCAGTTCCGCAGCTTCTCGTGGTGTGGGCTCTCTCCAGTTGGGGTTAAAGACCGTGTGAGTGGTCAATTCCCATGGGTTTACTCGTCCAGTGTCGTTTCAGGACCCTGGTCCTACGTAGGTGTCCAAGCGTTCCTTAGTCGTGAAAGATGGATCCAAAGTTCCTGGAGGAGGAACGATGGTGACGGCTGCAACGAGTTTTAAATTGCCATGCCAATTTTTGGAGTGTGCAGTGATTCCACTTGTTCCTCGTCGAGAATTCGAGACCGGTTCCAGCTATGTTGCGGGTGGAGGCCGTTGGGGTTCGGCATATGCCGTGTGGTCCAGGATCGTGCAGGCCCATTTTGGTTGGGTGCATGTGGTGAGTGACCCATGGGTGGCCATCGGGGTGAGTCCATTCCTTCTTGTCCTTCTATGCAAAGTTGATAGGGACGAGATCGATCAGATCGTGGCTGTCACCGCTACAATTGGGGATGTCAAAGTCTAGGGCGTAGACTCCGTCGTCAGCTATTGCCTTCTCGATGTACTGAAGCGGGTTCTTGGGCGGGCCGTGGAAGCTTGGTTTTCGATATTGCAGTGGAAGGTGTCTTTTCTGAGGGTCGGTGCTGATTTTGACACCTCATAACACGAAGGTTGTAGCGGAGGTTCAGTGTGATGTGGGTCAAGGAGTTGTGAGCCTGTAGGACAACGATCCCTTGGTGCTTGCCCACCAAGCACTCATTGTTGGCGACGGTGACCTAGGCTGCAGCAGGAGTTGGGACGGCTTTGGAAATGAAGCGTGCTGATCTGACCATGTGCTGTCCCCAACAACTGTCCTGGTACTAGGTGTTGTAATTGTCTCGGTTGTAGCGAGCGATCATCGTGATGCTTGGGGTAAAGAGGTAAGGACAGTTGGAGTCATACATGGGGCGGTCCTTGGGGAAGGAGTCCCAGCACTATCTGTCGCTTCCGAATATTGTGTCAGGGATGTAGGTTGTGGGCTCCAATGGAGGAATGGGGAAATTCCATTCTTGCTCCTCCTCATCGTCGGAAAAGTCTCCGTGTTCGTTGTAGGGATTGTTGTAGTCATAGGCCCTTACGACCAAGGCGAAGTCGCCTTGATTTGGTCGTGGCCGCGGGGTCGTCAATGCGCTCGCCGTGTAGGAGCCGCTGTTCTCATCGCCACGAAGACTTGGCGATAAGTTGGTTGACCATCAATGTCTGGCTGAGTCGGACAAGGGTCCGAGGATACAGGAGGGCGTGGGATTGGTTGGTGGTAAGTGTGGGACGGGCGACTAGTTTGGCGCGGATCTTGTAGGGTAGATTTGATGGGCCTCCTCTGATGGGAGTGCCCCCATTGACCTCCGTTTGGGGTAGGCGTATGTACAGCGACGGAAGAAATTGTCCATATCTCAGCCTGTGTAGGCGAATAATCGTGTGTAGTGTTTAGAGATGCAGCTTATTAATTGCCTGGTTTTAAGGAAGAGTTAGACATATGCCTATACAAGACTGTCACGTGGGAACTAGCCCTGAAAATACAGTATAGCGTGCCTGGGCAAAATCCATACACACACAAGTACACTCGGACAGTTTGTGCCATGTTCAAACTATGCAAAAGACACACTTGAAATCAGTACCTAGTCCATTTTCCCTTAGCCCTGACCACCGCCTTCACCCTCCTAGGCATACTATCAATGAGCCCCCTGCACACATCAGCATCTATCCCCTCCCAGATCTCTTGAATCCGCTCCCAAGTCTGGAGCATTCCTGAAGGGGGGTGCTCATACTTGGACAGCTCGCGTTTGAGATGGGCCCACAAGTGCTCGATGGGGTTGAGATCTGGGGATGAAGAGGGCCACAGCAGGACTGAATATTCCTGCTCGGACAACCACTCTTGCACAAGGCGGGACTTGTGCTTGGGGTCATTGTCATGCTGGAAAATGACATCAGAGGTATTAAGGTCATAAAAGTCCATGGTTTGTGCAAGCTCATCCTGCAAGATGCTTCGATACAGCTGCCCGTCCATACGACCGTCAATTTTACACATGTATCCAGGGCCATCATACGTCATACACCCCCATATCATGACTGACCCACCCCCATGCTTTACTGTTTGTTTTATGTGTTGCCCTTGAAGAGCCGCCCCGTCGCGAATCCATGCATACGACCGGCCGTCACTACAGAAACGGTTGATCTTGGTCTCATCAGACCAGACCACCCGCTTCCAGTCGTCCACGGTCCAGTCAACGTGGGCCTTGGCGAAATCCAGTCTGTCTCTGATGTTACGAACGGAGAGACGTGGCTTCTTCGGTTGTTGGACGGCGACTAGGCCAGACAGTTTGAGGGCGTTGCGGACTGCTCTGGGGCAGATCTTAATGCCGTGGTCTGTTTCCAGTAGCTTTGCGGCTTCTACGCTAGTCTTCACCTCGCCTGAAGTCACAGCGCGAACAAGGATGTGCCTGTCACATACTGAGAGTAGGCGCGGCCGGCAGACCTCGGGACTGTTGGCCTAACCGCTAGGCTGCTGGTGCGCTGAGAGGCCTCTTGAGCGTATTTCTGAACTGTGCTCTTCCCTATCCCTAGCATTCTAGCGATCTGACGGAAGCTATGACCGCGTCGAAGCAAGGTCGCGATCCTATCTTTCTGGCGTGAAGCAAGAGGCCGCATCGTTGCTATGAGCTTGGCGGGGTTCACGGTATGCCGTCGATAAAGACTAGGAGGCTAGGTTTGCGAGCTCGCGAAATGCCGAGAGAAAATAGACCTAGACTAGAATCGGGAGCTAATTGTCCGCATCGAGTCTCGCTAGCAAAGTGGTGGACTCACTATAAGCAGTTCGATAAAACGTACAGTACCATACAGCATAAGGATGCTTCACTCCTAGTTCACATGGTACAATGGGTAATTGGGGATAAATGTACACGATACATGCTGAAAATACAAAATCTTTTGACTAGTGTACCTTTTCTAGCCCAATTAATTCTGTCGCTGTAATGGTCTTGCGCTGCTTCTTGCTTGGTTTTGCCAGCATTCAGTAGAGTGTCCGAAGGTTTTGCAGAGTTTGCAAAAATATCGGCGACTGCGCATGTCGCGGCGAGGCTCCTTCTGACCCGAGTAGAAGGCTAGACTTTCTTTGTGTGAAGCTCTCTCGTTGTAGAGGTCCACGCCCTGGTGCTCAGCCAGCAACGTTTTGCAAAGAGTTGCTTTGGAGATTTTGGCATGTTGGCGTAGTAGTGCCTTGCACGATTGTCATTTAGGGGTAAGTCCAGCGAGTACGATCGTCACGAACATGTCTTCAATGATCCCATTGTGTTCCCAAGTTCCCATTGTGTTCCCAAAATTGACAATCTGGTCGCGGATGCTTCGGCAACAGTTGATGTAGTTGTTGACGTTCTCTCCAGAGACCATCTTCACTTTTAATGGCTGACTGAGTAGTCAAGTAGTCGACTTGACGACACGGAGCCCTTCGGCTGATAGAGGTTTATCAGGTATAGCCAGGAATCTCATGTCGGAGCGGCGCGTGTCTTGAACAATCGAATTTCGAGTTGCTCGGAAGCGGATAGATTCCGTAGGAGGGCGCTGTATGCCATGAGCAACTTCTTGTAGTATCGTTGTTTTGCATCGTCGGTGTTGATCGTTGATCCGGGGTAAGAGCCATTGAAGTAGCAGAAGATTTGTGCGTTGTGCAAGAGAAGCTCGAATTTGGAACCCCAGGTGTAGAAATTGCGACCGTCGAAGATTGGGCTTGTTCTAATTTTTTAGACAACGAAGAACTTCAATTGTGTGGTCTGCAGGGCTTCGTCACTTAATCGTGTGCTTGCAGGTGGTTGCGTGTTGGAAGCATCGAAGTTGAAGATGCCAGGAGTGGAGTCATTGTCAGCAGAGGTTTGTTGCGTTTCAGTGGTTTGGCGAGCGGTGCTCGAGCCGTCGATTATGAGGGATTGAGGTCCATCTTCAAGAGTTGTCATTCGATGGAGCCATTCTTCGATGAGTCCTATAGGGACGATCGTTGTTGCCGCCGGATTTGGATTGGACATGCTTCGGGAGGAGAGCTTCCTTGCCCTCGTGATTCGAGCCTAAGGCCATTCTGTGGTGGGAGCGAGTCACTGGCGCCACGATATTTGAATTTAAAACGGATCAAGGGTGTTGTGCGTAGAATCCTCATATGCTTTGATACCATGTAGCGACCCAAATATAGTCCGTAGGATCTTCAAGATTGAACTGCAGCTGTGCGCTTTGCGAAAGCGATTGATTGGTCAATAAACTTTGTTAGAGTGAATGTAACTTAACAGAATTGATTTTAGCAAAGGGATACATGATTCATATAGTGATACGAGAGCATGAAGGATCTAACTAAGATGCACTTAACAGGGGTACATTCCTTTGATGTTCAAGATCCGACTCGGGTAACTTCGCACGACTCGGGTAACTGTTGGCGCTGTATTACAGTGCCTGTTATGTCAACATACTAATATTATATGTACACATGTGTATGTGTGTAGGCTAGGTAGGTGTACTACAAAGTACTGGTTCCTACTGTAGAGGGAACAGCTCTTCTCTTGTATCCCTCTCTCTTCTCTAGTCATTCTCTTTTCTCTCGCTAACTTGCTCTCTAGTTAAACCCTCCTTTTGATATGGTTTCAGAGCATGTCCATCCTATCGAGCCTGCTCCCCACGCTGCCGTTGTCGAAGCCGCCGCCGCTACAGGTGCCGCTGGCTCCGCCACCGCCCGCCACCGCCGCCGCTGCCCCCGCCGCCGCTGCCCCCGCCGCCGCCGCTACAGGTGCCGCTGGCTCCGCCGCCGCCCGCCGCCGCCGCCGCCGCCGCCGCTGCCCCCGCCGCCGACGTCGCTGCCTCGCACGCTGAGGGGTCGAACCGCTGTGGAAGCCACCGTTGCTGCTGGGTATGGGGGTGCTAGGGCTTGGGGTTGCTGGGCGTGCTTGGTGTGTGGAGTGAACTCTTCTTGTTATTCATACCAGTGGACAGACTAGTAGTGCTGCCCTGGCCTCTTGCTTCTGTGAGTAACGCCTACCAAGCCTAGGGGGTGTGTCAACATATTATATATATATATATATGTGTGTGTGTGTGTGTGTGTGTGTGTGTGTGTGTGTGTGTGTGTGTGTGTGTGTGTGTGTGTGTGTGTGTGTGTGTGTGTGTGTGTGTGTGTGTGTGTGTGTGTGTGTGTGTGTGTGTGTGTGTGTGTGTGTGTGTGTGTGTGTGTGTGTGTGTGTGTGTGTGTGTGTGTGTGTGTGTGTGTGTGTGTGTGTATGTGTGTGTGTGTGTGTGTGTGTGTGTGTGTGTGTGTGTGTGTGTGTGTGTGTGTGTGTGTGTGTGTGTGTGTGTGTGTGTGTGTGTGTGTGTGTGTGTGTGTGTGTGTGTGTGTGTGTGTGTGTGTGTGTGTGTGTGTGTGTGTGTGTGTGTGTGTGTGTGTGTGTGTGTGTGTGTGTGTGTGTGTGTGTGTGTGTGTGTGTGTGCGTGCATGCGTGTGTGTGTGTATGTGTGTGTGTGTGTGTGTGTATGTGTGTGTGTGTGTGTGTATGTGTGTGTGTATAGCAGGGCCTCAGATTACAGGCTTTTTACCCTAATTCAGGGTAAAATCTGGGTTTTTTCGAGGGGTGACCCTAATGAGACAGAGTTTTTTATTAACATGAGCCTGAAATTTCACGGTTTTTTTAGAAGTGAACTCTGCTCGATCAGCTTGCCTAGTGTAGTGAGGCCTGTTTTTCCAGCGTCGAATTGGGACCGACCCTGATATGTGTAGTAGCGGATTTCGAGCCTCAACCCCCCCACCCGTGATTTCCGTGATTTCCCCCTCCATTACCACACTTCCCCCCCCTCCCCCCCCCCCCCCTCCGCCAGCCACGCGAACTTGATTATAACCGACCAAGACTGTGATCAGGAACGTGTGTCAAATAATGGCATGTACTTGAACAGCGTATTTTCTGTAGTTGACCCTGTTAATTCAGCGCAAAATTTTTACAGCACCCTGATTGATCAGCGTAAAAAAATTTGCGAGGCCTGAAAAAACAGGGAGCGAAGGAAGGGGGGCCTTGAGCGACCAGCGTGCCCCAAAACGAATCAGAGGTCCTGGTGTGTAGGCTAGGTAGGTGTACTACAAAGTACTGGTTCTTACTGTAGAGGGGACAACTCTTTTTTTGTACCCCTCTCTTTTCTCTAGTCATTCTCTTTTCTCTCGCTAACTTGCTCTCTAACTAAACCATCTTTTTGACAAGTTATGTGTCCTTGTTGACGTAACGGGCCCTTGAGCTTCTATCTGTTGGATTGTCGGTCAACGGTCAATGACCGTTGCACTTTGTGCTTCGCGTCATAGACTTGAACTCGACAAGGGTTGTAGCTCGAGTGTCACTTTCAGGAATGCAAGCAATTCATTATCGTTACATAACATAACTTTATATAACCATACGTTTGTATTTCCAACAATACTCTCGCACAACACATAGCGCATTTCATCATGTATCACTTGTTTCTTGGAAGGAACGATTTTCCTTTGGTAAAATTTTGGTTGCCCCTGGCACAAATCGAGAAATATATGGTATTACGAGTCTTCCTCCTTGCACGCAATGTGTGCGACGTCGTCGATCGTGACTAAGACCATACACAGAAGGGAGGAGAGTGTAATGAAGTGTATACTGCTATAACCGGGTAGCCGCACAGTTTCGTCACGTACATGCACACTGTGTTGTCACGAGACTAGGTAGTTAGGAAGCCATAAAATGGCGTGAGGGTTTAGCTAGAAGAAAGTTGACGAGAGAAAAGAGATCGAGAATAGAAGAGAGAGGGATACAAGGAGAGGTGTTGTACCCTCTACAGTAAGTTTCAGTAACACCTACCAAGCCTACAATTATATAAAATATATAATTTAACACACCCCCTAGGCTTGGTAACGGCAAGCCCACCACACACACGACACACTAAGCCACACACCCCCTAGCACCCCCATACTCAGCAGCAGCGACAGCTACTCCAGCACGGTCAACCCCACGGCGCGTGAGGTGGGGCGACCTCGACAGCGAGGGCAGCGGCTGCAACGGCGGCGACGGCGGCAGCGGCGGCGGCGTGCGGCGGTGTGGCCAGCGGCACCAGCTGCAACGGCGGCGGCTTCGACGACAGCTACCGGCGGCGGCGGAGCTCGCAGCACTCGGCAGCATGACCGGGCTCCGCGACGGTGGGACGGCCGGCGCGAGTCAGCCGTCGGCTGCGGCAAGGAAGAGGGGACGCAGGGGAAGGGGGGCGGGGCTTCAGCAGCGGAGACCGGGAGTGTGCCGCCCCGTGTGGCGCGCTGGCTGCATGCGGAGGTGCTGGCCAGCGCTAAGACGGGGCGCTGGCCGCTGCCATCCGTGCCGTCCGCGCGCTGTCGCGTAGACGCCGCGGCAGCACGGCGGCGCCGTCACGCCGCCACGGCTTGAAGTCGGCGACGACGCCGCCACGGCTTGACGTCAACGCCACGACTGCGAGTCGCGACGGCCGCAGTAGCACGACGCGGCCGGCGGCACGACGACGCGGCCGCCATGGCAGAGAGAGAGAGAGAGAGAGAGAGAGAGAGAGAGAGAGAGAGAGAGAGAGAGAGAGAGAGAGAGAGAGAGAGAGAGAGAGAGAGAGAGAGAGAGAGAGAGAGAGAGAGAGAGAGAGAGTAGGAGTGCGCGGCGGAAGCGTGAGGAGCAGGCCCGGGAAGGGCAACCTGCTCTGTTACCATGTCACAAGACTAGGTAGCTAGGAAGCCATGAAGTGGTGTGAGGGTTTAGCTAGAAGAAATTTGACGAGAGAAAAGAGATCGAGAATAGAAGAGAGGGATACAATGAGGGGTGTTGTACCATCCACAGTAAGTTTCAGTAACGCCTACCAAGCTACAATTATATAACATATATAATTTAACATGTGTTACCCAAATGTGGCCATCTGCCAAGCCGCATGCAATTTGTGCTCTTTGCACTTCATTCCCGTCTGGCGTGCTCTGATCCATTCTACAGCCGCATCTCTGCTCTGACGAGCCCATATCATCTGCTCCGTGCCTAGCTATATTATAGGGTATAAGTTGTTTTATATTGCCATTTTGTATTCCTCTCCTTAATTATACCAACTTAAGAGTCTAATTTGCGCCTCATAACAAGAAGCCATGAAGTGTACCATACTATCCTTGATTCTACACTCAAAGGCCCTTATCTAGTCTCTGAAGGGCCTGTGCGCTGTACAATAGCAAGTTATTCGAATCTGGCCTTGTAGCGCATATTCGCTGAATTGTGTTGCAGGCATGGACCAAGAGCGGTTCGATTGGGAATTTGACTAGATTCTATTCGCTTTGGGTGGTGGTTACAGGCGACACCAAATTCTCCGTTTCGCGTCTTTGGGATGTTTCTCCCGATCTGTGGAAAAGGCCCACTCGTTGCGTGGCACGAAGCAAGCTGAAGAGTCGTAACAAAGTACACGTGTCGCCGATCCAGCTGGCTAAGGAGATCGTGGCGCGCACGACTGGGCAAGGAACGCAGATGTCGTCGTCAACCAGTCCTAGGCATATGTGTCCCCCAAAAGCGGGGAGTCACACAACAGGGATCCTCCTCCATCAGGCCCTTTTGCGAAACAGTTACTATCAGCAAACGATTTTTATCGTCGTCAACTGGTGGAAGCTCTCTCCAATTGAGACGATCTGTCAGGCGCCATTGGTTCATGGGAGGAGGATCAAGAAAAACAGCCTCTAACTTCAATGATTTGCGGGAGGATTTTCGTTTTCCCGCCTCGTTCAACTAGTTCGTCTTCCTCCATTTTACAGCCGGTGTTACTAGGTTCCGATAGGATCCGCTCGAAGATGCCAGTCTGAGGCATTTGTGGCTTGCTTATTCCTCCACTGTGTCCGAGTAATTCACCATGATAGCAGTCCTCGCGATGACCGATCTGGGTGCTGCTAGAGGAGCGGGGGAGGCGGACTGGGAGCTCGAAGAGTTTCTTCGTCGAAGGGAGATCGACGGCACCCTGGCTGTGCTGCTGAGGGACGGCTTTGATCTAGCAGCGAAACGTCGCCAGCTCGCGCAGGAAGCAGAGCAAGTGTCGCTGGCTGACGGAGACTTGACGACGCAGATCGCACAGCTTAAAGAATCGGCGTCAGCGTCGTCGCTGTCGCCCAGCGACAGGCTGTCAGGATCGGACGGCGACGCGTGGGATGATCGCTGGACGGACACGGAGGACGGATACTCCAGTACCTACTCTGACGGAGTTGACGGCGACGGATTCCGTCTCGAAGACTTGCCCGACGTCCCATCGCCGTCAGTTTGTTTTGCGAGCAGCTCCGCCGGGGACCAAGGGGTTGACGGCGAATTAGGCCTGCCAGGCTTCGAAGCAGACGGCGGCGTCGCAGAATCGCCTGAAGTCGCGAGTCCTTTAGCCTTTCCAGGGGAGATCTGTAGGAGTAATTGTAGATCAGAGACCGATCTGTTGCCATGGCCGCTCAAGGCGGCTCAGGCTACGGCTACTTGTACTGAAAGTGTTGGCAGCGGTCCACTTCACCGGGAAGATGACGTTGCATCGCAGTGCGATCACTTCGGAAATGTCGCTGACGGTTCGGCTGTGACGACTTACGATCTCCAGTCGTTCCTGGAGCGGCTGCGGATCGCCGAAGACGCGTTAGAGTCGCACGGCTGGCGACACTTGATGACGCGTTCGACGCCGACGATGCAATACGCGTCGCATTCTCTCGACTGTGCGGTCGAGGGTTATCCCAAGAGCACGTGTTACCGCGGCCGTATGGTGGTAGAGGGGGTTACACTGGAAGCAGTTAGGGACTTTCTTCTTGACGAGGATTACCGGCGGGAATGGGACGAAAATCGAGCCGAGTCGACTGTTTTAGAAGACTGGAACGAAGTCGGGATTTCCGCCTTCCGCTGGGTTAGGCGTCTCCCCCTCTTCCTCCGCAATCGCGAATACGTCGTCTCTCGTCGCGTCTGGTCCCTCACCCCTGAAACCCCTCCCGAGCCTCAAACCTCTCTTGAGCCTCGGACGTTCTTCTGTATCAACCGAAGCACGTCGCACGCTTCAGCCGTCTCTCGGCCTTCCGTGCTCCGTGTGCCGTACTTCTACTCCTCGTGGCGAATCCGCTATGTCCCGGGGCAGGATGGCACAGGTGGGGAGCAAAGAAACAAGCTGGGGAAGCAAAGCGATAGGCTGGAGGGGCAGGGGAGCGAGGCGGAGGGGCAGGGGGGTAAACTGGGTGTAGAGATTGTGACCTACCACCAGGAGGAGTCAGGATTGCCACGGGAGCTGGCAAGGGTTGCTCTAATGAGGGGCATGTGGGGCCACATGGTGAAGATTGAAGATGCGTTGAGACAATACTGTCAGGCTCGACGCAGCATTAGGCACACACTGCCCGTGTTTTTAACCAGGAATGACCATGATCATTTGTAGCTCTGCCAGATTGTGTTCAGGTGATTGATTGTACATAATGAGGCTCTAACATTGAGATTTTGACAGCCACTTGAATTGCAGGTTTTGCAATCAAAACGTATAGCCTATTTTTGTCCCCTCTTTTCCAGCCCTTCAGGGTGTCTGCTGCAGCACTCAGAATACATCAAGCTTTACGCAGGTCATGCAGGTTGTGTGAAAGGCCCAAGCACCAAAATTCCTCCACTGCCACAGTTCCATGTCACATACAGTAGAGACGAAAAAATCGTCATACAGCCATACTGGCACTTACCGGTACATCCAAGAGTGAAAGTTCTCTGCCGTGTACCATTTTACACTTCAATCACTGCTGTTGACGCCTTCCTCTTCCTGCTCCATGCAACGATTCTGCTCAAATCTTGACATATACTTCGGAGCTCTGACGGCCTCTCATGCTGCAGACCGCAACCAGCCGCTGCCAGAACGTGATTAGGGATCTTAGCACCCAAGGAGAACGAAGTCTTCCTGTGAAATTATGGAGACTTCTGAGGAGGTTCATCGCTTCAGCTCAAGGTCGAATAAGTTTCAGTATGCCGGAATATCGCTCACCGAAAATGCGCGAAGATGTAAATTTGAGCCATTAGCTGGTTCAACTGAGCCTGACTGAAGCCGACGGGCGGCGAATTTCTTCCAAGAGCAGTCGTACTTAGCATATTGCTTGCCATTAGAGAGATGATCAAGACCGCCTTGCTGTAACTGGTCGTCAAACAGAGAATATGCTTTCTGGGTAGCCAAGAATAAGAAATTAGCTGTAGGGTGTCGCGACTCAAGACAGGGAACCCGTGACTTAGATCTGTAACGAGCCCATGGCTGAGAGGAAGTGCGAGCAGCACGAGATGGGAGCGCGAGGCCGATCGATGTGTCAAGAAAAGCGGATGCAAGCTCTCGTTGCCCACGCGGATACGGGATTTTTTGTTGGCGTTGCGAGAATTCAGGAACAGAAGCACACCTGAGGAAAAGCTAAGGAGCAGCCTAGACTCCAACAAGAGGACTGGATAGACATGGGGAAATAGATGGAAGGCGAAAGGGATGGATTGTGTCGAACAATTCCCCAGGTAGTGGGTGGGCACTGCATCAACTTGGGTGGATGACCGGGGCGTGTTTAAAAAAAGAAGTCAAAATTGAGGGTCAGGGTCAGGATGCCAGGGTTCACCCTTGGGGGTGTCAGGTACTGCACGTGACGTCACCTTACAGGCGGAAGTTGTGTTCCGCACGGGAGGGAAAATAAAAAATTGGAAGTGTTACTTTTTAAAAAATATGGTAACTGTTCAAAACCAGAGCTTTGACAACGATGTACTTATTTCCTCGGAATAATGCCAGTTTGGAAGCTCATTCTGGGCAGACTATCTCCGCCAGAAAGTACGATTTCTCCTGCCAGAGTTCTACCTTGCATTTATTGATAACATTTATGCTTGGCATTTCCTGTTCAGTAGAAGGTTGTTCTGTCACGGCAGCCCCAAGGTGCTGGTCAGCAGCACGGTGGGTGACGGTGCTCGATGCTATCATCATTGCTAGCAACCTGATTCCACAGGCACAAGCAAGCCCTGAGATTGGTCGATAGTCGCTATAACGAAAATGTCAGGTATTACCCAGAGTCCGTCAAAACTGCGTGTGGCATTTCCATTGATCGTAGTGGTAATTTTTCTCGCTGGCGGAAGAACTACCTTAGCGGAGCACAGCGGATGGAGCTTCGGTGGTGCTGGGCTCGAGCATGCTATGTCACTGTATCGAGTGAGCTACTCTTTTTTCTGCCTTCTGGTAACGCGTCTTGTCCGGTCTCTCTATACGTGCATCGTTTTCCTTCCCGGATGTGGTGACGAGCGCTCCGAGCGTCGTTCTCCACAATCTGATCTGATGTCGTTCCTAGCGTCAGCCTCAATTTCCTCGACAAGTCAGATTCGTCAATTTTCTTGAATTTGCCACGTGTCGCAATCTCCTCTCGTTCACTCCTGCAATCTCCGCGTCTCACCTCTCCTCCCGCTTACCTTCCTCCCGCTGGTCTCCCAGAGTTGGGAGAAGGCCTACGGCCTAGAAGCCAACTCCGTTTCTCCTCCGGAAAAGTTTCAGCTGCCTGCGAACCTTCCGCCAGCTCCGCACCTGCAGGACTGCTCCGCGCGCACAGCCTTCCGCCTCTCCGTGGAGCAGAGGGGACCTGATGGTTCTGCTCCTGACTGGACCCGACCGTCCAACTGCTGCAGCTGCAACCCACAGCCGCCTTGGGTACGCCTGTGACAAATCTTCTATTTATAGAATCGGAAAATTCGTAAGTGCTGCATAACATAGCATTCCGCCTCTCCGTGGAGCGAAGGGGGCCGGATGGGTCTGCTCTTAACTGCACCCGACCTTCCAAACGCTGCAGCTGCAAGCCTGCAACCCGCAGCCACCTTGGGGAGGGGTCTGAGGTTTTCTAGCCACCCTAACCGACGGCCACCTTGGTGGTGGGTTTGGCGATGAATCTAAAGAATTTGGAAAGCCAAATGCTGCAGCACAGGACTCCTCGGAGCAGAGGGGCAGAGGGGTCGCTTCCTGAACGGACCCGACTGTTTTACTGCTGCGGAGCGGATAGGTGCAGCCCACAGCTGACCTATTTTTGCGGCGGCTAAAACCAGATAGGTGCAGCCCACAGCTTTGGGTACGTTGGGGACCGGATAACTGCAAATCTCCCCCCCAATCTCAACCTCTGCATATCTGATATTTGAATGTCACCCTAAAAGTAACATTTTGCCTAGTCTCCCTCCCTCACCCCTCCCCTGTGTCCACTCACCTATCCCAATTCTCGTCACCACTCTACCCCATGCTCCCGTCCCTCTTAAATCCTTCCAACCCATTCGCTTCTCCCTCCCTCATTTCTCTGTTCCCTGCCTTCTTCCCAGGTCCGTGGGGACGATCTGGCCAACCTCGCGCTGACACGTGTCGCGCAGAGGGACATCTGGGAGAGCCAGTTTCCTGCCACGTGCAAGGGCAGGCGAATCCTGCTGGCAGAGTGGGTAGAGGGGCCGATAGAAGGTCCAACTCAAGCAGCAGCAACAGCATCAGGGGATTCTGGTTCCCTGGGCATGGGGACACAGATTCACATCATGTCTGCCTTTCTGAGCATTGCTGTGAGGCATAACCGCACTCTGGTGGTGGTGCCGGGGAGTTACTCAAGAGCCAACAACTCGGCTTGCCAAGGTATGCATGATTGTTGTGTCGTGAGGCACTTTGACGTGCAAGGGAACGCAGATCAACGTCTTGACTGCCTTTCTGAATATTGCTGTAACCCCACCCCTCCCACACCTCCATACAACCGCCCCGTCAGACCCCCCTCCCCCCCCAACCCCCAACCCCTCCTTCCAACCCCTCCATTCCCCTCCTCCCTATCACAGCCATGGGACACATGGGCGCTGGTGAGTGCTACTTTCCAATATCCCCCAAAGAGTGTGTAGAAGAGGCTGTGGCAGCTGTGCTTGTAGTGCCAGATTTGCCCACCCTCTTCCCCCATTCCCCCCCCCTCTTTTTCAGCCACAGGTCGCGTGGTTGAGTAGCAGTGCTATTTCTTCCTAGTATACTCCCAAGAGCGCATGGACAACGCTGTAGCAGTTGGGTTTGAGGCACCTCAAACCCCCCCTCTTCTTTCTCCCCCCCCTCCTCCCCCAAATCCTCTCAGCCACAGGAAAGATGGGTTCCTGGGAATGCTATTTCTTTCCGATTTCCTCCCAAGAGTGTGTGGACGAGGCTGTAGCAGCTGTAGCAGCCAACCAGGCCACGTCAGCAAACGGGCCTGACATGGAGGCTCGGCTGGCCTCACCGGACCTGGTGGTCAGGTTCGCCGACGCAAGGCACTTTGAAGACATTGACGGGGCCAAGTGAGTGTGCTTGTTCGTATGGGACAGTCCTTGTGTTAAGCCTCTTGTGTGTACGTCTCTCCTGTAATGGAATGCCATACTCTATCTGCCAACCCCTCCATTGAACTCCTCCGTCTTCTCCTCACTCTTTTCCTTTCCTGGCCACGTGTTTTGCTGCCTTCTCTTTCCCTTACTGCCACCCACTTCCAAATACACACACCGTATCGTCCTACAATCCCCCTCGCCTCAGGCGGACTTTCCCTTTCCGCTACCAACTTCTGAACACACACCTTATCGTCCGCCAACCCCTTCCCTTCAGGCGGACTTTCCCTTTCGACCACCCTCTTCCGTGTACACACACCTTATCTTCCACCAATCCCCTCACCCCAGGCGGTGGGGCACACCGTGGAGGGATCGGCCATCCACAGTGGAGCTGCAGGGGGTGTTGGACGAGGCGGATGAGAGAACCATGCAGGTGAGTGGGCCTGCACTTAGAGAGAAGTCAGATGGGCGAATGCTATGAGCCGTTTTATGTGAAACCATCTACAATTGAGCTGCCGGGGTGTTGGAATGCGCGGATGAGAGAACCATGCAGGTCGGTGGGATGTGAGAACAATGCAGGTGAGGCTGATAGAGGATAAGGGTCAGAACCCGCCACTTTAAAAGTGTTACGACAAAGATCTCTCAATCAGCAATCCTTGTCCTTCGGAACAACTTCATGTATCCTAACAGGCGTAAACTTTCTTTCCCCCCCCGTCCTTCTACTTTCTTCCTGCTCTCTCCCTCCGCAACTCTCCCATCCACCTCACCCACCTCTTTGCTGACTCAGCATCGGTGGTGGCATGCCCAGTCAGCACGCTTCCTCCTCCGTTGGCCATCCGCACACCTGTGCCACGTCATCAACCGCATCCGCCACGTCAGCTATGGTTTGCGAGTGGCCGTCCACGTGTCTGACATCAGCACGCAAGAATCTGGCATCATCCAATCCCTCGAGAAGGGCACCAGCAAATCCGGGCAGGGCATCCCGAATTTTAACATGACCGAGGAAGCAGTTTTTCTCAGGGGAATCAAATTCACTCCGCCGAACCTGGAAACAGACGTCTGGACCGGGGAAGGCTTTGCGGGGTGTTTGGTCCGGGACACCGACGGTGAAAAGCCCGCCACTGTAGACAAAACCTATAAAGGCGTCGGCGGGGAGGTGTTTGTGTTCCGGCCAATCGTGAGCATACACGTGGCGCATGGAGATGCTGTGATGGGTGGAGGGGGATCTGAGGGGGGTGGTTCTTTGGGAGGCGGAGGGGGGTTTCAAGGGTCTCGGGTAAAGCTGAGGTCTCTGGGAGCATACATGTACTTTGCGTATCAGCTGCAGCTGCATGTTCCGACCATCAACCATGCTTGGTTAAGCACAGACGCACAGGTGAGAGGGCTTGAGAACAGGTTTTAGGATCCTATGTTTGGTGGAAGGAGGAGCCTGGGGAGGGGGGTCCCATGTGCAGCTGAGGTCGCTGTGAGCATACGTTTACTTTGCGTATCAGCTGCAGCTGCGTTTACTTGGTTAAGCACAGATGTGCAGGTGAGAGGGTCGAGTCGAGACCTGAGTGCAGGGGGCAGAGTTGTAGGATTGCAACCTGCTGATTTTGCTGCTTGCTTGGTCTTAAGTAAAGCTTTCTCCCCTTGCTTGCACCTTGTTCACTCAATTTCTTTCTTCACCTTCCCTTCCCCGTTTTCGTCCTGCCTTTCTCAACCTGTTCTGCTTCGTGTGCCTCCAGTCTACTTTAGAGGAGACTAAGCAACTGCGCGATTGGAGCTTCCTATATTCTGAGCACTCATCGCAGCAGCAGCCGGCAGAGGCTGGTGTGGCAGCTGAAAACGGGGATGGAAAATCCGGCGACCAGCAAGCAAGCGGGCAGATGGTTGCCGTGAAATTTGCTAATTTGCTCATTGCAGCCGAATGTGACCACTTCGTAGGGATGCTCAGTTCTAATTGGAACAGGCTTATTGATGGGTTGCGTAGCACAAATGGACGGCTTTTCTCAGGCTACATGGCTCTAAGTGTATGAGGGGGACTAGTATGTAGAGTTGTCTATCTTCTATCGGATTTCTAGCAACAACGGGCTAAGTGGAAAGGGCTAGGAGTCTTTGATGCATATGCGCCTGTTTTTATGCCTGTGGGAGTGAGGTCGCTAAGATTTGTTCTTTGTTTCTTGAGTAGTGACGCTGCTGATAGCGAGGTTAGTGTTGATGCCACCACCGACCTCTAGACGCGGTTCCCTCGACTTTCCCGTTTGGCGGTTCCCGAAATTTGACGGCCCAGCGAGCCGCCGACGCCGCTGGTCGCATGACGAGTTTGGGGCAGGCCTCTGGAAGTCAGGGTAATTACACTTCTTTGTCAAGGGAAACAAGGTAAAATTTAGATTTACCCCTGCTTTTGACGCATTCAGAATATCGATACCCGACCATGGACAGGCAAGTCAAAATCATCCCTCGGCCGATTTTCTAGTAGGGGATGGACTCAACCTGTAAAATCTAATGTAAAAGTTCGCACCCCAGAAAAAATGGCTCCCCCTGTCATTGTCAGGAGTGGCACATTCCGAGCTGGTCGAAACTCTGGCCTGCAAAAACAGTCAAAAGTTTTAGGGCTACCCAGCCTGGACGAGCTGGATCCCGGGCAAACTCGGATTCTGCAGGGTGACCCCTAGGTTATCGAGAGGCCTGGTTTGGGGCCGCACGACAAAGCCTTCCGCTCCGCGTGCTCCCCCGCACAGTCACTCCGCGCTCCCTCTGGGTGGGGGCAGTGGACTCTCCACTGCCCCAAACCCGCCTAGCCTTTCCCGCCGCTATCCAGTTCCTTCCCCTCCAAGCATGATCTCGCTCCCCTCGCCTAGTCACCTTCCCTGCAGCTCCCCAGCCACCAGCGTGAGCCCATTCCCCAATCCCACCCGAATCCCACCTCAACCTCTTCACCCTTTCGCTTGCACCCTCACCGAACCGTGATCCCCCGAAAACCTTTTGTAACCCTACCCAAACCCGTCATCACCCAACTTCTCGTAGCTCCCTCCACAACCTCCGCGTGGCAATCCCAAGGCAGGAACATTCCCCAGCAGACAGGATTTCCCACTCGGGTTTGACTAGAGCACAGGGGGAAACAAGCCGTTCAGTGTTTCCGTGAAACCGTGTTTTTCAGTTCCAGGCTTCGGATTCCCCTGTGGTATCAATGCCGGTCGGATAGCAAAGCAACCTAACAAGACAGTTCTGCTCCCAGCCTAAACAAGCAGAAAGTGCCTTAGCTGAGCTGAGCTAGTAGTTACACTTTCCGTGTGTTTGCAGGAAAATAATGCGATTAGTTTATACCTACGTCTGTTAAAGCCAGGGACCCAAGTTTACCAACTGTAAAACAGTTGGTTGGGACTAAAACTACTGATTGGCCGGCGAGCTGTAGGCACCAGTGAAATCGCCTGCGAGTGTTGCAATTCACGCACCCTCACGACACAAAACTGGTTTTTCCCAGCCAACTGTAAAACACTTGCCCCTGGTTCTAGAAACTTGGGTCCCTGGCCGGTCGAGTAGCATCACCCAATTAACTTCCGTCGAAACAGGAAGATGAATGTGCGAGCGAGCCGCTCCTCGGAGTGGCAATTAGACAGGCAGGAGAAGGAGCAGGGAGATTCAGGGCGGCTGGTAGGGTTTAGGGAGGAGAAAGTACAGGGAGACTTAGGGTGGCTGGTAACTAGGCAGGAGCAGAAACGGAGAATATTAGGGTGGCTGGTAGATGGGCCGGAGCAGCAACAGATACATCCGCGATTAGAGCATCGTATTTATAACGGGGAGGAGCATATTTATGGCAGGGAAAGGGATTTGTATGATAGCCAGGAGGATGCGACGGTCGGGGAGCCACGCGCGGAAGCCGGACCTTCCATCTTCTCCCGTTCGTTTCCGTCTGTGCGACGACAGCTGTCGCACGCTCGAGCTCAAAGGCCGTCGCAATCGAAGTCCCCGTCGCCATGTCGCATATCATGTCACATGCGACGACGCCATTATTCCTCGTTACGAAATGACGGAAAACACACCTCGAGGCCGGCGGCTTGGTCACCCTTCGTTAGAAGAACATCGATTCTCGTCCTTTTAAGGCTCCTTATAAGCGTATTCAGCATCCAGTCTTCTGTCGGGTGGACAGCAGCCGACGGAGGGGAACGGCTAGGACCAGCAGCAGCAGCGGTTGGAGCGGAACGGCTAGGAGCAGCAGCAGTGGTCAGATGGCGTGCGGAGCGGCAGTTGATGATAGCGTCGAGAGCAGGAGCGGCAGCAGCAGCAGCAGGGGGGTGGGTGGGGACACCAGGGTCGACTGGCGGTTCTAGTACAGGAGGCTTGCTTGCGGGCGAGGGGAGAAGTGCAGAAGTAGCAGGAGACGGGGGTGGTGCTTTGAGGAGCAGGAGGCTGGCGGCCGCACAGCCGCCGTCACAGGAAGGTAGGCGGAAAGGGTGACGAGGAGTGGGCACGCAGTTAGGTTTGGAAAAGGGTGAAATGATGCAGCGTTTATAGTAAGGTTTGGGGAAAGTTCAAAAGGTAGACGCGGGTGGTGCGTTGACGAGCAGGAGGCTGGCAGCCGCACAGCTGCCGTCACAGAAAGGTAGGTGGAAGGGGTGATGATGTGAGATGCTCAGCTAGGCTTGGGGATTCGTGAGAAGGAGGCGTGGGTGGTGCTTGGAGGAGCAGGGAGCTGGCGGCCGCACGGCTGCCGTCACAAAAAGGTAGGCACGAAGGGTGATGACGTGAGACGCTTAGGCAGGTATAGGGAATTTGTGAGGAGGAGATACGGGTGGTGCTGTGGGGAGCTGCTAGCTGGCGGCCGCACAGCTGCCGTCACTGAAAGGTAGGCAGGAAGGGGAAAAGCGTGCAGCGTATAGTGATGGTTAAGCTTGGGAAAAGTGTGAAGGGAAGTCGGGGGTGTTGCTGTGCGAAGCAGGATGCTGGCCGCCGCTCAGATGCTGTCACCGAAAGATATGCTGCTGCCACAGAAAGGTAGGCAGAAAGGGTGAAGCGATGCAGCGGTGTGGAATGGGTACCATGAGGCAACGCCACGAGGAATAGTTTGGAATAGACGGCACTGCCTGCTACACTGCTCACTTGTCGGCGAAGGAGGGAGGGGATGGATGGACTGGGTTACAGCACCACAGGACGCGTGGCGAGATTCTAGTATAAATTACCACCAAACGCAGCAGCAACACTCAGTCTCCATCCCTCCCCTCACCCCTCCCCTCATCACCTCGCTCCCCCCTTCCCCCCCGCCCTCCCCTGATTTCGTTAGCGTGGGCTGTGGGTGCATGGGGTCGTCAGGAGCCAGCAACCTGGGCCTCGAGTGGTTACCACACAGCGGCACCTCTCACTCTTCAAACTCTCCCAGATTTCCCCCCCCCCCCCCCCCCCTTCCCCCCCCAGGCTTCGTGAGCGTGGACTGTGGGTACATGGGGTCGTCTGGCGCCAGCAACCTCGGGCTCAAGTGGTTACCAGACACAGAAGCACCGGGCGGCAGTGTGGCGGTTATCACTCAAGTCCCGGACGAGCTGGTGGGGGTGGTGACGGTGGAGCAGACGCTGAGAGTCTTTGACGACGAGAAGCCCTTCAACTGCTACCGGATTCCGCTGATTGCTCCAGGTAATCCGAATGCTGGTAGCATGGGCAGAAGAGGTGAGCTGAGCAGTCTTGTGGCGGTGATCACGTGCGTACCGAACGACCTGATGGGGGTGGTGACAGTGGAGCAGACGCTGCGAGTGTTTGACGACGAGACGCCGTTCAACTGCTACCGGATTCCCTTAACAGCTGCAGGTAACCTAACCCCGAGCAGGAGAGGTACTCGTACCCCCGAGTACTGGTAACATGTGCGCTGAGCAGAAGTGGTGAGCTGAGGCAAGAAATCTGCGTTTGACCTGACCCTGAAGTTGGCATTCCTTCCCTGTGTGTGTTCGTGTCTCTTGGTATTCCTCCTCCGCTCCTCCCTCCTTCCAGGTCGCTACCTGGTGCGCCTGACCTTCTGGTACGGCAACTACGACAGCAAGAACCTGCCGCCCATTTTCAACGTAACGATCGGCACTGCCTCGCTGTAAGCCGCCCATATTCTTGCTCCAGACCTTCGTCTATTTCAATTTAATATGATATGATATAGTACTATCCAATTGTATCAACAACATTTTCAGCTGGGCTGCTGCAGCGAACGACCCAGATCAGAGCACACTCTCTCGCTCTGCAACCTGCTAAGCGAATGCCCAGCTGTCCTGTGCTCTCCGCGTTTCCCCATCACAGGGGCCAGTACACACCATCCAATGACCAAATTCGTGTACTGGAGGTGATAAAAACGGTGCCAACGCATCTCATGACCATCTGTCTGGTGCTCGTTCTCCTTTTCTATCCTTATTTGCTGCTCCCCCCCTCCGCTAACAGTGGCCAGGACACGCCATCCAGCGGCTAGATTCTTGTGCTGGAGGTGATTTTAATGGTGCCAACGTGTCTCATAACGATCTGCCTTGTGTCCTCGCTCCCTTTCCTCACACCCTGTTTCTTTCCTCCTAACAGAGGCCAGTACACCCCATCCAACGACCAGATTCTTGTACTGGAGGTGATAGTAACGGTGCCAACGCGTCTCATGACCATCTGTCTGGTCCGTGTGGTATCTGACCCCATCATCAACGCCATTGAAATCCGCCCCCTGCCCACTGGTGCCTATAACGAGAGTGACTATAGCGAGCAGCTGTTGCTGAACTACTGGCGGCTGTCTGGCGGAGGAGATTCGCTCTTTGTCGGCTCATACCGGTGAGACGAGAATCCGTTAGTTCCATTACGGTTTTCTGGATCGTACTAGTAACGCTGGTATCGGTGAGTGTCTGTTGGTTCTCTTATTGCTGTGCCCGTCGTACCAGTAAGGTGCGTCCTGGTAAGGCGCGTACCAGTAAGGCGCGTACTGGTAAGGCGCGTACCAGTAAGGCGCATACTGGTAAGGCTTGTACCGGTAAGGCGCGTACCGGTAAGGCGCGTACCGGTAAGGGTTTGACAGTGCTTCACATTATGCAAGCTTGTGTTGGTGGCTGTTCATCCATACCCTTCCACGTGTCACCCAAACCTAGTCGACGGACCGCGGTATGCGATGCCCATACGCCTCTCTTTTTGAGGTGGCCAACTCCTCAAGGATGGAGAGTGTGTATGCAGGTGCCGTCATGCCGAAGGTGGACACCCATTCCCTGGCACCATTTTTTAGGCGCCTCAAAAGTCGTCCCTTTTGGCGGCCAATTCCTCAAGGGTGGAGAGTGTGTATGCATGCAGGTGCCGAAGTTTTGACACCCATTTCCTGGCACCGACAACCACTCCCTTTTCTCAACCTCGACTCCTCCAACACCTACTTCCCCTGCACCTCCTTGTTTCTCACTCACTCCCACCAGGTATCCTGACGACCCTGTTGATCGGGTATGGTATGCGGACATGCCTCTGTTCGGCAGCCCCTCCCCCGGCACCTACATCGCCTCCCCGCTTCCATTTCTCTTCCAAGTATCCATACTTCTCTCTTCTCCGCGTCCCTCTCTCACTCCCAGGTGTATCCTGGCGGCCCAGTTGACCGGGTACGGTACGCGGGCATTCCTCTATTCGGCGACCCCTCTCCTGACCCCTCCCCTCCAATCTTGTCTTTATCTCAACCTTCCCCCATTCCTCCTATTTCTCATTCACAGCTACCCTGACGACCCTGTAGATCGGGTATGGTACGCCGACATTCCTCTGTTCGGTGACCCCGCCCCCGGCACCTACACCTACGCCCCCTCAGCGGCCTCCGTGCAAGTCAGCAGCAGCAACATCACCATCCCTCCCAGCATGCGCAGCAACGCCGTGCCTCAGTTTGTGGTGCAAAAGGTCCGCACCACCAAGAGTCCCAACGGGCTCACTTACGTTTTCTATGGGCTGGCGCCTGGAAAGTACCAGGTGGGTTTGAAAGGGCAGTGGTTAAGGTGAGCTGTGGTAAAAGGCCCGCACGACCATCGCCGGGCCCCAGTTCGTGGTGCAGAAGGCCCGCACCACCAAGAGTCCCAACGGGCTCACTTAAGTGTTCTATGGGCTGGCGCCGGGCAGATACCAGGCGGGTGTGAGAGAGAGAGAGGGGTGGTAAAAGTGAGCTGGGTGCAGTGCAGGTCACCAGCAGCAGCAACCCCAACGGGCTCACTTGTGTTTTCTATGGGCTGGCGCTGGGAAATACCAGGTGGGTGAGAGAGAGAGAGCGGTGGTAAAGGTGAGCTGGGTGCAGATCACCAGCAGCACCGTCTCCATCCCTCTCCATGCATGCGAAGCATCAGCCGATCTTCTCCTAGCCATCCTCGTCAACGCCTCGCCTCTTCTCCGCAACGCCCCTGCCCTGCTGTCCACTCCCAGCGGCCAGAGGAACAAAAACACATCTGGGCAGCTCAGCTTCTCATTTTCCACCTCTCCTCTCTTTTCTCTCCCCTCCTCTCCTTTCTCTCCCCTCCTCTCTCCGCCCTCTCCTCTTTCCCTCCCCTCCACTTTCCCACGTCAGGCGTACCTCTATTTCACTGACATCATCCCTCCCCCAGTCAACAAAACCGCCACCGCCACCAACACCAGCAGTACCCCGTCAGCCGATCTCCTCCTGGCTATCCTCATCAACGGCTCGCCTCTCCTCCGCAACGCCCTCGCCCTGCCCTCCACCCCCAACGGCCAGTGGAACAAAAACACCGCCGGGCAGCTCAGCTTCGCCTTTGATGTCGTTGGGGCGGCGGGAGGGGCAGGCGGAAATGTTACGGGATCGGGGGGCGGGCAGGGGAACGGGCAGGGGAACGGGCAGGGGAATGGGCAGCAAGGGCAGGGGCCGCAGGGGACGGTGGCAGAGACGAGTATACAGCTGAAAGCAGAGGAGGGGAGTAAGGTGAAGGAGGTGGGGCTGGCTGGACTGGAGCTGTATGCCGTGGTTGAGAGAGAGGCTGCTGTGGCCAAGGATCAAGGTGTGTTCATTGCGTGGTTCAGGTGATATCGCCTAAGCGCATTGTCTAGAAGGAGGTGAAAGAGGTGGGGCTGGCTGGGCTGGAGCTGTATGCCGTGGTGGAGAGGGATGCTGCTGTGGCCAAAGATCAAGGTGCGTGTGTTTCTGCTCGTTCGGGTGGTATTCTCAGTGTGCGTTCTCTCTAAGGAGGTGAAGGAGGTGGGGCTGGCTGGGTTGGAGCTGTATGCCGTGGTGGAGAGAGAGGCTGCTGTGGCCAAAGATCAAGGTGCGTTGCTGGGGCTGTTGGAGGTGCTAAACAGGTGATATTTTTTGTGTGAGGTGTTTCCTACAGTCGTCTTTTCTTTAGTGTCTAGGTGAAGGAGGTGAGGCTGCTCGGGCTGGAGCTGTATGCTGTGGTCGAGAGAGAGAGGCTGGTGCTGCCACGGATCAACGTGTGTTTGACGGTTGAAGGGGCACGAGCTGTCTGCTTTGGTCCATTCCAAAGGCTTATGCTGTTGACATGCTGAGTAAGGCCATTTGCCTGACTCATATTCCTAGTGCAGAGGACTCTACTGAGCAGCAGAAATGCTGGGTCTTATACATAGTCCTGCTGCTCTTCAAAGTCCTCTTTACTAGCAGTTTCAGTCAGCAGGTAAGTGGCAGGCCCAACATGTGATCAGCATGCTCAGCAGGTCAACAGCATCCATCCCTTTCTGACCAGAGTGACGATCTGCCCTTGTGTGTGAACCTGTTGGTTAACATGCTCCTTCTGTCCCTGCCATGTCCCTCCCCCTTATCCCCACCCAGCTCCCCACCCAGACTACCCCCCAATCCGTGCCTTGGCCTGCATCAAAGCACAGTTGGGCTTGCCAGCAGCCCTAGTTGGCTGGATAGGAGACCTAACAATGTTTCAAACCCATTGGAAAACCTCTTTTTTCCCCATTTCCCCTTCTCCCTCAAGTATCCCCCCCCCCCCCCTCCCTCCCCCTTCCCCCCCAGTGAGCGCCCTGGCCTGCATCAAAGCACAGCTGGGCTTGCCAGCAGCCCTGGCGGACTGGACTGGCAACCTAACCCTGTTTCCAACCTGCTGGACCACCTCTTCTTCCCCTCCTCCTCCTCTTCGTTTCCCCCTCCTATATTCCCCCCCCAGTGAGCGCCCTGGCCTGCATCAAAGCACAGCTGGGCTTGCCAGCAGCCCTGGCTGACTGGACTGGCGATCCCTGCAACCCAATAGTGTGGCCAGGCGTTATGTGCATCACCACTGCCCAGCATTCTTCGGTCATCGGCCTGTGAGTTGGCTGTTGTCCGCCTGAAGTTGTTGCCTGTCTAACTCTTCTCTAAAAATGGCTCCAGACTGCATGGCATCCCATACCGCGATCCATGCCCAAAATGGCACCAGACTGCATCCCATGCCGCGATCCATGCAACACCATTCTCTTGTCACTCATGATATGAGAGAGATTGTCAGTCCCACCCATAACATGGTGCTGCCTAATGCAAAACACCTTGTTGGCTCTCTTTTTCGCGATTTCTTCTCACTCCCACTGTCTCCTTCCACCCTCGTCTCAACCCCCCACCCCCCGTTTCTTCTCCTGTGCTCCTGATCTCCGTTCATGACATGCCTCTGTTGCCTCTGTCTCCTGCCACTCGCGTGCAGTCTTACGTACCCATTACGTGATACCGCCTAATGCGAAACACCTCTTTGGCTCTCTTTTTCGCCATTTCTTCTCACTCCCACTGTCTCCTCCCCCCCCCCCCCCCCCCTCCCTCGACGCCCCACTCCCCCGTTTCTTCTCCTGTGCTCCTGTTCTTCTCACATGACATGCCTCCTGTTGCTTCTGTCTCCTGCCACTGGCGTGCAGTCTTACGTACCCATGACATGACATGATACCGCTGATGTGAATCACGATATCTTTTCACAGTTCCTTAACACAATCCCGTCTCACTCCCACGCACCGTCCCTCCCTCCAACCCCACACCCCCCCAACCCCCCTCCCCTTTCTTTCCTCTCCTCCTGTGCTCCCGTTCTCCTCTCCTCTCGTGACATGCCGCCTGCTGCCGCTGCGTACCAGGAATCTGACCAGTTTCAACGTTTCAGGCGACCTCGCACCATGCATTTCCAACCTCACCACGCTGCGCACCCTGTAAGCCATGCTCCGCACTGCTCCGCACCCTGTTTCAAACAACTCTCAGCTGTGCCCATCTTCTGAACTCCCCTCCCCGCTCCATTCCTCTCTTTGCAATCACAACCAAGCTCAGCACAATCCCGTCTGCCCCCCCACACCCCATTCAGACCCACGTTTTTCCTGTGCTCTCTCCTATCCCCGTCCCTCCCTCCCTGCCCCCCTTCCTGCTTGTGCCAGCTGGCTTGATCACAACCAGCTCCGAGGCTCCATCCCCTCTCTCCCCCCATCCCCCCTTACGACCCACATTTTCCCTCCCCCCCTCCCTCCCTCCCTCCCTCCCCCCTTCCCCCATGTACCAGCTGGCTCGGTCACAACCAACTGTGAGGCTCCATCCCCTCTGCTCCATCCATCTCCCCTTAAGACCCACATATTCCCTCCCTCCCTCCCTTCCTCCCTCCCTCCCTCCCTCCCTCCCTTCCTCCCTCCTTACGTCCCCCCTGTCCCCCGTATACCAGCTGGCTCGATCACAACCAACTGTGAGGCTCCATCCCCTCTGCTCCACCCATCTCCCCTTAAGACCCACATATTCCCTCCCTCCCTCCCTCCCTTCCTCCCTCCCTACGTCCCCCCCCTCCCTCCGTATACCAGCTGGCTCGATCACAACCAACTGCGTGGCTCCATCCCCTCTGCTGTTGGCTCGCTCACACAGCTGAGATCCATGTGCGTTCTGTACAGCTAGAAAACGCTCACGGCTATGTACTCATATGCAAAAACTCAAGCCCTAGACGGCTAGTATCTGGGAAAACAGCCAGGATCCATCATCCATTTCGACTCTGCGTGGTTAGGGTTGATGCGTAGTTTTCCCATGCCGAAGCTTCCTGTTTGTTTTTTAGGCCCCTCAGAAAGCAGGCCCTTACAAGGCTGGTATTGGAGAAAACAGCGACAATCCAATTCCCACTCTGCATAGCTAGGGCTGACGCACGGTTTTCTCGTGTTGAATCCTCGTGTTTGTGTGCGAAAAGCCTTTGACTCGCTTCACCTAAGAGAATAACTCGACCTTCCCCACTCCCCGCTGCAATCTCCTGCTCCCATCTCGATGACATAAGCTCGCTAGTTTAACTGTTTATTCTTCTTTTCCTTGTTAAATTAAACCGACTGTGCTCACTGGGAGGTGTCCAAAGTTCTGCTTAAGCCTTTGTCTCGCCTAAGAACACATCTCGACTTCTCTCTCTCTCCCCTCTGCTCTCTCCTGCTCCCATCTGCCCCCTGTACCTTTCTCCACTCCCCTCCTCCCCTCATCTCCTCTTCCCCTCCTCCCCTCCTCCCGTCCTCTCCTCCTCCCCCATTCTGCCTATCAGTAAGCTCAACAACAACAAGCTATGAGGGCCTGTTCCCGCCTCTCTTGCTGCTCCATTTGCTGCACTTCAAGCACTCTGCAACCTCCCCCTCTCCCCTCACCTTTATCCGTTCCCTTCCCCCTCCTCTCACCTCGTCTCTTCCCACCCTCTCCTCTCCTCCCCTCCCTTCTGCCTATCAGCAAGCTCAACAACAATAAGCTATCAGGGCCAGTGCCTGCTTCTCTTGCTGCTCTTCCCAACCTTCAGTACCTGTGAGTGCTCTCACTTCGTTCAACCTGCTTACTCCTCCCATACACGCATGCATGTGTGTGTACTGAAGCTGCTTTTGACGAGCACGAAGCCAACTACCAACAGGCATGGCCACTTCTTTCGAGTGTACGATTCGCCTTGTCTACAGTCCATCCATGCATGTTTCTTGACGAACTTAGAGACTGCCACTAACGGGTATAAACTCCCTACTTCCACGCACCCGTCCCTCTCACCCGTCCTGCTCACCCATCCTCCCATTACCATCCTCCCATCCTCCCATTACCATCCTCCCATTACCATCCTCCCATCCTCCCATCCTGCCATCTTCCTGTCTCGCCCGTCCCTCCACTGTCTCGACTCAAGAGCAGACTCATTACACACGATTTTTACATCTTCCTGCCTCTCCCGTCCTTCCACTGCAGGGATATGAGTTTCAATAATCTCTCGGGGCCCGTCCCCTTCAACACCTCGTGTGCAATGAGTCTAATTTTTTGTCAACCAAAAATACACCCATCCTCCCATCACCCGCCCACTGCAGGGATGTGAGCTTCAACAATCTCTCTGGGCCCTTCCCCTTCAACAACTCCAGCAACGTGCAGATCGGGTTCGTTTGTCCTTGGTCATGTTAGGCAGGTTTTCCTTCGATAGGATCTATTCTCTGTCATCCTCATCCTGCCACTCCTGAGCTTCAACAATCTCTCCGGGCCCTTCCCCTTCAACAGCTCCAGCAACGTGCAGATCAGGTCAGTTATCCTAGGAGCTCTCTGTGGTGTCTACCCCCCTCTTGTCGGTGTGTGCTGCAGCATACCTGCAGCATACCTGCAGCATACCTGGCAACTTCGGATATCCGGCCGCATACCCACTCTCTGCAGCATGCCGTCACTTCTTTTCCTTCCGGCCTGCTCACCAACCCTCTGCTCTGCCCCTCCCCTCTCGATACCTCGAGTTCCCCCCTTCCGATCTCACTCTCCTGCAGTGTATCCGGCACCAGCAACATACATCTCTGCTCCCCAGATGGATCCTTCAACATGCCACCCTCGTTTCCCCCGCTCGTTAACCTCCCCCCGCCTTTCCCCTCTTCCGTCTGCCTGCCCTTCCAATCTCTTCCGATCCCTTCCAATCTCTTCCAATCCCTTCCGATCCCTTCCGATCCCTTCCAATCTCACTCCCTGCAGTGTATCCGGCAACATCAATCTCTGCTCCCCAGATGGATCCTTCAATCTCCCTCTCTGCACCAACACCACCACCACTGATCCCTCCTCCTTCTCCTCTCCATCCGCCACGCCAGCGCCCGCTGCCACGTCAGCAGCGGCCATGAGCACAGCTGTCCTCATGGCGCTGATCCTAGGTGTCATCATCGGCGTGGTACTGGTGCTCCTCGCCAGCTGGCTGCTGCTGAGGTGGCAGCAGCGGGCGGCGGAGAGAGGAGGAAGAGGAGGAGGGGGGAGGGGCGGTGATGATGATTCAGGGATGGATGGGTTGGGGCAGCAGCCGCCTGTGGTGGTGGTGGTGCATGGTGATACTGGCGCTGTGACAGTGCAAACTGCAGGTAAACCCTTTATCTTTGTATATATTACTTGCGTTATTGTTACCTTAGCATATGCTAGGGATTGGGACGGAGGGAGGGTATGGGGATGGATGGGTTGGGGCAGCAACCCCCTGTGGTGGTGGTGGTGCATGGGGATACGGGTGCTGTGACCGTGCAAACAGCTGGTAACCCTTATTTGTATGTATACGGATATATTATATTAGTATATATATATCAGGCGGTTGTTCTTTTAGCATGTGCTACCAGGGAGGGGAATAGGGTAGGGGAGTGGATGGGTTGGGGCAGCAGCCACCTGTGGTGGTGGTGGTGCATGGGGATACGGGTGGTGTGGCCGTGCAAACAGCAGGTATAGTCTCTCTTTTCTCTCTTCCATCATTCTAACATCCTCGTCCAAACCATGGAACACTCTTCACCTTTCCCTCTTCCTCGCTTCCTGCTTCTCCTTTTTTATGGTCCGCCACCACCACGTGCATATCTCCTGTTCGTTTCCACCACTTCCATCTCACTTACTCACTCCCCCATACTTCCAGTTACATTTTCCTGGGTCGAGTCTCTGCACGCAGAGCAACCAGGCCCTTCTCATGCACCACCATGTGTGTGCACCTCACCCGTTCCTTCCCACTTTCTCCATCCCACCCCCTACCCCATGTCTCCGGTTAGATTCTGCTGGGTCGACGCTCTACACGCAAAGCAACCAGGTGCTTCTCTCGCCCAAAGCTGCAGCGGGGTTGACTGGAGCAGGCTTGACTGGAGCAGGCTTGACTGGAGCAGCAGCAGCGAAAGCAGCTGCAATAGAGGCGACAGAAACAGGTGCAATGAAAGCAGCTGGCCTCCCAGCGCTTTCAGCCAGCCAAGAAGAGGCTCCCTTGCTGTTTCTCTCTGACGAGAAGCCATCGGCAGCAGCAGCACTACCAGCCACAGCAACAGACGCAGCAGGAGAAGTAACCACTGCCTCAGGTGGCGAAGAGACAACCACAGCCGCACCAGGGGTGGTTGGGGCGGGCGTGGCTGGGGCAGGTGTGTTTGGGGCAGGTGTGGCTGGTAATGCGCCAGTGGGAGCATCAGCAGCAGCAGGGGTAGGCGCAGGTGCAGGGAATGTAACGGCACAAGCAGCAAGTGCTGCGGCAGTGTCTTCGGCAGCGGGAATGGGTGTGCCGGGTGCTGCTGGTGTAGCTCAAGGTTTGTCAGTTGGAGGAGCAGCAGCTGCGGCAGGTCTGGTGGCTGCTACAGGTGCTGCTACAGCCGCTACAGTTGCTACAGCTGCTGAGGCTGCCACTGCTGGTGTAATTGCCACTTCTGCCACAACCAATGAGACAAATTCAGCTACTGCCATTACTGCAGCCACCGCTGCTACAGCCGCTACAGCCGCTGCTGCTACAGCTGCCGCTGCAACCACTGCTACAACCGCCGACCATTCCATGACATGTATAGTCGCCCCTGGCTCCTCCGCCTGCCGATTCTCCCTCGCTGCCCTCTCAACCGCAACCAACCACTTCGCACCCTCCGACATCATCGGATCAGGCGGCTTCGGGCCGGTCTACCGGGGGGTGTTACCTGACGGGCGCATGGTAGCAGTGAAAAGAAGGGATGATGACTCGTTACAGGGTGACAGGGAGTTTGTGAACGAGGTGGATCTGCTGTCCCGAGCCTGCCACCCGAACCTGGTGGAGCTGGTCGGGTACTGCAGGGAGGCTCGGCAGCACCTGCTGGTGTATGAGTTCATGCCTAATGGGACGGTGAGGGAGCATCTGTACGACCAGATGGGGCAGCAGCTTGGGCGGCTGAGATGGCTCACCAGGATCCAAATCGCCCTGGGGGCTGCTAAAGGTGAGTCTTGGGACGTAGGTACCTCACTACACCTCACTGTCGTGCTCCTCTGCCCTTATTGCTCCCGCAATGCCTGTCTCCACCCATGCATGATACATGCTGTCGTGACATCATGACCAGCAGCATCACTTCATCTCCTTCGCTCTTCCTCCCCTCCCCCAAAACCCCGCCCCCACCTGTTTCCCCCCCACCCCCACTTCCCCTCCCCCCTCTCCCCCTCCCCTGTGACTCACACACTCACCGTCTTTACAGCCATACAGTATCTGCACACCGGCCTGCAGCCCCTTTCATCCATCGCGACATCAAGACCAGCAACATCCTGCTGGTTGGCCGGCTGAATGCACTCTTGTTCCCCTTCCACCCCCCTGAACCCCCCTTCTTCTCCCACCTCCCTCTCCCACGCACCGCCCATACAGCCATCCAATACCTGCACACGTGTCTGCTGTCGCGCATCATCCTTTGCGACATCAAGACCAGCAACATTCTGCGGGACGGGCGGCTGAACGCATGCTTGAATTGAATTCCTTTCTCTTCTCCCACTCTCCGTACCCCCCACCACCCCCCCACACCGCCCGTACAGCCATCCAATACCTGCACACGTGTCTGCAGCCGCCCATCATCCATCGCGACATCAAGACCAGCAACATCCTGCTGGACGGGCGGCTGAACGCGCGGGTGGCAGATTTTGGACTGTCCCGTGTGGGCCCTCAGGACAACAGGAGCCACGTGTCAACGGTCGTTAAGGGCACTGCTGGTTACCTGGACCCTGAGTAAGTGCTTCTTGCTTATCTTCTAATTCCTTGCTCGTTGCGCATGAAACTAGCAGAGTTTGGACTGACTGAACTGGTGCATTAGACAACAGATTTTTGAGTCGACTCAAAAAGTCACCTCGTTTTGACTCGACTAAAAAGTCACCTCGTTTTGAGTCGACTCAAAAGTCTACACACTGACTGAAGTGGTGCATTAGGACAACAGGAGGAGCCCCCTGCACACTGTTGTTTAGGGCACTGCAGAGTACCTGGATCTGAGTAACTGTTAGTGCTTACTTAAGTCTCGGCTGGGGGACGACAGGAGCCACGTGTCTACTGTTGTTAATGGCACTGTGGGATACCGGGACCTTGAGTTAGGCTAGTTGTTGTTTCTGTGGTGCTGTTTGCTTGATTAACTGGTGTGTATCTGGTGGTTGGCTCTCATCACTCCCCCTCGTTCCCTCACTCACTCCCACACTCACTCCCTCTCTCGCTCTCTCCCTTGCAGGTACTTCACCATCCAGCAGCTCACGGACCGCAGTGACGTGTTCAGCTTCGGGGTCGTGCTGCTGGAGCTCATATCAGGCCAGCAGCCCATCGACCTCAACCGCCCACAGCAGCACTGGAGCATCATTGACTGGGTGAGCATTGCATTGTCTGTGAAGTCTCATGGTCATTCTCCTTTAGTCACCCTAGAACACTAACAAGGCCAGCAGCCCATCGACCTCAACCGGCCGCAGCTGCACTGGAGCATCATCGACTGGGTGAGCTTTTCTCCGAGTTCATAAAATGTCTTACCTTTTGCTGTTGACTGACTGAGCACTAGATATGGCTACAGCCCATCGACCTCAATATGGTCGAGTGCTCATGCTGCTGAGCACCATCAGTTTCCATCTACCCCCGTTCCCCACTGCCCTTGTCTTCCAGGCTCGCGACCACTTACGGCAGGACTTCTGAGTCTACTCAAAAGTCAACCCGTTCCCCGAGGCCCTTGTCTACCAGGCTCGCGACCACTTACGGCAGGGCAACATCCGAGCAGTAGCAGACCCCACTCTTCACCCTCTGGAGTGGGCTGAAGAAACCATGTGGCATGTGGCGGAGGTGGGAATGGTGTGTGTGGGGCCAAAGAGCATCTTCCGTCTTCCCCTCCCTCCCACCTATTGCCATCTGCCCCCCTTTTTTCCCTGTCCTTTTTTCCCAGGCTCGCGACCACTTACAGCAGGGCAACATCCGGGCGGCAGTAGCAGACCCCACCCTTTTCCCCAACGAGTGGGATGAAGAGGCCATGTGGCGCGTGGCGGAGGTGGGCATGGTGTGTGTGGAGCCAATGAATTCCCTCAATCCCCCCCTCCCTCCGTTTTCCCTTCATATTCCAGGCTCGCGGCCACCTGCAACGAGGCAACATCCGGGCAGTTGAAGATCCCACCCTTTTCCCCAAGAGTGGGACGAGGAGGCGATATGGCGCGTGGCAGAGGTGGGCATGGTGTGTGTGGAGCCAAGGAATACCCTCAATCCCCCCCTCCCTCCTTCCTTTCCCCATTCCTATTCCAGGCTCGGGACCACTTACAGCAGGACAACATAAGAGCCGTGAATGGGATGAGGAAGCCATGTGGCGCGTGGCAGAGATGGGCATGGTGTGTGTGGAGCCCAAGAGCCTCAACCGCCCTTCCCGTCTCCATCCCCTTTTTCCCCATCCACTCCTGTCTTTCCCTGTCGCTGTTCTCCCAGGCTCGCGACCACTTACAGCAAGGCAACATTCGAGCGGTGGCAGACCCCACCCTCTTCCCCAACGAGTGGGACGAGGAAGCCATGTGGCGCGTGGCGGAGGTGGGCATGGTGTGTGTGGAGCCCAAGAGCCTCAACCGCCCGCCCATCACCGAAGTGGTCATGGAGTTAGAGCACGTGCTGGCGCTGGAAGTGGGTAATGCTGTTGCTGCTGCTAACGCCGCCGCTGCTGCTGCTGCTGCTGCTGCTGGTGTGGCAGGTGGGAGGGCAGCAGCAGCAGGGGCAGCAGCTGGTTTTGGTGCGGCTGCTGGTGGCCCTGCTCCTCCTCCTGCTTTTGCAGTTCCGGCTGCTGCTGCTGGTGTGGCAGAGGGGTTGGGGAACCAGCAGCAGCAGCAGCAGGCGCAGCTGCAGCAGCTGCTGCTGGGGCAGGCTCAGGCCCACTCAGACCTGCTGATGTCCGGCAGTAGAGTGAGTGGGGGGAGTGAAGCAAGTGGGGGCAATGTAGGCAGCGGTCAGGGCAGGGTTAGCAGTTTCTCTGGACGGTTCAGCTCTGGAAGATTCCGGAGCACGACCACTGCCGGACCCACAGCTGCAACTGGTGCTGCGGCTGCTGCTGGTGGGGGTGGTGCTCCTGTCGCTCCTGCAGCTGCGGCTGCTGGCAGTAGAGGGGAAACTGGAAGCACTGACAATAGCAGTCTCAACTGGTGAACCCAAATAGGTAGCTCGATATCATTCTTTCCTGTTCAGTGACTCCGGGGATAACCAACCACCGGAGTGTACCCTACCTGCTTGGATGCATAGTATAGTGATCAGGCACCCTGTTTCCTCACGCCGTACATCAGTTGCGCCAAAGCACCAGAGTGCAACTCCTCTGAATCTGCAAGTGTTACAAACTCCATGCAAAACACGTTGCTCTCCATCTGTTCTGATAATCTCCGGATAGGAATCAAGTAATGCAATAGTGAGGTCGTACAAATGAAGCACCGGGCTAAATACAAGCACAGCTAGCCTAGCAACAGAGCCTCGAGGAAGGCCACGAAACACACACGAGTATCAGAATTAGAGAAGTGAATGATGGTAGAGTGAGAGTACACACAGATATACCTAAGTGTTGTACCCTCTAAGAGGTGACCCTATACAGTCTATACAAACATGACAAATACACATGTTTGACACACCCCCTAGACTGCATAGGGGAATGTCCTAAACAAGCAGCTCAGGGCGGCTCTACTAGTCCAACCTCTCAGACAAGGGTCTGAGAGACCAGTCAGAAGGGGTACAGACAAGGCAAGAACAAGAGCAGGGCGGCACTACTAGTCCAGCCACTGGGAGAGGACACAAGTCCAGTCTGAGTATACATATAAAGGACAGTACAAAGTCAAGGTCCTAGCAAGTGAGAGGCTACAGGAACTAGACCAAGCTGTACACAGTGCCGCTGATGATCTTTAGGCGCAAGCGCCTTCGTAAAGATATCAGCCGTGTTGGCACCTGAGGCCAAGTCTACTACGCGAGCCTGACGTCGCTGCTGTAGCTCACGCAGGAGGAAGTACCGCAGCTGAATGTGCTTCGCTCTGCCCTCGAGTCGAGGCTCCTGACACAGGAGGATCATGGCCCTGTTGTCAGCGAACAGGACCGGGGCAGAGCTAGGCCGCTCACCTAAGTCAGTGAGCAAGAAGGTCAGCCAGCGGAGCTCCTGTGCCGCCATGGCACCAGCGTAGATCTCAGCCTCACAGCTGGACTGCGCAACAGACGAGGAGCGGGTAGCTCTCCACGAGACGGCACCTGAGCCAAGGCTGAAGCAGTAGCCCTGGGTAGACCTGAGTGTCTCGGCGTCGTCTGCCCACGAAGCGTCTGTGTGTCCAGTAAGGACCACTGGCCTGCGTCCTCCTAGCACTAACCCCATGCCCGATGTACTAGCAAGATAACGCAGAACCCTCTTAGCGGCAGACCAGTGCTGCGGTCGGTGTCTGCCTGTGGCCACAAAGCGAGCCAGGATGCTGAGAGGGTATGCGAGATCTGGGCGAGTGCAAGTCATCAGGTACATGAGGCAACCCACCAGCTCTGCGTAGGGGCCGCTGGGCTCTACCAACTCCTCAGACACTGGAGCGGAGAGTCTGTGGTCTACAGGCAGAGGGGTGGGCTGTGCAGAGGAGAACTGAAGGCTGAACCTCTGAAGGACCTGGCGCACCAAGTGTGACTGAGTCAGGGTGATGGTGCGCGATGCTCTGTCCCTGGAGATCTGCAAGCCAAGGTAGCGGCGCAGTTCTCCAAGGTCAGTGCAGGTGTGTCTCTTCAGCAGCTCTGCCTTCACGGAGGCCAGTGCATCCCTGTCTGCTGTGGCAAAGACCAGGTCGTCGACGTAAACAAGGATGTAGAACGGAGTCTGGCCAGCACGAACGAAGAGTGAAGGGTCTGCGGAAGACGGAAAGAACTGCAGGTCAGCAAGCGTAGCACGGAGAGTGTCGTGCCACTCACGGGGAGCCTGGCGCAGGCCGTAGACGGGGCGCCGCAGGAGCCATTGGGTCCCAGGAGGGAAGGTGCCAATAAAGCCCTGAGGGCGATGCAAGTAGACCTCCTCGTGTAGGCTGCCCTGAAGGAAGGCAGTGGAGAAGTCGAGGGAGTGAAGCTCGTAGTCACGCTGAGCAGCTAGGTGTAACAGAACCCGAAGAGTAGTCATCTTCGGGGTCGGAGCGAAGGTCTGGAAGAAGTCCACCCCCTCGCGCTGACTGAAGCCTCTAGCCACATAGCGCGCCTTGAACACAGGCGGCTCTCCAGGAGGGCGCTTCACCTTGAAGAGCCAGCGGCCATCGACTACGTTCACCCCAGCCGGGGGAACTGCGTCGACGAAGGTGCCGGTGGATCTCCAAGATGCCATCTCCTGCTCCATGGCAGCTATCCACTGCGAGGCCCAGGGTCCCGAGGTTGCCTCAGCGTAAGTGCGAGGGGTCGGGATGTCGAAAGCGTCTGGGTCACCCTCAGGGACTAGCAGCATGGAACAGAGATGGGGAGCAGCCTCGGAGGGGAAAGCAAGCTCGAACTGGCGGTCCTCCAGGACGTCACTGCCAAGGGCAGGAGCACCCCCGACAGACGGAGGACAGGCAGGGTCAGAGACCAGAGCTGTGGCGTAGTCAAGGCGGCGGGTAGAGGCGAAGTCAGCGACAGCAGCGACAAGAGCGTCAAGGCACGAGACCGGAACAGACGGGTCGGTAACGAGAGAGGCAAGGACCCGAGGAACAAGGGGACGAGCGGCACGAAGGTAGTCAGACAGCGGGGGGGGTGCAACAACAAGGGAGGACGGAGGAGGCGACGGCAGAAGGGGAGGACGAGACGCGTGGGAACGAAGCAACATAGGGTGGGAGCGCAAGACAGGCGAGGCAGGACGAGCGCGGGAGGGACGGTGAGACCAGACGTGCGACGGAGGAGTCGGGTCAGGGGACAGGGGAGGGGATACAGGAGGGGAACGAGGGGGGAGACAGGCCGGGGACGAGTCCGGCGGAGGGAAAACAGGGCCGTAGACAGGAAGAGAAGGAGACGGTCGGGGAGGAACAGACGCAGGGTCGGGGGACGGAAGGCCGAGCAGGCGAAGGGCTAACACCGGCGGGGACTGCTGCTGCGGCGGCACAACGGCGACACCTGGACCGCAAGCTGCTCCTCGGCTACCACCGGCACTCTCCACGCCAGCATCCCCAGAGTCAGCGAACGGGGGCTGCGACGGCGGCGGCGGCTGCGGCGGCAGCGACAACGACGACTGCAGCGGCGGCAGAGGCGGTGGAGGAGGGGACTGGGGAGGGGGCGCCGGGGGAGGGGCGGCCGGCGAGGACTGCACAGGAGGGCCACCAGAGTCAGAAGACTCCTCAACCGGGTCCTCCGACGGAAGGGGGGTGACGTGGGACACACCAGAGGGGGCGGGACGGGGAGGAGGAGGAGGAGGGGCAGGGACTACCGGGGAAGGAGTGACCAGGAACAGGGGGGGGGTAACCGGGGGACCACGGTGGGGGAAGCGACGGTAGTAGGGGACGGACTCGTCAAAGGTGACGTCACGAGAGTGAAAGAAGCGGTGAGACGGCTGGTGGTAAAAGTGCCAGTCGGACGCGTCAAGAGGAAAACCGAGGAAGACGCAGGGAAGGGTGCGGGCAGTGAGCTTGTCCGTGCCGGAGGCACGAACGTGAGCAAGGCAGCCCCAGACGTGGAACGCAGACGCGTCACCAGGAGACCCAGTCC
Source organism: Closterium sp. NIES-67 (assembly GCA_027943415.1). Taxonomy (NCBI): domain Eukaryota; kingdom Viridiplantae; phylum Streptophyta; class Zygnematophyceae; order Desmidiales; family Closteriaceae; genus Closterium; species Closterium sp. NIES-67. The sequence continues at coordinate 426,879 of BQMB01000399.1, read as the reverse complement.
AAAGACGGGTCGGCGAAACCTGCGGCTGCTGAGGGTGCGGCCACAAGTTAAGCTGGTGAGAAGCGTAGCGCACAGCGAACGGCCACAGAAAATGGGGTGCACCGGCATGGATCATGGAGGTGCGAGTCACCTCCATGACCAAACCGATGCGTCGCTCAGCGACCCCATTCTGCTGTGGGGAGTCCGGTAGGGTGAACGTCTGGGTGATGCCCTCCACACGACAAAAGCGACCAAGGACACCGGAGGCAAACTCGCCACCACGGTCTGAGTGAAGACGCAAGACAGGGAGACCGCGGTGGACACGCGCAGAGACAAGCCAGGGGATGAGAGCGCCAGGCACGTCGGCCTTGCGCTCCAGGGGAAAGACTGTGGTGTAACGAGTGAAGTCGTCGAGAAGCATAAGGAAGTAGCGCTCTCGACGCGGCCCAGGGACGGGGGCGGGGCCCCGGACGTCCAGGTGCAGGGTCTGCAGCGGCGCGGCGGTAGGGGAAAACGAGGAGGAGTCAAGGGCACGGCGAAGCCGACCCTCGACACAAGGCGTGCAAGGTGGGGCTGGGGAGGAGGGAAACTCGGGGAGAGAACCTGGGAGACCAAGGACAAGACCGTGCTGGGACATGTGACGCAGACGCGGGAGCGCAGGGTGACCTAGGCGGTGGTGCCAAAGGAGGGTCGGGTGAGTGAGGGACCGACAGGAGCAGGCGGCAGCAACCTGGGTGAGCGCTCCAGCCGGGGGGGTCACGGTGTCCAGAGTGAACAGGCCGGACACCGGGTCCCGGGGGAACGTGGACAGGGGGGCACCAGTGGCGGCCTCGGTACAGACAGCATACCGCTCGTGACCAGGGAACGTAGTGGTGACACCAAGGTTCTGGAGGCAGCCGACACCAACTAGGTTCCTGGAGAACGAGGGGATATGCAGACCTGTGAGAGTGCCCGAAGGAACCGCCGGACAGGGAAGGGTGGTAGAACTGCGGGCGACTACCGGACCGCCGGAGGGGTCAGCAAGAGAAACGGCAGCTGGAACAGGAAGCGGCGTCAGGGTGGTGGAGTCGCGGAAGAAACACCGAGAAGCGCCAGAGTCCAAGGTGAAGGAAAGTGAAGCAGAGGCGGCTGGCGACGGAACGACTGCGGAAGCACCAAGACTACAGAAAGCAGAGGATCCTACGCCTGACGCAGCAGGGGAGGCTACGCTAGGCACACCTACACTAGGCAACAGTGAGTAATAAGCTGGAAGCACACTAGAGTCATCAGCATACATCACATGCAGAGCAGAAACAATGGCATCCATGTCCATATCAAAGATCTGAATCTTACGACTAAGCAAACTGTGCCAGTCCGGGAGGTCTGGCGACGGGCCGAAGCGCTGACGAAAGAGGTCGTCCAGGCGACGAAAACAGCGGCGAGTGGAGTGATCGATCTTACCGCAAGCGAAGCCGCGGCGAGGACCGGTCTGGATCTGGTACTGACAACGCCCGTCGCCAGAGCCACCACTCGGCACACCACCACGCGCCCGGCCACCGCCAGCGCCGGGCCACCCGGGCGGGAGGACACTCGTCTGCCGTGTCTGCGACGGCTGCTGCGAAGGCTGCGACTGCGGCGGCTGCTGCGGCTGCTGCAACTGCAGGAGCGGCGGCTCAGCTGAACTGGGCAGGGTCCCCTCGTCCGCTCCAGCACCAGACGTCCCGACCCCACCACTACCCCCGCCCGCACCCCCGCCTCCGCCTCCGCCGCGCCCAACCTTGGGGCGGCGGCCCTTCCCCGAACGAAACTGCGCTGAAGCAGCAGTCTCAGCCACTGCGGCAGAGCCGTCGGAGAAGGTACACTGAGCGGGGGCACAACCCTGAAAGATAGGGACCGGCACAACACCGCTCGCCTGGGCGATGGAGCGGTGACGAGTCTCTATTACAGTCAGGGTGTCTACAAAGTCAGTGAGGGTGAGGTCTGCGGGGTGAATGCTAAGGAAGCGGTCGCGGGCGACAGCAAGGCGGTCAGGGAGGCGGGTGGCAAGCAGGTAGAGGGTAGAGGTAATGGGCGGCTGGTGGGCTCTAAGCTGTGCGTCAGTGCAGGCAGCGCGCCAGGTCTCATCTATCGAGCGCAGGTGGGCAGCGAGGTCAGAGACAGTAGGGAAAGATGCAAGGTCAGGAAAGAGCATCGGGAGGATCAGGCGACCCACCGAGGCAGCCGGAGGGGTGGAATAGCGCTAGATGACAGCATCTAAGTATGCCTGAGCAGTGGTGAGGGACCTAAAGCGAGGGCGCTCGGACGGGGGAAGGGCGTTGCTAATGGCAAGCTGGGCGACAGCATCGCGAGAAAGCCAGACAGAGCGCGCACGGGCAGTGGGAGCAGTAGACTCGCGCTCAGTGGGGGTGGAGTCAGCGGGCAAAATAGCAGGGGGGTCTGGGCAGGGGAGCGTACCGTCAAGGTGTGCGGAAAGCGGTTCACCATCCTACCGCTGGCCAGTGAGTTGGCGGCGGAGGTCGGCAAGCCACGCCTCGAAATCCAGAGGCTGGCCTTCAGCGTCGAAGCGAAGCTCCGCCGCCATCAGGAACAGTGCAGTGCGGTGCAGGGCAGTGCAGCAAGGTGGAGTGCGGTGCAGTGCGGTACAGTGCGGTGCAGTGCAGTGCAGTGCGGTGCAGCGCGGTGCCAGGCAGTACAGTGTGGTGCGGGGCGGTGCAGTGCGGGGCAGTACGGTGCAGGGCAGTGCAGGGCGGGGGGGGGGGGGGGGGGGGAGGGGGAGAACCGTACCAGTGAGGAGGACCGGGGCCGGGGCAGGGACGAGCGCAGGGGCCGGGCCGGTGCAACGGGGCCGGGCGGGTGCGACGGGGCCGGGTGGGCGCGACGGGGCCGGGCTGGTGCGACGGGGCTAGGCGGGTGCGGCGGGGCCGGGCTGGTGCGACAGGGCCTGGCGGTGCGACGGGGCCGGGCCGGTGCGACGGGGCCGGGCGAGCGGGACGGTGGCCCAGGAGGGGCACGACGGGGCCAAGGAGGGGCGCACCGAGGCTGGGCGGGCGCGACGGGGCCGGACGGGTGCGACGGGGCCGGGCGGCTGCGACGGGGCCGGGCAGGGGGCGACGGGGCCGGGCGGGTGCGACGGGGCCGGGCGGGCGCGACGGGGCCGGGCTGGTGCGACGGGGCCGGGCGGGTGCGACGGGGCCGGAAGGCGTGACGGGGCCCAGGAGGGGGCTCGACGCGGCCCAGGAGGGGCGCTACGGGGCCCAGGAGGGGCGTTACAGGGCCCAGGAAGGGCGGGACAGGGCCCAGGAGGGGCACTATAGGGCCAAGGAGGGGCCCAGGAGGGGCGCGACGGGGCCCAGGAGGGGCTCTACGGGGCCCAGGAGGGGCGCGACGGAACCCAGGAGGGGCGCTACGGGGCCCAGGAGGGGCATTACGGGGCCCAGGAGGGGGGCGCGACGGAGCCCAGGGGGGGCGCTACGGGGCCCAGGATGGGCACGACGGGGCCCAGGAGGGGCGCTACGGGGCCCAGGAGGGGCGCGACGGGGCCCAGGAGGGGCGCTACGGGGCCCAGGAAGGGCGCGACGGGGCCCAGGAGGGGCGCTACGGGGCCCAGGAGGGGCGCGACGGGGCCCAGGAAGGGCGCGACGGGGCTAGGGGGGTCGCGACGGGGCTAGGGGCACGACAGGGCTAGGAGGGAGGCACGGCGGGGCCGAGCTAGGGGGGTGAGCGGAAGCGGTAGGTGGGGGGGGGATCCTAACCTACGTGTGATACCATATCAGAATTAGAGAAGTGAATGATGGTAGAGTGAGAGTACACACAGATATACCTAAGTGTTGTACCCTCTAAGAGGTGACCCTATACAGTCTATACAAACATGACAAATACACATGTTTGACAACGAGGTGGTTTGGGGCGCCTCGGGACTCGGAAGGGCACCGGTCCCGAGACTCGGAAGTGTCAGACGCGATGCTGCGTGTAGGCTTGGGGTCTCGGACGTAGTTCGTGTCAAACATACAAACATATATTGTATGTTACAGTAGACTATATAGGGTTGTGGCTTAGGGAGTACAACCCATTAGGCTATATACCCCTATATGTCCTGTTCTAGTCAACTTTTCTCACTTTAACATGGTATCATGAGTAGGTAGGTCCCCCCCCGCCCCCCCTAGCGCTTCCGCCCTAGGTCCTAGCCGCCCCCCACGTGCTGGCCCCGTCGCCTAGCTGGCCCCGTCGCCCAGCACGCCCCTGCCTAGCCGGTCCCACCTCCTAGCAGGCCCCACCGTCCAGTCGGCCCCGTCGGCCCCGCCTCCTAGTTCGCCCCGCCGCCCTAGCGGCCCCGTCGGCCCTGCCTCCTAGCTGACCCCGCTGCCTAATCGGCCCCGTCGGCCCCGCCTCCTAGCTGGCCCCGCCGCCCCATCGACCCAGTCGGTCCCGTCGGCCCCGCCTCCTAGCTGGCCCCGCCGCCCCATTGGCCCCGTCGGCCCTGCCTCCTAGCTGACCCCGCCGCCTAATCGGCCCCGTCGGCCCCGCCTCCTAGCTGGCCCCGCCGCCCAATCGGCCCAGTCGGCCCCGTCGGCCTCGCCCCCTAGCTGTCCCTGCCGCCCCATCGGCCCTGTCGGCCCCGCCTCCTAGCTGGCCCTGACGGCCCCGCCTCCTCGCTGGCCCCGCCGCCTATATCGGCCCCGCCATCCTAGCCGGCCCCGTTCTCCTAGTCGGCCCCGCATCCTAACCGGCCCCGTCACCCTGCTGGCCCCAGTGCCTTGCCGCCCGCGGCTCCGTCTCCTAGCCGCCTCGCCGCCGTCCTCGGCCCTCTGCATCGCGCTGCACCGCCCTGTACCGCTCTGCATCGCATTGCACCGCTCTGCACCGCACTGCACTGCTCTGTACCGCACTGCACCGCTCTCCACCGCACTGCACCGCTCTGCACCGTACTGCACCTTCCTCTACCGCACTGTACCGCACTGCACTCCACATCAGCGCTTTCCGTGGCCCTCTACTGCCCCGTACTATCCTTCTCCTACTGCTGCAACCTGATGGCGGACTCGGTCCTGCGTTTCGATGCGGAGGGGCAGCCGATTGAGTTCGACTCGTGGCTCGTCGACCTCCAGCGCCACCTGACTGGTCAGCGGCAGGACAGCCACTCCCTGGCCGTTCACATCGACGGTACGCTCCCCAGCCAGGACCCCCCTGCAGCCCTCCCCGCTGACCCCACCTCTGCTACCTGTGAGTCCGCTGCAGCTACTGCCCTTGCTCGTGCTGTCTGGTTGTCGCGTGACGCTGTCGCTCAGCTTGCGATTAGTCATGCCCTTCCCCTGTCCGAACGCCCCCGCTTTAGGTCAGTCAGGACTGCGCAGGAGTTCCTAGAGGCTGTTGTTGTGCGGTATTCTACCCCGCCCTCTGCCTCCGTATGTCGCCTTATCCTGCCCATGCTGTTTCCTGACCTTGCGTCTTTCCCCACTGTCGCTGACCTAGCCGCCCACCTGCGCACGATAGACACGACCTGGCGCGCTGCCTGCACTGAGGCCCGGCTTCGTGTGTTTCAGCCACCCATCTGCGCTACCCTCTACCTGCTTGCCACCCACCTCCCTGACCGCCTTGCCACCGCCCGCGATCACTTCCTTAGTCTCCACCCCGCTGACCTCACCCTCACTGACTTTGTCGACACCCTGTCTGCCGTAGAGACCCTTCAGCGCTCTATCGCCCAATCTAGCAGTACCATGCCAGTCTCTATCTTTCAGGGCTGTGCCCCTGCTCATTACTCTTAGTCCAACGGTTCTGCGGCGGTTGCTGAGACTGCTCCGGCTGTGGAGACCGCCGCCGTCGTGCAGTTTCGTCCGGGTAAGGGTCGTCGCCCCAAGGTTGGGCGCGGCGGAGATAGCGTAGGAGGGGGTGGTGCCGGTGGTGGAGGTGGCTCGCCTGCAGATAGTCCTGACGAGGGGGCTGGGGCTGGTGCCCCGGCGTAGCAGCCTCAGCAGCAGCAGCAGCAGCAGCAGCAGCAGCAGGCGCCACAGCTAGACCAGTAGCAGCAGCAGCGGCGAGTCGGTCGTCTCCCGCCCGGGTGGCCTGGAGCTGGAGGTGACGGTGGTCGCAGTGGTCGCTTGCGCAGTGTGCCGTCGGGTGGTGGCCAGAGTGACAGGCGCTGCCAGTACCAGCTCCAGACCGGTCCTTGCCGCGGCCTCGTGTGCGGTAAGATCGGCCATACCCCCACTCGTTGCTTTTGTCGCTTAGACGACCTGTTTCGTCTCCGCTTCGGCCCGTCGCCTGACCTCCCTGACTGGCACAGTCTGCTCCGTCGTCAGGTTCAGATTTTTGATATGAACATGGATGAGATTAGCTCTACTTTGTATGCAATGTACAGGTGTATGTTGATGACTCTAGTGTGACTGGTTCCTATTACCCTGTGTTGCCTAGCGTAGGTGTGCCCAGTGTGCCTAGTTCAGGCTCCCCTGCTGTGTTAGGCGTAGGATCCCCTGCCTTGTTTAGCCTAGGATCCACCCTTGCTCCTCCAACCTCGGTCGCGGCTGCCGTGCTCTCCTTCACCCTGGACTCCGGCGCTTCTCGGTGTTTTTTTCGCGACTCCACTACGCTTACGCCGCTTGCCGCTCCAGCTGCAGTTGCTCTTGCAGACCCTTCCTCCGGTCCTGTAGTTGCCCATAGCTCCACCACTCTCCCCTATCCGGCGGTTCCCTCAGGCTCCCTTACAGGCCTGCACATCCCCTCGTTCTCTAGGAACCTAGTTCGTGTCGGCTGCCTCCGGGACCTTGGCGTCACCACTACGTTCCCTGGGCACGAGCGGTACGCTGTCTGTACTGAGGCCGCCACTGGTGCCCCCCTCACCACGTTCCCTCGGGACCCGGTGTCTGGCCTGTTCGCGCTAGAGACCGCTTCCCCCCCAGTTGGGACGCCTTCCCTGGTGCCTGCGTCTTCCCAATTGCTGCGGCGTGCTCGTGTCGGTCGCTTACTCACCCGTCACTTCTGTGGCACAACCGTCTAGGTCACCCCGCCCTCACCCGTCTCCGTCACATGTCCCAGCACCGTCTTGTCCTAGGCCTCCCTGAGTCGTTCCCTGTGCTCCCCTCCTCACCCGCGCCTTCGTGCACGCCCTGCGTCGAGGGCCGGCTTCGCCATGCCCCTCACTCCTCCTCGTTCCCCCCTACCTCCGCACCGCTGCAGACCCTGCACATGGACGTCTGGGGCCCCGCCCCCGTGCATGGGCCGTGTCGCGAGCGCTAGTTCCTAGTGCTTGTCGACAACTACACCCGCTACACCACCGTCTTTCCCCTGGAGCGAAAGGCCGACGTGCCTGACGTTCTTCTCCCGTAGCTTGTCTCTGCGTATGTTCACCGAGGTCTTCGTGTCTTGTGCCTTCACTCCGACCGTGGTGGCGAGTTTGCCCCTGGCTGCCTTGGTCGCTTCTGTCGTGCGGAGGGCATCACCCGGACGTTCACCGTGCCGAACTCCCCGCAGCAGAATGGGGTCGCTGAGCGACGCATCCGTTTGGTCATGGAGGTGGCTCGTACCTCCATGATCCATGCCAGTGCACCCCATTTTCTGTGGCCGTTCGCCGTTCGCAACGCTGCTCACCAGCTTAACCTGTGGCCGCACGGCGGTCGCAGGTTTCGCCGACCCTCCTCTGGACCGGGTCCCCTAGTGACGCGTCTGTGTTCCACGTCTGGGGCTACCTTGCTCACTTTCGTGCCTCTGGCACGGACAAGCTCACTGCCTGCACTGTCCCCTGTGTCTTCCTAGGTTTCCCCCTCGACTCGTCGGACTGGCAGTTCTACCACTTCACTTTTGACGAGTCCGTCTCCTTCTACCACTGCTTTCCCTACCGTGGTCCCCCGGTCACCCCCCCCCCAAGTTCCTGGTGCCCCCCCCTCCCCCGGTCGACCCGGTCCACCCCCCTCCCCGCCCTGCCCCGTTCGGTGTGTCTCACGTCACCCCCCTCCCGTCAGTTGTCCCTGCTGAGGATTCCGCTGACTCTCGAGGCTCGGCGGAGTCTCTTCCCCTGCCTGTCCCTGCCCCGGTCTCGCCTCCCCTGCCGCCGCCGCTGCTGTCCCCGCCGCAGCTGCCTCCGCTGATGCCGCCGCAACCGCAGCCGCCGTCGTCACTGCCGCTGGGGTTTGTGCGTTCTAGGGGTGCTGGGGAGCAGGCTGGAGCTGGTTCTGGTGCGGGCTCTGGAGGTGCTGGAGTGGGGCTTCTCGGAGGGAGTCGTGTTGCCGCTGGAGGTTCTGGTGTTGGAGTCGGGCAGCAGTTGCAGCTGTCGCCGCAGGTGTCCGCTCTTCGCCTCCTCAGTCTCCCTTCCCCTGACCGCCCGTCGTTGCCTCCCCCGCCTCCTCCTCTGCCGGTCCACAGCCCCGTGTTTCCTCCCCCGGACTCCTCTCCGGCTCATTTCCCTCCCCGTTCTCCTCCTGTGCCTCCTCCCCTCTCTCCTGACCCGACTCCTCCGTCTCACGTCTGGTCTCGTCGTCCGTCTCGTGCTCGTCCTACCTTCCCTGTTCCGCGTTCTCACCCTATGTTGCTTCGCTCTCACGCGTCTCGTGCTCCACTCCTCCTGTCTCCTCCTCCGTCGTCGCTTGCTGTGGCTTCGCCTCCTTTCTCGGATTTCCTCCGTGCTGCTCGTCCCCTTGTTCCTCGTGTCCTTGCCTCTCTCGTTACCGACCCGTCCATTCCCGTCTCGAGTCTGTCGGCTCTTGTCGCTGCTGTCACTGACTTCGCCACTACCTGCCGCCTGGACTACGCCACTGCTCTGGTCTCTGACCCTGCCTGCCCTCCGGCCGTCGGGGGTGTGATTGCTCTTGGCAGTGACGTCCTAGAGGACATTCAGTTCGAGCTCGCATTCCTGTATGAGGCCGCTCCCTATCTCTGTTCCATGCTACTAGTCCCTGAGGGTGACCGAGACGCCCCGACGCCTCGCACCTACGCTGAGGCCACCTCGGGACCCTGGGCTCTTAGTGGATAGCTGCCATGGAGCAGGAGATGGCATCTTGGAGATCCACCGGTACCTTCGTCGACGCAGTTCCTCCACCTGGGGTGAACGTAGTCGATGGCCGGTGGCTCTTCAAGGTGAAGCGCTCTCCTAGAGAGCCGCCTGCCTTCAAGGCGCGCTACGTCGCTCGAGGTTTCAGTCAGCGTCAGGGGGTGGACTTCTTTCAGACCTTCGCCCCAACCCCGAACATGACCACTCTTCGGGCACTGCTACACGTAGAAGCACAGCGTGACTACGAGCTGCACTCCATCGACTTCTCCACATCGTTCCTCCAGGACAGTCTACACGAGCACGTCTACTTGCGCTGCTCCCAGGGCTTCTCCGGTACCTTCCCTCCTAGCACGGAGTGGCTCCTCTGGCGCCCCATCTACAGCTTGCGACAGGCGCCCCGTGAGTGGCACGACATGCTGTGTGCTGCACTTGCTGACTTGCAATTCTTCTCTTCGTCCGCAGACCCCTCGCTCTTTGTCCATTCCGGCCAGACTCTGTTCTACATCCTTGTCTACGTAGACAATCTGGTCTTTGCTACTGCAGACAGAGACGCACTGGCCATCGTGAAGGCCGAGCTGCTGATGAGACACATCTGCACTCACCTAGGACAGCTGCGCCGCTACCTTGGCTTGCAGATTTCCAGGGACAGAGCCGCGCGCACCATCACTCTCTCACAGTCACACTTGGTGCGCCAGGTCCTTCAGAGATTCGGCCTTCAGTTCTCTTCCGCACAGCCCACCCCTCTGCCAGTAGACCACAGACTCTCTGCCCCAGTGGTAGGAGGACGGAGACCAGTGGTCCTTACCAGGCACACAGACGCTTCTTGGGCAGACGACGCCGAGACTCTCAGGTCCTCACAGGGCTACTCCTTTAGCCTTTGTGTAGGTGCCATCTCGTGGAGGTCCACCCGTTCCTCGTCTGTTGCCCAGTCTAGCTGTGAGGCTGAGATCTACGCAGGTGCCATGGCAACATAGGAGCTCCACTGGCTGACCTTCTTGCTCACCGACTTGGGTGAGCGGCCTAGCTCTGCCCCGGTTCTGTACGCTGACAACAGGGCCATGATCCTCCTATGTCAGGAGCCATGAATTGAGGGTAGAGCGAAGCACATCCGGCTACGGTACTTCCTCCTGCGCAAATTGCAGCAGCGTTGGCAGGCTCGTGTAGTACACTTGGCCTCAGGTGCCAACACAACTGATATTTTACTAAGGCGCTTGCGCCTATTGATCATCAGCGGCACTGTATACAGCTAGGTCTCGTTCATGTAGCCTCTCATTTGCTAGGACCTTGATTGTGTAAAGACCTTTATATATATTACCCTGGCTAGCCTTGTGACCACTTCCTAGTGGCTGGACTAGTAGTGCCACCCTGGTCTTGCTCTTGCCTTGTCTGTAGTTGTTTGACTAGTCTTTAGACCCCTGCTTGTGAGGCTGGACTAGTAGTGCCACCCTGAGCTATTTCTCTCCCATCAGGCACTGCCCCTATCCAGTCTAGGTGGTGTGTCAAACATACAAACATATATCGTATGTTACAGTAGACTATATAGGGTTGTGCCTTAGGGAGTACAACCCATTAGGCTATATACGTACCCCTGTATGTCCTGTTCTAGTCAACTTTTCTCACTTTATCAGTTCGAACCTGAATTGTCGGGCCGAGCTTGGACTTCCGAAAGTCAGGGTTGCACTCGATGTTAGCAAGGCTTGATAAGGAAAATGGATTTTCCTTACACCTTCCCCCCTCCTAGACAAGACTACCCACATTTGGGGCACCAATGGGTGGTTGTCGAGGGTAGCAGCTGGGACCCACATGTTGTCGTCGCTTGTACGGTCAACCCATCGAACCAGAAATTCGAAAACCAGTTGACCTTGGTCTCGGCTGATTCGGTGGGAGAGGATCTGTTGTGGTACGGTGGTTGGCTGACGGACGGGTCTAATCAAAGGGTAGAGTCGTTAACGGTCAAGATCAGCCGTTTTTGCAACGAACTGTCGAAGGAGAGTTACGTGGAATGAATCGTGGATACGCCAGTCGTCCGGTAACAGTAACTTGACAGTGACGAGTGTCACCATTTGGACAATCCGGAAGGGCCCACAAAATCTCGAGCGGAGTTTATGTGGTAGAATTAACCCCAAATTCTTGGTGTCCACAAGGACTAGTTGGCTAGGAGACAAGGGTAAATCCTGTCGATGCCTGTATGCGTACCGTTTGGCCGTAAGGTTGGCTTTTGAAATGGCCTCGGTAGCGTTTTTCTGTGCAGTCTGTAAGTCCTTGACAAACTGTTGCGATCGTGGGGCAGGGCTCTCAACTACCGGTGTAGTGGGAGTCGTGGGGTTTAGAGCGTAATTCAGGTAGATTGATGATTGGGCAGTCGTTGACGAAGGGGCGTTGTTATACACGAACTCGATCAAAGGAAGGGAATCTTCCCATTGGGTCGGGTCGGTACAGGTTGTCTGTATCAGCTGCTCCATGGTCTGATTTGTCTGTTCACTCTGACCGTCGGTCTGTGGGTGGTAAGCCGTGGACAGATGGAGACGCATACCGTATTGTTCCCACATTTTCGTCCAAAAGTTGGACGTGAATCGGGGATCATGATCGCTCACGATCGCCTTCGGGATTCCGTGCAGGGGAACGACGGTTGAGATAAGCAGCTTGCCAGTTTGCTCGGCTGTGATCGTCGTTCGGCATGGCGCGAAATGAGCCATTTTCATGAGTCGATCAACGACCACGAGTACAGCATCATTTTGGGATGCGCCGGCCGGCAGTCCTGTCACGAAGTCCATGGACACGTGTGTCCAGGGCTTGGTGGGCGGTTCTAATGGTTGTAGTAATCCAACTAGCTTTTGGCGAGAGGATTTCATCAGTTGGCAAGTGGGACATGAGGCCACATATTGCTGCACGTCGTGGTTCGCATTCGGCCAGTAATAATGATGTTGGAGCATTTTGAAGGTTTTATCAACCCCAAAATGTCCTGAGCACTTAGCGTCATGAACCTCCTGTATCAGTAATTCATGTAACAGTTGGTAGGATGGAACCCAAATTCGGTCAGTACCAGCTTTTAGGTGGTAGTGGCCTCGTCGAGTGGTCAGGGCCTGGTGGCCGTTAGAGGTGAAGAGAGGATCAGTATTGTAGCCATGGGTAAACAGTCCAGTTAGCAGCGGGTTAGCTTGGGCGATTAGTACGGTGGCTGTGTGGGCAGTAGGGCGGGAAAGGGCATCAGCAATATTATTTGCCCCCTTCTTGTAGGTGATGGGGTAGTGGAAGTTGGACTCGCCAACGAATCTGTCGTGGACTCAGGGTCGGTTGGGCTCGGAGGAACTGTAGAGACTTGTGGTCTGTTTGGTCAGTAACGTCAGCACAGGATAGGTAGCAGTGCCAAGTCTTGAAGGCATTGACGATCGCGAGCATTTCCTTATCGTGAACCGGGTAATTCTGTTCAGCACCTTGGAGTTTTCGCGAGTCGTAGGCAATTGGCTGCAGACATTCGCCAAAGTCCTATAATAGTACCACGTCAACGGCGAAGTCGTTGGTGTCCGTAATCAGTCTGTATGGTCGGGGTCGGCGATACGAAGAACGGGTGGTGTCATAAGGAAAGTTTTTAGTTGGTCAAACACAGCTTGCTGTCTCTCTTCCCACATAGAAAACTCCCTTCTACAGCAAGTCGATTAACGGGGATGTTGACTCCGCTATTTTATGTATAAAGTGGCGCACGTACTGTAGTTGACGAACCCCAGAAAACCCTTCAACTCCTTGGCGTTCGTAGGCGGTTCCCAGTTGCAAATAGTGTCGATCTTTTTCGGGTCAATTTTAACGCCTTCGGTGGAGATGACGTGGCCCTAGAATTCCAACTCCTCTTTTAAGAACTCGCACTTAGATCCCTTGGAGATGAGTCGGTGTTGATCGCAGAGGGTAAAAACTGCTTTTAGGTCCGTCAAATGTTGTTGCCGCGAGGTGCTGTACACCAAGATGTCATCTAAGTAGAGGATGACACACTTGTCTAGTAGCGAGCGGAAGACTTTGTTCATGGTCAGTTGAAAAATTGAGGGTGAGTTCATCAGCCCAAACGACATCACTGTATACTCGTAACTTCCGTAACCGGTTCGAAAAGCATTCTTTGGAATATACTCGTAACTTCAGTAACGGGTTCGAAAAGCAGTCTTCGAAAAGCAGTCTTCGTAACACGAATCTGGTGGTAACCTCCATGTAGATCGATCTTGGAAAAAATCGTCTTGTGGAATCGGGTAACGGGACTTGGTGGTGATGTTGTTGAGCGCTTGATAATCGCTACACATCCGTAGTCCTCTGTCCTTCTTTGGGGAGAAGAGAATTGGCCAACGGCGTAGGGTGACGTGGATGGGCGGATATTTTTTTCCTCCAGCAGATAATCCAGTTGCTTACGCAGCTCCATCATCTCTGGTTGACTTGGCCTCCATTGCGATTGGACGGTCGGTTGCGCGCCAGGTTCCAGCTCAATTTTGTGATCGTGTTGTCATTCGGGTGGTAGGTCGGGCGGCAGGTCATCAGGAAAAAATTCTCGTAGTAGCGCATGATCTTCGCCGGGTCCTCAGGCACATCAGCACACAGCTTTTCCAAGTCGGTATGTTCAACCACCTCTATTGATGCGATCCATCACACGGCGTAGACGTCCATGCGACGTGTCATCTCACGCTTGATAGTCATGTTGTTAGCCGGTGTCGACCAGTGTCGCACAATCTTCGTCCACGGTAACAGGCGACTCCTGACGCATTGCACCACGTGTCTGGCGAAGGCTCATGTTCTCCTCTTTCAGCGCAGCGAGCCCGAGGGCCATGGCCTCCATTTTCGCCATCATTTTGCCAACATTCGTCGTCAGCACGGATGCACTTGCTGCCGCCTCTGACAACTCAGCAATTTGCTCGGGAGTCATATTTCTAGTACAACAGAGAGGAGGGCTATTGACCATGAATTACCCTAACTAGCTAACGCTACAAAATTCGGCGTGGAGCGCACACGACAAAGTCGGCGGAACTGAAGAAGTTCCTGCATGACCGCTGGACAGCTCCTGTCTCCTAACGTGCGAGGTCCCTCTAAAAACTACCTCACTACGGAAGCCTAAATGGGCAGGAACGTAGCTCTGATTCTAGCTGTTATGATTATCTCTGGATAGGAATCGAGTAATGTAATAGTGAGGTCGTGATTAAAGTGTTGAGTACAAATGAAGCGCAGGGCTAAATACAAGCACAGCTAGCCTAGCAAGAGAGCTTCGAGGAAGGCCACGAAAAACACGCGAGGTGGTTTGGGGCGCCTCGGGACTCGGAAGTGTCGAACGTGACACCGCGTGTAGGCTTGGGGTCTTGAATGTAGTTCAGAACCTGAATTGTCGGGCCGAGCCAGGACTTCCGAAAGTCAGGGCCATACTCGATGTTAGCAAGGCTCGATAAGGAAAAGGGATTTTCCTTACACCATCCAACACATGTTGTAGGAACCTAGAGCATAAGATCTTCAGTGTTTCCTAACTTCCCTGACCAACACAGTGTTGTCTCCTGCTGATCAACACGGCTGCACATCCCACAAACTGCTCTTGTCTATGCCCCAGACTCATCTCTTGTTGCTGACTGTTGCCCAATCCCCCCAGGCACATCGATTCACTTAAGGTACGCACCCGATCCAAAGTACTCGTCTCTGCCTATTACCATATCGTTGTAGCACCTCAAGCCTTGATTAGGCTCCTCAAAATCTGCTCCCTACTTTTTCCCCAATCGCACTTTCTCTTCCAGCCGTTTGATCCTCTTTCTGACCGCCCGTCCCAAGGCATGCAGCCGTCATCTCAAACTGCGTTGTCAGAGCCGTTTCACGAGCGCCGGCCACCTGCAGGCCCACCGTTTCCGCCAGAATCGCCACCACCTTCTTGTTGACCTCGGCATTCTTTTCCATCCCCAGTTGTTTCATTTTCTGTCGCTTTCGAAGCGACAACTGCGACCTAAAACCGTTGTCCTCTTCCTCTCCTGTCTCTTCCGACTCGTTTCGCCGATCCTTCCTTCTTTTCGGCACCAGCCACTTGTAGAAACTCGTGGCTAAAATAGAATATTATTTCCGCAGTCCACACTCCTCTTCAGGTTCCGATTCAGCATCCTCAGGCTCATTCTCAAAGTTCCTCCGAATCTGAGCGATATTGATTCTGTTCAGAACCTATGATGGGTTGGCGGGTTGCGGGAGCAAGAGGGCCGTTGCAAGCGTGCAGAAGGGCGGAGGGTGGAGCAGGAGGACCGTCCGTGGGCACAGCAGCTGCTAGTAGCGTCTCATTTTTGTCATCAGAGGCCATAGCGGTGGCAGTCGCATGTGTGAACTTACTATAAGCACGAACTTCGAATGAGCAAAAACCATATGTTAGTACCGTGTGCTCTGAAGAGCAGCTATTATTTTCCTGTGGAGCTCAAGGGCGTGAACCAGCACGTTTGGGGTCGGCGTGGCAAAAGGGCGTTTCTGGAATTTCTCAGGGCGAAAATGTGAAAATGTGGGCACGGGAATACGCACGGGGGGCACACGGCGCATCCCTCCTTAGGGGTATCCGAAGCGCAATTGGATGCCCCGCGCCCTTTTCCGCGTTGCGGTGCCTGTACCCCTTGCAAGGATGTCACATGAAAATGTTGGAACATGTCTACACCTACCGTATAAAACACTTCAGTTATTTTCATCTCTTTCAAGATTGCATCATTGCACTAAAATGAGATGAAGTGGAAAGAACTCCACTGCTTATCCTCATGGAGCTCAATTGAAGAAAGCACATACAGCATTGGATCATACACGATGGTTCACTACAAGAAGTATTCTTCATGAATTCTAAGCACAAAAAATATTCTTAATCATGCTAAGAGAACCGAAGTGGCAGAGCTCCCAATGGAACTAGGCGACTGCCATAATTGTACAATGGCCTGGCGAGCGGCGAGCTCGCAACTGCTTGTGCTGCGATTAGTGCTTTCCTTCTCCAACCCCTCTAACTCTCTGCTCCTCTTCAGCTCTCTGCCTCTGCACGTTCCCCCATAGGCTGGTAACGCGTGCGCCACTGAGTCACGAAACACTAAGTGCAGTTACAGTGAGCCTGAAGCTCACTTCATCATCCAACCATTCAATCCTCTCCCTGACTTCGCCTTTGGGGTCCTTATGAGTCGCGCACCATCCCGCCGTGCTCGCACCTGCAGACGCCCTGTCCGCACTTCGTCCTCGAGCCATTCGATCATCTCCCTGACTTTGCCGTTGTGGTCCCTTGCGCCCCCGCATCCTTACGAGTCAAGTCATGCACCATCCTGCCGCCCTCACAGCTCTTGGCACCTTGTCCGCACCTCGTCCTTGAGCCGCTCAATCCTCTCCCTGACCTCGCCTTTTGGGGTCCCCCGCTACCCTGTGTCCGTATAATTCACATACCGTCCTGCCATGCTCACAGCTCTCGGCACCCCGTCCACACCTCGTCCTCAACCTGCTCAATCCTCTCCCCGACTGCCGCAAAACCATTTGTCAGGCAGTTCGCTGTCATTTCAAATTGCTGCCTCAGAGAATTCTCGAACGCAATAGCCAATCGACGACCCACCGTTTCCATGATCTCCAACGCCAGCTTGTCGACCGCGTCATCCCCTCGCCGCTTGAACTCGATATCCTCCTCACCCCTCACTTACGCTTAGCATCCCTACCCTCTTTCTCGTCTGATTTCACCTGACTCCTCGCAAGTCGGTCATGACCGCTCATGGCTTCGGGGAGACTCAGCCCGCAACCGTTTCTCTCGTACAAAAAGTTCTTCGTGCATATATGTTTGGCACACCCCCTAGGCTAGATAAGGGGCAGTGCCAGGCAAGAGACATGCAACTCAAGGTGGCACTACTAGTCAAAAGGGTACAAACTAGGCAGGAGTAAACCAGGGCGGCACTACTAGTCCGGCCACTGAAAGAGAAGCCACAAGGCCAGTCGCTAATATATATAAAAAGAGTAGTACATAATGAAGGTCCTACCAAGTGAGGAGCTACAGGAACTAGACCAAGATGCATACAGTGCCGCTGATGATCTTTAGGCGCAAGTGCCTTAGTAAAGATATCAGCTGTGTTGGCACCGGAAGCCAAGTGTACTACACGGGCCTTGCGGCGCTGCTGTAACTCACACAGGAGGAAGTACCGCAGTTGGATGTGCTTCGCTCAGCCCTCCAGTCAAGGCTCCTGACACAGGAGGATCATGGCCTTATTGTCAGCGTGCAGGACCAGGGCAGAGCTAGGCCGCTCACCTAAGTCTGTGAGCAAGAAAGTCAGCCAACGGAGCTCCTGTGCCGCCATGGCACCGGCGTAGATCTCAGCCTCACAGCTAGACTGTTCAACAGATGACTAGTCGGTGGACCACCACGAGATGGCACCTGCACCAAGGCCAAATCAGTAGCCCTGGGAGGACCTGAGCGCCTCAGCGTCGTCCGCCCACAAAGTGTCTGTGTGTCCGGTAAGGACCACCGGCCTGCGTCCTCCTAGCACTAACCCCATGCCCGATGTACTTGCTAGATAACACAAAACCCCCTTAGCGGCCGACCAGTGCTGTGGTCGGTGTCTGCCTGTGGACACAAAGCGAGCTAGGATGCTGAGAAGGGTATGCAAGATCTGGACGAGTGCAAGTCGTCAGGTACATGAGGCAACCCTCTAGCTCTGCATAAGGACCACTTGGCTCTACAGACTCCTCAGGGACTGGAGCTGAGAGCCTGTGATCTACTGGCAGAGGAGTGGGCTCTGCGGAGGAAAACTGAAAGACCGAACCTCTGAAGGACCTGGCGCACCAAGTGTGATTGTGTGAGAGTGATGGTGCACGCTGCTCTGCCCCTGGAGATCTGCAGGCCAAGGTAGCGGCACAGCTCTCCTAAGTTAGTGCAGGTGTGTCTCCTCAGCAGCTCAGCCTTCACGGAGGCCAGTGCGTCCATGTTTGCAGTAGCAAAGACCAGGTCATCTACATAGACAAGGATGTAGAACGGGGTCTGACCAGAACGAACGAAGAGCGAAGGGCCTGCATACGACGGGGAAGAACTGCAGGTCAGGTAACAGCACGCAGCATGTCGTGCCATTCTCAAGGCGAAGGTGTCGGTGAAGCCTGGCGGACGACGCAGGTAGACCTGCTCGTGCAGACTGCCCTGTAGAAACGCTGTGGCTAAGTCAAGGGCGTGCAACTCATAGTCACGCTATGCTGCTATGTGTAGTAGCGCCCGAAATGTAGTCATCTTCGGGGTCGAGGCAAGTGTCTGAAAGAAGTCAACACCTTTGCGCTTATTGAAGCCTCAAGCAACATAATGCGCCTTGAACACCGGCGACTCTCCAGGAGGGCACTTCACCTTGAAGAGCCACCGGCCACCGACTACGTTCACCCCAGGTGGGGGAACTGCATTGACGTAGGTGCCGGTGGATCTCCAAGATGCCATCTCCGCGTCCATGGCAGCTATCCACTAAGAGGCCCAGGGTCCCGAGGCCGCCTCAGCGTAAGTGCGAGGGGTCGGGTTGTCAAGGGTGTCTGGGTCACCCTCAGGGACTAGCAGCATGGAGCAGAGATGGGGAGCGGTCTCGGACAGGAAAGCTAGCCCGTACTGCCTGTCCTCTAGGACGTCACTATCAAGGGCAGGTGCACCTCCGATGGACAGAGGATGGGCGGGGTTAGAGACTAGAACGGTAGTGTAGTCAAGGCAGCGGGTAGAGGCAAAGTCAGCGATGGTAGCGACAAGAGCGTCAAGACTAGAGACAGGAGGGGTCGGTAATAAGAGAGGCGAGAATGCGAGGAACGAGCGGATTAGCGGCACAAAGGAAGTCAGAGAGAGGAGGCGGAGAGACAACAAGCGATGACTGAGGAGGCGACAGTAGAAGAGGAGCACGAGACGCGTGAGAGCGGAGCAACATAGGGTGAGAGCTCTGGACAAGAGAAACAGGACGAGCACGAGAGGCATGGTGAGACCACCAACGGTAAGGGGGGGTCGCGTCAGGAGACGAGGAGACACAGGAGGAGAACGAGGGGGAAAACGAGCCGGGGACGAGTACGGCGGAGGAAACACAGGGCCGTAGATAGGCGGGGGAGGCGGTGGCGGGGGAGGCGCAGGTGGGCAGTCGGGGGAGGGATGACCCAGGAGGCGAAGGGCGAACACTGGTGGCGTCTGCTGCTGCTGCTGCTCCACGTCGACACCGAAACCTCCAATCGCACCACGGCTACCTCCGGGATGCTCCATAACAGCACCCCTAGAACGAGAACCCTCAAAACCAGCACCCTCAGAATGTGAACCCGCTCCAGCACTGATGCCACCCCCAGGACCGCTGGGACAAGCCACGACAGTACCCCCAGGACTAGCACGCTCCTCAACGCTGCACCCCCAGAGCTCACGGACCCCTGCGGTGGCTGTGGCTGCGGCTGCTGGTGTGGCTGCGACGTCGGCGGCTGCTGTGGTGGCGAAGGAGGAGACACTGGGGCGGAGACAGGTAGCAAAACCAGAGCCGCAATGCCCCCAGAGTCAGCCGACTCCTCTACCGGGATAACCGACGGGAGGGGAGTGACATGAGACACACCAGACGGGGAAGGACGGGGAGGGAGAGGAGCAGGGGCTACCGCGGGAGTGGGAACCAGGAATAGGGGTGGGGTAACCGGGGGATCTCGGTGGGGAAAGCGGGTGTAGAAGGAGACAAACTCGTCAAAAGTGACATCACGAGAGTGAAAGAATCGGTGAGACGGCGGGTGGTTAAAGTGCCAGTCAGACGCGTCTAGGGGGAAGCCAAGGAAGTTACAAGGGACAGTGCGGGCAGTGAGCTTGTCCGTGCCAGTGGCATGAACGTGAACGAGGCAGCCCCACACATGGAGGCAAAGGCCTGACGCTCAGCAGACGTGGGGCCGTCAAAGAGGGCAGCAGGCACGTTGGGGCGGGGGAGCTTGCCGTCGACATAGACGGCCAGGGAATAGCCATCCTGGCGCTAACCGGTCAGCTGGCGGTGAAGGTCGATAAGCTACACCTCAAAATCAACCGCCCAACCCTCCACGTGCAGGCGGAGCAAAGCGTCCGCCATCACCACAGCTACAGCGGTTGACGGCGACACGGCGTCCCAGCGGCACGGCGATAGGGCGACACGGCGGCCCAGCGGCACGGCGGGACCGGGGCCGGCTCGAACTGGGGCCGGCAAGCCAGGGTGAGCGAGCTAGGGGCCAGCGAGCGAAGGGCCGGCGAGCGAAGGGCCGGCGAGCGAGGGGTGGCGGCTAGCAAGGGGCCGGCGAGCGCGGGGTTGTCGAGCGCGGGGCTGGCGAGCACTGGGCCAGCGAGCACGGGGCCGGGGAGCTAGGGGCCGGTGAGCTCGGGGCCAATGAGCGAGGGGCCGGCGATCGAGGGGCCGGCGAGCTAGGGGCCGGCGAGCTAGGGGTCGGCGAGCTAGGGGCTGGCGAGCATGGGGCCAGCGAGCACGGGGCCAGCAAGCGAGGGGCCAGCGAGCGAGGGGCCGGCTAGTGAGGGGCCGGCGAGTGCAAGGCTGGCGAGCACGTGGACGGCGTGCGCAGGGACGGCGAGCGCGGGGCTGGCGAGCGCAGGGCCGGTGAGCGAGGGGCCGGCTAGCGAGGGACCGACGAGTGCGGGGCCAGCGAGCGCGGGGCCGGCGAGCGCGGGCCAACGAGCGCGGGGATGGCGAGCGAGGGGCCGACGAGCGAGGGGCTGACGAGCGAGGGGCCGGTGAGCGCAGGGCGAGCGAGCGCAAGGCTGGCGAGCGCAGGGCCAGCGAGCGCGAGCGAGGGGCCGGCTAGCGAGGGGCTGGCGAGTGCGGGACCAGAGAGCGTGGGGCCAGCGAGCTACCGCGGCTTGGGCGGGCTAGGGCGGCTAGGGTGGACTAGGGCGAGCGAGAGCGGCAAGTGCTAGGGCTAGGACTAGGGCTAGGGCGGAAGCGCGCGTGGGCGGGGATGGCCTAACCTAGCGTGATACCATCTCAGAGTAATGAATTGGCTAGAATAGAAGGTACAGGGTAGTTTTGTGCTAGTGTTAAACTTTCTAAGAGCATTCACCTATCTAGCCTATAATAACATATGCATATATGTTTGACACGAACAAGCACTGCCAGTGGCATAGAAGATAGAGGCACAAACGGGGGGGACATCTATAAATGAGTGGAAATGGCGCCGAAAACTACGACTCAAGGGCCTACTCAATACGTGTGGACCATGCGGATTTTTCAAAAGTCACAATGCATTCGTAGAAGCATCTGAGGAGTCGCGATGAATTCTCCAACGATTTGTTGTTCGTAATGATATTTCCAAGACGAAGTAGGAATAGGCCCCAGATTTCCACTTTCAAATTCCTCTGTTTGAATGGGGCACTTGTGTGTTTCCCTACAACGCAGGACCCGTTTCAGTACAGGGAATTAAAACTTCACACTTCATTTCATATTAATTACAGATTCTCGTTTCACTAGTAAAAGTGGTGTTGTAAGGGCGTGGTACATACAGTTCCGAATTTGGAATTACGGAACAGAGTTCCGAAAACAGCCCTTAGAATAATCGGACGAACATGGCACATCCAGTTCCGAAACTCAAATATGTCCGGATTTCCTACTTGGTACTCCGGACAGTGGGGAAGGCGTTTGAATTTTCAAACGCACGCGAAATGGCGAACGAAACGAACAATACGAAAAAACATCAAACTAGTTACGACATGGATTTGTCGCTTACCGTCGTCACTGTCGTTCACAGCTGCATGCTAGCAAAGCTGGAGACTTGGTCGTACAGTTTTCGGTTGGAGACTTTTTCCATATCAATTCCGATTGGCCGATTCCCAATTTCTTTCGCGCGTCAATCTTCTTCTGTAGGGTGACAACGTTTTCAATTCGCCCACTTCGTCAAGGGGAACTCAGTAAACCACTCGGATTTGGCGGGGATACTGTTCGGATGTATGTCCGGACACCCCTGTCTGGACGGTGTTGGTAACCTGCTTTACCTATGTTGGGCAGTAGTCGCAAATTGACTCGCAAGGTGACTCGCGAAAAATCACGTAATGGGTATCCCTACTTTTGTCCGGACAGGGGCCAGTTCCGGAACTGTGTGTACCACGCCCCAAGATCACGTTCAAGAAGTTTGCCCATCCACGAAGTTTTCCCACGCGGCTCGGAATGTTTAAAAACACATTCCAATGTTTGCCCACGCGATTCAAACTTTGCCCATGCGATTAGAACTTTGCCCATCCCGCTTTCGGTCGGCCATGATGCATGCGACGTGAGCCCACGAGAAAGTGCGAACTCATCCCACGTCAGGAGTTGGCAGTGTTGCGTCCCACTCCAGCACGATTTGGCGCCTGGTAGTCACGGAACCTTACCGCAACTGCCCGCACGGCCCAAGAAACTTGGCGAGGGCAACTGGAAGACCCACCATCTCCAAGCGTCGTCAAATATGGCAAGATTTCAATTGAGGTCAAACCAACCAAGTACGACCACGTTTTGGATCCGCTCGACACCCGGCTGAGCGTCAGATGGGTTTGACGTTTGCGAATCCTGATTTCATCGCATCTTGAGCACGCGATTATGTTTGGGGCTTCCTCATTTGGCGCGAACTTTGTCTGTTTGCTTTTTGTCGTTTGGGGCTCGTCAAACTGGTTGCAAGGTTGTGAAGTCGGATGGGCAAACTTTGGCGTTCAGGAAGTTTGCCCACAAAGTTAGCCCACAGAATTGCCCAAAACCGTGACGGATGGGCAAAATTCGGGATGGGCAAACTTATAGAACGAGATCTAAGAGTGGATGAAGAGGATTTCAGTCCAGGGTTGCTTGACCCTGAAGAGTCCTATGTCGGGGGTGTAGGGGCGCGTTTTCCCTTTGTAGCGAACTTTGTGGAAAGTTTTCCAGCTGACTCTTTAAACGTGCTGCAGATCATTCAAAATCTCCTTTCTTGCAGTCGTGACCGTACCAGAACTGCCAAAAATTGCCATTAAGTAGTTTGCCGCGAGGAAGGAATGCTCCCCTATCCAGGCTTCTGTGCCGTAGCTCAAGCACTCAGCTTTTGACGTCCCTAGTTCGAGGCGCAGCTCGACTTCGTGTGGTGTCCTCCCAAAAACCATGGCTGACCAACCACCGCTAGGAACAAGAGAAGGATTTTCACGGGAAAGAAGTGGCGATGTACACGGGCTTCCTGAATCGAGACTTAGAGAGGTGCGCATAAGAGACGACCGGACAAGAGCAGTAAAATGTCAGTGGATTCTGAGATGAGAGTTTCGAAAAAGTGGATATAATTCCAGCCTGTTAAGTTCCTCCACGGTGGGCGTTGAATGTCGTTGATGCACACAGTGCGTCAAGTTTTTTGGAACATCATATTTTGAAAGTTCTCCTGTGCATTCTTTTATTCCAATATCAATTATCGTGTCGTCGCTATGACCACCAATCCCATCATCAGGAACGAAAGCAGCGACAAGGCCCAGCGTCCGGCGTCCTAAGACCCGGTCAGTGTGAGTTCTAACCTGTCCACTGTGGATCTGGATGATCTTCTTCTTTCCAGAAATGCACTTGGCTTGATACGCCTGACAAATTCCTAGTGCCCAGTTTAGCAACTGTGTTTTCAACGTCGTTTTCAATGTTCCAATTGCAGAGGTGACCAAGGTCCTCTGTGACTTTTTGGAGGTTGCAGTGAACCACCTACTCTACCTGAGATCGATCTATCCTCCAGGTAAATCGCCTGTTTAGATTTCTACATTCTGACATCTATCATTGGCGATTCTTGTGTTCAAATTTGTCAAATTTGTTTGTCGTAACTACTTATTTCGTTTTCAGAGATCTTCCACCGGAGCCGCTTTGCGTCTGTTCCTGTGTACTGCAGCAGACACCCAGGCCTCCGTTGTTATATTCGGGACGCCATCAACGATCTTTCCCCACACATCGACAAGGTATCGAGCCTGTCGCCATGATGGTATATGTGCCGTCCTGTTTCCCTCTCCCCCTCCTTTCCCCCATTTGTCCCCGCCTGTTTTCATCTCCATCCCTGTATCCCTCCCTCACATTTCCTACTCCTTTCCTTATTGTGCAGGGTGTAGTGGAGCGGATTGATCTTGCTGTTTTCGCAACAAATGGAATGAAGATCTACGAGAGGATAGTCTTCGACTTCTCCGTTTTCCCTTCAGCTTCTGCTGCCAGCTCAGCAGCTCAGCAAGACAGCTTGGAGTCCATTGAGTATTGCCTGCGCTCTTTCCTCGTCAAAGCGTCTGTTTCAGAGTGCCTCCAGCGACCCCTTCCGCAAGGTATCTGTGCAGTGAATGTGGTGATTGATTTTTCCGCATTTATATTAACTACCTTTTCCCACTCTATATCAGCCTTGTGTCGAAAGCCCGGACAGTGTTTCCCCAGCTCCCTGAAGGGTTCCTGACTTTCGTTGTGAATTGCTTCACTGTGGTTTGTTCTTACCATGTCTTCTTTGTCAGATTGTGCATGGGAGCTCATTGCTCATTCCAAGCATCTTCCTTCCGGTCGAAGCTCAAGTGGCCAGTTTTGGATCCAAGCTGACTCTCCAGAGGGCCACGTGCCCAATCGGCCAACGCCTGCAGCTGCTGCTGCTCCTGCATTCGCTTCTGCTGATACTGTGGGCGCTGCTGGTGCTCTTGGTTCTAGTGTAGATTGGGGAAGTAGGCATGTGCAGCAGGCATTTCGTGGCGCTTCCACGAAGGTGCCTAGATTGCTTCCGATCAAGTCGATGAACACAGGAGCATTGTCACTACAGCTCTACGTTGAGCGTCCCTGATATTCGGTTCGTACATGAAGCAGTGAAGTGTTTCACTTGTATTGTATGTATATGTAATTTGTGGATTCTGCTCGTGTGTCTGTCTAGGTTTCATGTCCTGACTAGTGCTCGCTTCGCATGCCATACCCGCATGCTCGTAAAAAATAATTAGAGGTCATTCCGCTTTTTATCAGCTCGTCGTGTTTTCTTATTTGCATGCGTAACATAGGATTGATGTCGCGAATATATTTGTCTAGCTGGTATCTGTTTTCGCTAGGCAGTTCGCTAGGGATGTCTGTTTTCCCGCCATTTTGGTTGGGCTCGGCGCGCTTATGACGGACAGACTCGTCGCGCTTTCATTCCCAAGGCATGTTTTGCCGCACCAGGTATGAAGTGAGGGAAATCCCTAGGCGGCAAAAAAAGCATTTTCTAGGGCGTGGTATTATCATAAAAGCGGTCCGGTTGTCGAGCAGTCCATTCTCCTCGCGGTTCTCTACAGCACAGCCCTCCCGATCCCCGAACCGATTGTCGATTACCCGTTCCGAGCATCGCCGCAGCTATATCGCCACGCATTCCTCAAGGCGTCGCGAAGGCTTATCCTCACTTATTTCTCGTTCCTCTCGCTCCTCGTTCCTGGGGCCTTCACCAGCGCAATCACTCCATCCACGTGAATATTGCAACCACGCAGTATCCATGGGCGACGCGAAGGACATCTTGGGATTGCCGAAGAAGGCGCCGTCAGGCACGCCGGGCGGAGTGGGGGTGGGGGGCGCTGGAGTGCCGGGGAGCGTGGGGAAGGGGAAGAAGCGCGAGCGCGATGGCGGAGGGCGGGCGATTCCCGAGGGGATCAGCAGAGAGGTGGGGAATGGAGAAGACGGGGTCGCCATGGGGGAAAGGGGGGGGAGGGGAGGGTGAAGAAGGAAAAGGGGGAATAGGGGGCGGGCGATTCCCGAGGGGATCAGCAGAGAGGTGGGGAATGGAGAAGACGGGGTCGCCATGGGGGAAAGGGGGGGGGAGGGGAGGGTGAAGAAGGAAAAGGGGGAATAGGGGGCGGGCGATTCCCGACGGGATCAGCAGAGAGGTGGGGAATGGGGAAGACGCCGGGCTTTATTGGGGCGGAGGGGGAGGGGTCGCTGGGACTGGTGAAGTTTTAAGGTGGGAGGAGAAGTGGGAGAAGTGGGAGAAGTGGGAGAAGTGGGAGGGAGGGATATGAAGGAGAAGCAGAAACTTTTTTAGGCGCCTCAAAAGGGGAGGGGGAGGGGTCGCTGGGACTGGTGAAGTTTAAGGTGGGAGGAGAAGTGGGAGGGATAGGAAGGAGAAGCAAAAAATGGACGATTCGTGCCAATGCCATGCAAGTTTCAAGGCAGAAGTAGCCCTCCTTTAGTCCGTATCAATGGCCTCGGTCTGCGATCCTTCCATCCATCCTGCGTGTTTCGTCCTCCCTCTCTTCCAACTCCTCCCTCTCCTACCTCTCCTCCCTCCAGGTCTATGCGCTCACGGGTGGTTTACCCCCAATAATGCCGACTTTCGACCCGATGCTGCTGCTCAAGAAAAGAACCACCCCCACACATAAGGTCTCGCCAGCGTCGATCAGTATTGTTCAGTGACTTGCTGTTCTTAATAGCATATACGCGTAATTTGTAATGGCCTGGCAGGCATGCTGTGCTTTCTAGTTTCCTCTACGGTTGAATATTTTTACGGGGACGTCTTATGCTTGAAATATTCTATGGGGAGATATTCGCTCTCTGTGCTTATCTTGTTTCCCGTGTGTGTGCTGTCCGATCTTTCAATTGATGCTGTGTCATGTGCTTTTATTAAAAATCCACACATTTTCTCTCCTTCATTTTAGCTCATCCCTCTCCTGCCCTGCCAAGCCCCTCATTGCTGTTTATGCCAGGTGACGTGGCAGTGGAAACCCATTGTTTCATCTGCCCGGCCAGACGACCTGAAAATCTATCACTGGGTAAGTTGTTCTACAAGGGGAAAGGGGAAGGGGGAATGCTAGAAGGGGAAAGGGGAAAGGGGAATGCTAGAATCGGAAAGTTTTGGGTTGGCTAGTGCTTGTGTGGACATCTGGGGCACCTGAGATCCGTGGATTGGAGTGTATTTGGCATGTCTTTGACATGTCTGTGCATGTGCATTTGCGTGCGTGCTTGCGTCTTTGTGTGTATGTGCGTGCTTGTGTATCTGTGTGTCCCTCCCTGGTTTGGCATGTTCCCATGGTTTTGCGTGCACCAACAGATTAAAGTGATGGATGGCAAAATTCCAACAGAGGATTATTCCTTTGCCAAGTATAACAAGGTCAGTTACTATTGTTACCATGTCAGCACCTGCATGGCAACACTTCACAACAACAGCTACTTGGTGTGTGCAATAACGAAACAATACCAGCTGCTTCTTCAGCTCATTTCTGTATAAAGCTATTTTTCACTTGTTATTACGAATTCCATTCCCCTCTACGTTCCACCTCCACCCGCCTCTTGTGTTTCTCACCTCCTCCCGCTCCCACTCCACCCCACTTTCTCACTCCCTCCCGCTCCCACTCCACCCCACTTTCTCACTCCCTCCCGCTCCCACTCCACCCCACTTTCTCACTCCCTCCCGCTCCCACTCCACCCCACTTTCTCACTCCCTCCCACTCCCACTCCACCCCACTTTCTCACTCCCTCCCGCTCCCACTCCACCCCACTTTCTCACTCCCTCCCTCTCCCACTCCACCCCACTTTGTCACTCTCTCCCACTCCCACTTCACCCAACACTCTTTTTCCCCCGCGTTTCTTCCCTATCCGATTTGTTCTCACTCCCCCTATCCGTCCAGCCCCCTCAAGTGCTACAGTACACTGACGAGGAGTACAGGAGTCTGCTCTATCATCCGGTAAGGCTTAGTGTCTGAAAGACTATATGCTTCCTGACTGGCATTCTTCACCACTACCAAACACCTGCTACATCCAGCTGCCTCGAGTGCTGCAGTACACTGACGAGGAGTACAGGAGTCTACTCTACCATCCGGCAAGACTCGATGGTCAGATGACTCAACGCCAAGTGATAAACATGGGCCTGCATTCCGTGTGCAGAGACCTGCTGTGTCCAGCCGCCTCGAGTGCTACAGTCCACTGACGAAGAGTACAGGAGTCTGCTCTACCTCCCGGTAAGTTTCAGTGTCCGAAAGACTTAATGCTCCCTGACTGGCATGCTTCACCACTACCAAACACCTGTGAGTCTGCTCTACCACCCGGTAAGGCTCAGTTCTCTGACAGACATGCGTATATCTCCACTCCCGCAGTTCTCCTCTCCTCTTGAGTCCCGCTCGCACGTCATTCATCCCTCTCACTTAACCCAACCCTTCAAGTGGTACACTGCGCTGATGAGGAGTACAGGGGTTTGCTCTACCACCCTGTAAGGCGTAGTGCTCTGACATGTGTACCACTGCACTCCCTCAATTCTCCCCTCCTCCCGCTCGCACTTCATTCATCCCGCTAACTCAGCCCACCCTCTCAAGTGCTACAGTACCCTGATGAGGAATACATGAGTCTGCTCTAACACCCTGAAAGTTTCACTATCCAGAAAAAGAAAAGAAAGAAAGAAAGAAAAAATTAAAACAAAAACAAACAAAAACGCCTCGGCGTAAGATACACTGATGGGAAGAAACGACCGTGTCGATGGATCTTTGTGCTTGCCTCGGTGCGTTGTCTGTTGTCTGTCTTGGTGCTTGCCTTGGTGCGTTGTCTGTTACAAAAGTCCAATCATTCCCCCCCCCCCCCGACTTCCCCCCCAACACCAGCGGTGGTCCCGGGAGGAGAGCGGCGCTTTGATGGAAATCTGCGTTGAGATCGGCCCGCGGTTCATCGTTGTTGCCGACTGTTAGTGTTCCCCCCTCCCTCTCCTCCCTCCCCTCCCCTCCCCTCCCCTCCCCTCCCCTCTCCTCCCCTCCCCTCCCCTCCCCTCCGTCCCCTCCTCATTTCCCCACCCCCCAACACCAGCGGTGGACCCGAGAGGAGACCGACGCTTTGATGGAGATCTGCGTTGAGATTGGCCCGCGGTTCATCGTTGTTGCCGACCGTTACAACACCGACGTCGAGCGTTACAACTCCCAAATCGACCAGCTCTCAGTTCCTACTGCTGCTGCTGCTGCTGGTGCCAGTCCAACTACTGGCGCTGCAGCTGTTGGAAAGACCAGCGAGCAAGAAAGAGCTGCTGCCAGGGGTGGTGGTGATGCTGCTGCTGCTGCTGCTGCTGCTGCTGCTGGTGGCTGTAAGGAAGAGCCTGTAACGGGAACTGGGGAAGTCAAGGAAGAGCCTCGGGAAATTGCTGCAGAAGCAGCAGGAGCAGCGGCCACTGCTGGGGCTGCTGGTGATGCAGCTGGTGGAAGCCCAGCAGCTGCTGCTTCTGTGGGTCCTCGGGAAACTGGTGCGGCAGCAGCAGCAACAACAGGTGGTGGAGGCCCCTTAGCTTTAAAGAGGAAGGAACGGTCGGTGGAGGAGATAAAAGAACGGTACTATGATGGTAAGTCTGATCTGATGTGTGGCAATTAACGTTGGACTCTCCTCGTCCATGCGATTTTCCTTCCTTTAGCAGTTTCGTTGCACATGTTTCGTCACACATGTTCTGTTACGCATGTTACCTTGCGCCTGAAATTGCGCTTCCATTGTGCAACTGGATTGGATGCAACTGGTGCAAAACAGCAGCTGGCTCAAGCTCACAACCGCTCTTCCCCACTATCTAGTTGGTTCTTGAGAATAAAAAAAAAACTGATGCAACCGGTGCAAAACGGCTGGTTCAAGCCAAGCACTGCGCAGCACAACCACACTTACTCACTGTCTCATCCTCCCTTTCTTCTGTGCAGTTACGAAGAAGCTTCTTGCATCGCGAGCAGCAGCAGGAGAAGAGGTGCCAATGGGTCTATTGCCTAAGGTGGGTGGGTGGGTGGGTGGGATTGCATAGGTGTGTGTCTCCCTCACGCTTTCCCTCACGCTTTCCCTCACGCTTTCCCTCACGCTTTCCCTCATGCTTTCCCTCACGCTTTCCCTCACGCTTTCCCTCACGCTTTCCCTCACGCTTTCCCTCACGCTTTCCCTCACGAGTCACACGTCACATGAAATGAGTTCTTGCATGCAAAACATCAGTTGGTTCTTGAAGATTCTCAAATGCCAAGATCAATTCATTCTTGAATTCATATGCTAGCATCAGACCGTTAACCAAGGTCATAGAGACAACCCACACCCCAACCCCAACCCCAATCGAACCCAACCGCGACTTACAAATCAAGCAGGACGGCTACAACATGCGGGCAGAGGTGGAGCGCAAGACCCTGCTGGCCGCACAGCTGGCGCTGACTAGGCGCCAGCTGGCAGAGGAGGAGAAGGTGAGGAGACGGGAGAAGGGGGGAGGGGGGGGGGGAGAGAGGGGGTGAAGAGGAAGAGGGGGGAGGGTAGGGAGTGCTGCTAGGTAGAGAGGTGATAGATCACCGAGGTTTGAGGGGCACGTTTGAGGGGTGGACAAGAAGGGGGAAGGAGCAGTGTGTGTGTGGATCGTATTCTGGAGTTACTGGAGGTGAAGTTTCCCCTGAAGGATCTGAGGATGTGTGATTGAGCTTTTAGGCGCCTCAAAAATTGTATGAATGATTTTTGAGGCGCCTCAAAAATTGTATTAACGATTTTTTAGGCGCCTCAAAATTTGCAATGATTTTTCAGGCACCTCAAAAATTGTATGAATGTTTTTTCAGGCGCCTCAAACATTGTATGAAAGGTTTTTGAGGCGCCTCAAAAATAGTTTCCTGTGAAGGATCAGAGGATGTGTGAATGAGGTTTGAGGCGCCTCAAGACACAGAATCGTCTCTTTCTTGTGTCCTCCCTTGACCCACCAGCACCAGGTGCTTGCAGAGGCGGAGAGGATTCTGAAAGTCCGGGGATGGTGGAGTGATGGGCAGTATCGTCCTCCCTTGACCCACGCACACCAGGTGCTTGCAGAGGGGGAGAGGATTCTGAACGTCCGGGGATGGTGGAGTGATGGGCAGTATCGTCCTCCCTTGACCCACCCACACCAGGTGCTTGCAGAGGCGGAGAGGATTCTGAAGGAACGCAGATGGACAGAGGAGCAGAGCATTTTGGCGGAACACATAATGCCTGTGTGAACTGCTATTTGCTCGTGTGTGTTCCGTTCTCTTGACCCACCAGCACCAGCTGCTTGCAGAGGCCGAGCGGATTCTCAAGGAACCCGGATGGACAGAGGAGTAGTTGGGGGGCCACAGAATGCCAGCGCGTGAACTGATGTTTGCTCGTGCGTGTGCCGTTCTCTTGACCCCCCAGGTGCTTGCAGAGGCCGAGAGAATCCTCAAAGCACGGGGATGGACCGAGGAGCAGTTGAAGGAACACAAGGAGAGGCTTCAGTCGAAGGAGAGGGAGAGGGAGGAGCGAGAGGAGCGGGAGAGAGAGGAGAGGGAGGAAAGGGATAGGGAGAGGAGGGAGCGGGAGAGAGGGGAGAGGGAGAGGGAGAGGGAGAGGGAGAGGGAGGAGCGAGAGAGGGAGGTGGAGGTGCGGAGGCGGCAGGCGAAGCAGCAGACTGTGAAGCTGGTGAGTGCATGGCAGAGTGGTGAGTTGGAGTGTGAGGAAGTGAGTGTGTGGCATGGAAACTGGGGTATTTGGCAGGCCAAACAGCAGACTGTGAAGCTGGTGAGTTGGAGAGGGAGGGGTGCCTATGGCAGCAGATCAGATCATATCAGATCATATCATCAGGTGACTTTTGAGGTGCCTCAAAAGGGCGTGAACTGAGACTGCTTTTGAGGCGCCTCAGAAGCCACCTATAGCAGCATATCGTATCATAAGGTGACTTTTGAGTCCACTCACAAGTGAGAGAGGCGCGGCGAAGGCAGGCCAAGCAGCAGACTGTGAAGCTGGTGAGTTGTGGAGGGAGGGGTGCGTGTGGGGGGTTGTTCTAGGCGCCTGTGGTGAGCGCAAGGGTGGCGAGGAGATTCTGGGCTTTTGAGGCTGCTTAAAAGCAGACTGGTGAGGAAAGACTGGGCACCGTCGTTTCTAACAACCTTGATATGTGCCGTGGTTATCTGCATCGATAGATCGAACTTTGTTGATGCTGACAGCATTCATTTGGGGACTCCTTCTCAACTATTTTCCAGCGCAATTCAATTCCTCTTCCCCTCTCCAGCATATGCTCACCTCCTCCCCTTCTGCTTTTGAGTCGACTCAAAAGCAGACTCTTCCCCTTTCCCGCGTATGCTCACTTCCTCCCCTTTTGCCCCCCTTCCTGCTCCCCTTCTTTTCTGCAGGCCTCTATTCCCCCATCCCCCACGCTCACCTCTCGAGCACCCCCAGCAGCAGCAGTTACACCCCTACAAGACGCCCACGTGGCAACGCCAGCTGTACCTGTGTCAGCGTCCACGTCAGCAGCTGCCCATGCTGACGTGGTGCCAGCTCATGTTCCAGAGCGCACGCGTCCGCATGCGGTGTCAGCAGGAGGCGGAGGGTCGCGTGGTGCCCTTGCTGCTCCCATGTCTGCTCAGGCTGGGAATACGAGAATGGTGAGTGAATGGCATAGTGGTGAGTCGGGAAGGGCGGTCAGTTGGGAAGAGTGGCTGTGTCTGTGTGTGGCTGTGGCTGTGTCTGTGTCTCTGTATGTCAGCAGGAGGCGGAGGGTCCCAAGGTGACCTTGCTGCTCCCATGTCTGCCCAGGCTGGGAATGCGAGAATGGTGGGTTAGAGAGTGAGGAAGTGAGTGTGTGCACATGGTGCTTGGATGGAGCCTTTGCTGCTCCCATGTCTGCTCAGGCTGGGAATACGAGAATGGTGGGTTGGGAAGAGTGTCTGTGCAGGGCCCGTGCCTCGCCTCCACTATCCACGCATCAAATGATTGTGTTCTATTCTCCCCTCTTCTCCACTTCCCCCTTCTCACCTTCTCTCCTTTCCCCCGCCTCCCTTTCTCTCCCCCGTGTGTTTGTGAGAGGCCTGCGCCTGGCCTCAGCCCTCCTTGCATCAACTCTTTGTGTTCTCTGCTCCGCTCTTCACCACATTACCCTCACCCCTTCGCCTTCCCTACAACCCCCTTTCCCCTCGATTTCAGCCTCGTGTGTTTGTGAGAGGCCCGCGCCTGGCTTCGACCCTCCTTGCATCGACCACTACAGCTGGCGCCAGGATGGCCAGGCGCATCGAGCACACGCTGCAAGAACTGGGGGTGAGTGAAGCAAAGGGGAGGGTAGCAACGGGCGGTGGAAGGGAGGGGGGGGAGGGTAAGAGCAAATAACCCATCGGGTACAACAGCTGGCACCAGGATGGCCAGGCGCATCCAGCACACGCTGCAAGAACTGGGGGTGAGTGAGAGGAACACAGGGAGGGGGGGATGAGGCGGGGAGGGGAGAGGGGGGGGGATGGAGCAGCGGACTAGTGTCGACCACTATAGTTGGCGCCAGGATGGCGAAGCGCATCGAACACACGCTGCAAGAACTGGGGTTGAGTGAGGGGAACACAGGGAGGGGGGGATGAGGCGGGGAGGGGAGAGGGGGGGGATGGAGCAGCGGACTAGTGTCGACCGCAATAGCTGGCGGCAGGATGGCCAAGCGCATCCAACACACGCTGCAAGAGCTGGGGATGAGTGATGCCAAGGGAAGGGCGAAGGGAAGGGAAGGGCGAAGGGGAGGGCGAAGGGAAGGGCGAAGGGAAGGGCGAAGGGAAGGGCGAAGGGAAGGGAAGGGTAGCAACGTGCTGAGCGGGGGGGGAAGGGGGGAGAGAGAGAAATCTAGTTTTGAGGCGCCTCAAAACTAGGGGGGGGGGAGGGGGGGGAGAGAGAGAAGTGTGTGGCATGCTGAGAATACATTGCGCTGTGGAGAGAGGCATGCTGAGAACAAACCGCCCCTCATTTCCCTCCTCCAATCGACCCCCTTCCCGCTTCCCCCCCTCGCCATGCCCAGGTGCCCCTTGCCCCCCGGTTGCCCACTTGTGGTGTGGCAGATACAAATCGCGCCCATTCTTCACTCCCCCTCTTTGCTCCGTGCCCAGGTGCCCCTTGCCCCCCAGGTGCCCACTTGGGAAGTGTGTGCAGAATACATTGCGCTGAGAAAAGAGTGAGAACAAACCACCCCTCGTTTCCTTCCTGCTTCCCCCCCTCGCCATGCCCAGGTACCCCTTGCACCCCGAGTGCCCACTCGGGAGGTGTGTGCCGAGTACATTGCGCTGAGGAAGGAAGTGGTCGCACTGCTTAACCTGCAAAAGAAGGTGATATGATATGTTATGATATGATATGATATGATATGATATGATGTGATGTGATGTGATGTGATGTGATGTGATGTGATGTGATGTGATGTGATTTGATTGGATGTGAGTATGATATGAGTATGGTACGATATGATATGATATGATATGATGTGACATGATGTGACATGATGTGACATGAGGTCGTATGACTTACACCTATCCCGCGCTTATTTCTCATTCAAGTGTAGCTTGTCGTTTTCTCAACTGTTGCTTGTCGGTTGCGCAACTGGGCCTTGTCGTATGCGTCACTGTAGCTCGTTTTGCACGAGTGTAGCGCGGCTTGAGAAGATGCCGGATGAGAAAGTGGCGCGAGCTAGGTGTACAATGTTTCTTTTCACGAATTCTCATGCACCGCCGCACAGTTCACAAAAAGTGCACACAACACACTTCCGTGCCCACCTTTGACCCGCGCAATTCTCTCACACAACGAACCGGTCATCTTCTCACACTCACTCACACTCACCCTCACTCGTGCTCGCACTCGCGCTCGCACTTTCTCATGCTTACACTTTCGATTATCTGCATATTTCATCACAGGTACACTGGAAGGAGAACGAGCTTACTCTCTTAAAGGATAGCCTTCAAAAGGAGACAGGTGGGGGAGGAGGCGGAGGGGGAGGAAAGGGAGGGACAGGAGGGAAGGGAGTGGCTGGGGGGAAAGGCGTAGGGGGGGCAGCAGGGGCAAGCAAAGGGGGAGGGAAAGGGGGAGGGGGAGGAGGGGGAGGAATAGGGAAAGGGGGAGGGGGAGGAGGAACAGGCAAGGGGGGAGGGGGAGGGGGAGGATCAGGGAAGGGGCAAGGAGCGCAAGCAGCAGCAGCAGGAGGAGGAGGAGGAGCAGCAGCAACACACCAGTCACACCATGACTCTTCGAGCCTGGGATCCACTCCTAAGGTGAGCTACAGCCTCTCACTTGACTGTTTCTGAGGCGCCGAAAAGTAACAGCAGCAGCAGCAGCAACACACCAATCACGGCATGACTCGTCCAGCCTGGGATCCACTCCTAAGGTGAGCGACAGGCTCTGACTGCTTGGCTCGGCTCTTTCCTGTTAAGCTCTCCTCGATTGGGATCTCCACTCTCCCCTCTCCCCTCTCCCCTCCCCTTATTGAGGCCGCCCGAAATTCGAGTCCTACGATGGGCTGGTTCTGAGCTACAGGGACGTCAGAGCCCAGGCTACAGGGTCAGGCCTGGGCTCTTCCCTTTTCCCCCCTCTTCCCCCACCTTTCTTCCCCCTCCTCCTCCCCCTCCCCCCACCCGTTCTCTCACACCACACACACTTCCCTGCCGGCTTGCTTTCCCTGGCAACTTCTGCCGAGCCTGCTTGTCAGGCTTGGTTGGCAGCTGGCTCAGTTGGCATCCGCGCAATCTCCTGCCAACTCCCTCCAGTCCTCCATTTTTGTCTTTCCTTCGGCTGATAAATCTACTAATTACTTCCGTCCCTGTGTACCGTGTGGCCTATCCATCGATCAGTTGTCATGGAAGAGTAGCAGCAGCGTAGGAGGGTCGCGTTACATGGTCGCGCAGCACCGTGTGGCCTTCATCAGTGCCTGAGCTGGTGCACCGTGTGGCCTATCCATCCCTCCCTGCTCTTCACATCCATCCCTGCTCTTCACATCCATCCCTGCTCTTCACATCCATCCCTGCTCTTCACATCCATACCTGCCCTGCTTTCCCTGGCCAGTCCCACCGAGGCTCAGGCT
Source organism: Closterium sp. NIES-67 (assembly GCA_027943415.1). Classification (NCBI taxonomy): domain Eukaryota; kingdom Viridiplantae; phylum Streptophyta; class Zygnematophyceae; order Desmidiales; family Closteriaceae; genus Closterium; species Closterium sp. NIES-67. The sequence goes on along the minus strand of BQMB01000399.1, from coordinate 391,310 downwards.
CGGAATCAGCTTCGGCGCTGCCTGCTCCTTCGCCCACTGTAGCAGCAGGTGTGGTGGTGCTGAGTAATTTGCACGTTTCGCTTAAATTAAGTAACCAAATACGCTCGCTGGCTAAGCCCGTTTGTCCTTTTCCACATTCCCTTGCCAGCTGGCATGTTGTCCCCTCCGCCTGTTATTATCAGTGGGTCATGCCCTGGACATAGCTTTGGCATGAACCTTGGAAACACATGCACCACTCACACGCCACACGCGCACCACACGCGCACCACACGTGCACCACACGCGCACCACACACGCACCACACACGCACGACAGTCACATGCACATCTTCTCCCTCCTTATCTCTCCCTCCCTATTCTCGTGTTTTTAAGTCGACTCAGAAGCATCTATTTCCCTCCCTCTTCACGCACTCGTCCCCACAGCTGCTTCCACCCCGCAGAGGGGAGTTCCACTCCCTCTGGAGGGAGCAGCTGAGTGAACACTCCCAAGTTGGTTATCTTTGGGGCGCTGCATAACCAAAATAACTAATCCTTCTCTCTTGCACTCCCTTTTCTCTTGTCCCGGCAGCTGCTTCCACGCCGCGGCCAGAAGTAGGGAGAAAGGTGAGCCACCAAGGCACGGTTTTAAACCGTGTGTAATGACTCTGTTTTTGAGTCGACTCAAAAACAGACTCATTACACGCGGGAAAGGTGAGGCAACAAGGCAGTGTTTTGAAGGAGTCGTTTAAAGAACAAAAGGGTGAGCCAACACGGCAATGCTGTGTGTGAGGAGGAGGTAGGGATAGCAGTGCGTCATATGGGGCATATGCCCCACCCACATGTCATGTGCTTCTTGGTGAGCCAAGGCAGTTGTCAACTTGCTGGACCCACACCCCCACCTGGCTGCCAGCACTGAAGCTCACCTCACTCCCTTTCCACTCCTTTCGACTTACGCATGTCTCATACCCCCCACCCTCCCAACCCCCCCCCCTATTCCCCCTCCCCCTCCCTGCCAACCCGATCAGCGCCAGGCTGGGTCAAGGCCGTCTGATCCTGGCAGCACTGGTATTCCTGCTGCTGGGGCTGGGGCTGCTTCTGGTGGGGGTGCCGGGGGTGGTGGGGGTGGAGGTGGGGGTGGTGGGGGAGGAGCACAGAAGCGAATCCGACGGCTCAAAATCACTGAAGACTCAATCTAGTGCGAACAAAGTGGGTCACTGCAGTTGGTGCTGCTGCTGCTGCTGCTGCTGCTGCTGCTGCTGCTGCTGCTGATGGTGTGGGGGCGGGGGGAGGAGGGGCGCAGAAGCGAATCAGATGGCGCAAAATCGCACAAGGTGACTTTTGAGTCGACTCAAAATCGCACAAGACTCTGCCTCGTGCGAACCAGTGTGGTACATTGCAGGTAGTTCTGCTACTGCCACTCAAACGGGTTCTGCTACTGCTGCTCAAACGGGTTCTGCTACTGCTGCTGAAACGTGTTCTGCTACTGCTGCTGAAACGTGTTCTGCTACTGCTGCTGAAACGGGTTCTGCTGCTGCTGCTGCTAAAACTGGTTTTCCTGCAGCTGTTGCTGGAACTGGTTTCCTGCTGCTGCTGCTGTTGCTGGGGTTGGAGATAACAGGGGACACAGAAGGACCGCTAGTGGCCATGTGGCATCACTGGCATGCTTTTCTCTAGCTAGAGCCTAGAGGTCCTTCCTTACGACTCCAGAGTGTAGTGAACACTGCTACCATATGGTATCTGTACAAAATATCTTGTAGATCTTTAGTGGTTATGTGGTAGGTTGTTGGGCTGAGAAATGCCCTTAGGATCTTTTCAAAGACAAAGTCCCAGTTGAAGATTAAGACTTGAGTAGTGCAGCGGAAGTTGAGGCAGTTGAACCCTTGTACTAGTATATGAGAACAAGTGATTGATTAAAGAAACAAGCATACAGCAATATATAGAAGATGAGAAAGCAGTTGTAGAGTACAGTTACAGGAACGGTTTATCGAGTCGCACAGCGACTCGATTGCCGCTTCGGTTACCATCCGTGATGTTGTAACGGTCAGCCGCAACCTCCAGTTGCGACATTTCGAGTCTTTTCGCATTCTTTGTCCGCCCCCTCATGTAACCTCCGTTGACTCGCGTGCTCCCCTGTAGTCTTCCTCGAGTGCAGTGTTACACTTCAGAAACGCTTAAGTCCTTTGAGATATTTTCAACACTCCCCTTCGTTTCTGGAGTGTTGACGTGTTCGGGTCCGGTGACGTTTGTTTGCCCGGTCAGGAGCATGCAGTAGTCGAATTTTGCTTTCGCCAATTTCTTCGTCAGATAATCTGCGGCCATTTCTGTCGTCGGGCAGTAACTGAGTTGAAGTCTCCCCTTTGCGATTTCATCCTTGACGAAGAAGTACCGCAGGGCGATGTGCTTAGTTCGGTTGGCGAAGCCGTCCTTGTTCGCGATTTTGATCGCAGATTGGTTGTCGCAGAGGAGTGAGAAGACGGGCAGGGTCGCAATCTTCGCTTCCTCGAGTAACTCTCGTAGGTAGAGTCCTTCCTTGGTCACAGTACAGAGGGCGATATATTCTGCTTCAGCCGAGGATAGTGCGATTAACTCCTGCTTGCTCGACTGCCAGGAGATAGTTCCGATAGGTTCTACTCGGTAGATGTAGCCCGTCCTAGATCGTCGATTTTCCCTGTCTCCCGCGTGGTCGGCGTCGACGTATCCGAGTAGTCGTACGGACGGTGTTGTTGCCTTGCTGTAGGTGAGCCCGATCGTCGGCGTGGAGACGAAGTAGAGTAGCGCCCGATTGAGCTCTTCGAGATCTTCCTGTTCCGGCTGCTTCAGATGCGTCGCCAATTGACTCGCACTATAGGACAGGTCGGGTCGGCAGGTTACTGCTGCGAATAGTAGGCAGCCGAGCTTCTGTTGATACTCCTGGATTTGCTTCGCGGGGAGTTTTGCGGAGGCGCTGTTGTTGTTCCCGTAGCGGTAGGGAGTTGGGACCGCAGTCGGTGTTAGACCGAATTTCTTCGCGACGGTGCCTGAGTACTTTCCAGCGTGTAGGTAGAACGCCGTGTCGTCTTCGACGACATTCAGTCCTAGGTACTGAGTAACTTCGTCAGACACCGTAAGTGTTAAGTCTTCTTTCAACTCCCCTTCGAACCAGGTGGCGATGTCGATAGTGGAGCCGATGTAGAGCAGGTCGTCGACGTAGACGATGAGTAGGACATACTCTCTTCCCTTCTGCAGTCGGTACATCCCTTGGTCATGCGGCAGTTGTAGGAATCCGATTTTTGCGAGACGGCCGTGAAGGTGCTGCTGCCAGAGCCGCGGGGCTTGCTTGATCCCGTATAGGGATTTTGTCAGTCGGCATACTTTCGTGGGGTCGTCGATGAATCCGTGGGGTTGTTCGACGAAAATCTCAGCGTCCACAGGTGCATATAGGAACGCATTGGCGACGTCGATTTGGCGTAGTGGTAGTGTCTTCGTGGCCGCGACGGCGAGTAGGATGCGTAATGAGGTGTGACGGGAGACTGGAGCGAAGGTTTCTGTGTAGTCAGTTCCGTATCGTTGATCGAAGCCTCGTACGACCCATCGAGCTTTGAATCGTTCGATGGAGCCGTCTGAGTTGGTCTTGATGCGGTACACCCATTTCCCCGAGAGGACGTTCTTCCCGTTGATGCTTGTTGCAAGTACCAGTTTCCATGTTTCTCGGTCTTGCAGAGCCTTTAACTCCTTTTCCATCGCTTCTTTCCATTTTGCCTTATGTTCCCCCCCCAGAGCCTGCGACAAGGTCGAAGGCTCACGCGGAGAAGGCGGCGGCGGATGCTGGACGGAGACCCAGAGGCCTAGAATCTGCAGTCCCGTGGGTGTGTGTCGAGGGGAATTTTCATTCCCGGAATAAGCTGCTTCGTCATCGTCTTCTGGGTCAGGTGAGAAGTTGGGACCGATGCGTTCTGAAACATTTGTGTCAACTGGGTGGGGTGTAATGTAACCTTGGTCAGCGAAGTGGTAGAAGGTGTCGAGGTTGTTACTATCGAGAGGATTGTCGTCGTCGAGTGGAATAGATACGGAACAGAATGGGAGTGGTCCGGCAGTTAATAATGTTTGGTGTCTGTTGTGCAGATGTTGAAGAGCGCCTTGGAGGACTTTCTTGAGTGGAAGCGACTTGTGGGTCTACTGGGCGATAAACGCGAGGGCGTGTGCAGTTGACCTTGGAGTGCCCGGAAGTCTGGCAGTTGTGGCAGAACGGTGGTACGAAAGTAAGTCCTCTGTTGTCGCGTTGATCTTGCTTGCCGCGTCGATTGTAGTTGTTGTCATTCCTTCGTTGAGTGTAGAAGACTAACTGCTGCTGCTTCCTTGGTTGTCGTTCTTCGAACAGGTCCATCTCCTGTTGTTCAGCGTGAAGCTCGGCGCAGAGGTGCATCTCCGAAATCCTTCCATGGGCGCGAAGAAGCGATCGTGTGGTTCTCCATTCTGGCCCGAGCCCCGCGAGGACAAGCGTCACGAAGCTCTCTTCAGTGATTGTTCCTCCGCACCGAAGCAGGCGGTCGCGGAGGGTCTGGCAGCGACTCATATACTGCATCGCCTTTTCTCCGGTCTTCATCTGTATTGTTGTCAATTGTTGCATGAGTCTGCTTTGTGTCACGCTGTCGTTTGCTTGATAGAGGCACTTGAGGTGATGCCATGCGAGTTCTGCGGAGTTGCCATAGCTCCTGTATGTTCTGATGCTCTGCTGTTCTTGTGGTGACAGATTTCTCAGGAGAACTGTATACGCCAGCAGCGACTGATACGTGAAGATTTCTTGCTCCTTTCCAGTGCCGTTGCTTGGGAATGGCAGGGACCCGTTGAAGTATCCCAGGAGATGCGCAGCCTCCATCAGCAACTCGAACTCGAAACTCCAGGTAAAGAAATCGTGTCCGTTGAATGGTGAGGATGTCTGCAGTTTAATCACGTGTGAGAACTGCGCCTGGAGGCTTAAAATCTCGTTTGGTGTCTGTTGTGATGCAGCTGCTGTTGGTTGGGCACGGGGCGGCATGAACTCGAACGTCCCCGGTGAAGAGTGATAAGGCGCAAAGGTAGGCGCTTGATTGTGTCGCCCGAATGATGAATTGTCGAGGCTCATCGGCGCTAATCCCATGTTTCCTCCATTGCTCTGTGTTGAATGTGCAGGTGTCCTTGTCTGCTGCTGCTGGTCGAAGTGCGACATGAAGCTGAAGAACCTTTCCATAAGGTTGGGGTCCACGCTTGAAGAGGGTGATGGAGTTACCACCTCTGGTGCTCTTCCTGATGTTTCTTGAGTAGTCCCGGTCTCTGTCTGCAGTCCTGAGGCGTGCAGTCCAGAGTTGCCGTGTTGAGTTTCTTGGCCGCTGGGTGAGCCCGTAGAGATTTTCTTGCCCTTGCTGTCCATGTCTTGTAATCAATGAGGTCGTTGAATTGAGTTGAGTTGCAGGTTGTTGATAGAGCGCAGTTGCTGGGAGTTTGGTCTCTGACTAGCTCTCATACCATGTTGGGCTGAGAAATGCCCTTAGGATCTTTTCAAAGACTAAGTCCCAGTTGAAGATTAAGACTTGAGTAGTGCAGCGGAAGTTGAGGCAGTTGAACCCTTGTACTAGTATATGAGAACAAGTGATTGATTAAAGAAACAAGCATACAGCAATATATAGAAGATGAGAAAGCAGTTGTAGAGTACAGTTACAGGAACGGTTTATCGAGTCGCACAGCGACTCGATTGCCGCTTCGGTTACCATCCGTGATGTTGTAACGGTCAGCCGCAACCTCCAGTTGCGACATTTCGAGTCTTTTCGCATTCTTTGTCCGCCCCCTCATGTAACCTCCGTTGACTCGCGTGCTCCCCTGTAGTCTTCCTCGAGTGCAGTGTTACACTTCAGAAACGCTTAAGTCCTTTGAGATATTTTCAACATAGGTAACCACCATTCGTCCCCGTTGCTGCTCTTCCTGTATGCATACTAACTTGAGTCGATGACTCTGTGTGGACTCTCTTTTGCTGCTCTGTGTGTATTGCACTGTTCTCTCCAACCGCACCTTCTTCTGCTAGTTATGTACAAGGTACAGTAACAGTACAAGTTTATCCACAAAGAACGATTTTGAGAGTGGCCATTACAAAGAAACTTGGAGCATCACAATTTACAAACCACAAGCATTCCTACCAACCCTAGCACCACACGTCATAAGCAGTGCAGCAACATGTCAGAACTGAGTCACAAACCACTGACTTTATAGGGCTTGGGCGCCCATAACCCCCCAGGCATAGAGGCATGTGGCCCTTCCCCGAGGATCTCAAGGGCAAACCCAGCGGGTCTCTCTGTCGAGTGACCCGCTGGGGGTTACCCTTGAGAAGATCCTCGGGGAAGGGCCACAGGTGCAGAGCCTGGGGGGCTACGTCAACTTATACCTACATTGCATGTAGAAGTTATATGCTAGAACCCAACCCCTATATCTCCCTTGTTCTCTCTTCTTACTAACCATTCTAGAATTCTAACGTGGTATCATGAATAGGTTAGGTCCCCCCCACCCGCTTCCGCCCCGTGCCCTAGCCTACCGCGCCTCGTCGGCCCCTAGCAGGTCCGCCAGCCCCTAGCGTGCCCGTCGTCCCCTCACGCCTAGCCAGCCCCTTTGCGTTCAGCGGGCCCCTCTCGCGCCGTAACTGGCCCCTCGAGCCGTAGCCAGCCCCTCGCGCCTAGTCGGACCCTCGCGCCCAGCCCGCTACTCGCGCCGTCGCCAGCCCCTCGCCGCCGTCGCTGGCCCCTCTCGCGCCTAGCCAGGCCCCTCGCGCCGTTACCGGCCCCTCACGCCCTAGCCGGCCCCTCGCGCCGTCGCCGGCCCCTTGCGCCCAGCCGGCCCCTCTCACTCAGCCGGCCCCTTGCACCTAGCCGGCCCCTCGCGCCTAGCCGGCTTTCCCTCGTGCCTTCGGCAGCCCCTCGCGCCGTCCCTGGCCCCTCGCGCCTAGCCAGGCCCCTTGCGCCTAGCCGGCCCCTCGCGCCTAGCCGGCCCCTCGCCCTAGCCGGCCCCTCGTGCTGTCGCCGGCCCCTCGCGCCCAGCCGGCCCCTCGTGCCGAGCCGGCCCCTTGCGCCCAGCCGGCCCCTCTCACTTAGCCGGCCCCTCGCGCCTAGCCGGCTCCCCGCACTTGGCCGGCCCCTCGTGCGCCTCGGCCCCTTGCGCGCCCGCAGGCTCCTCGCGCACCCTCCTCGGCCTTCCGTTCGGTCCCCATTCCGAAGAGTCCTGCCGCTGTGTCGCTGTCTCGCCGTGCAGCTGAGTACCTGTGTCTCTGTGCCGCTGTGCCGCTCTGTCCTTGTGCCGCTGTGTCGCTGTGATTGCGCGATGGCGGACGCCATGCTACGTCTGGACGCGGAGGGGCACGCGATCGACTTCGCCGCCTGGCTTGTCGATCTCCGCCGGCACCTAACAGGTCACCGCCAGGATGGGCACTCCCTGGCTATGCATGTTGATGGCTTGCTTCCTCGCCCCTCCACGCCTGATCCCCTCCCTGCTGACCCCACCACTGCTGAGACTGAGGCCTTTGCTGCTGCTACACTTGCTCGCCCTGTCTGGGATTCTCGCGATGCTGTAGCGCAGCTTGCCATTAGGCATGCGCTTCCCCTTTCTGAGCGTCTGCATTTAACTGCTGTCGCGAACGCCAAAGACTTCTTAGATGCAGTAGTTGCACGCTACTCTACGCCTGCCTCCACCTCAGCTGGCCGCTTGATCCTCCCCATGCTCTTCCTCGATCTCTCTGCTTTCCCCACAGTTGCTGACCTCGCCACTCACCTCCGTGCACTAGAGACTAGCTACCGCACTGCTAGCACTACTGCCCAGCTCATTGCCTTCCCCCCGCCATTCTGCGCCACCCTATACCTTATTGCCATGCGCCTGTCTAACCGCTTAGCCACTGCCCACGACCACTTCCTTAGCCAGCACCCTGGTGACCTCATCCTAACCGCCTTTGTCGCTGCCCTTTCTGAGATAGAGACTCGCCAGCACACTATCGCTCAGTCGAGCGGTGTTGCGGCAGTCCCTATCTTTCAGGGCTGTGCTCCCTCCCAGTGCACGCACGCAGACGTTTCCGCTGTGGTCGCTACGGCTGCTCTTGCCACTGCGACCGCAACGGCGGCCTTCCCGCAGCAGCAGCGACAGCGTCGGGGCCGTCGAGGCCCCAAGGGAAAGCGTGATGGTGGTGCTGGTAGTGGTAGTGGTGGTGGCGAGGACAGTGGTTCTGACTAGGGGGCAAGGGCAGGTATCCAGGAGCAGCAGCAGCCGCAACAATCGCAGCAGCAGCCGCAGCAGATGCAGCAGCAGCCACAGCAGTCGCAGCAGCAGCAGAAGCAGCAGCAGCAGAAGCCGTAGCCGCAGCAGCAGCAGCCTGTGGGCCCGCCTCCCGCCGGGGTGGCCTGGAGACCCTGGAGGTGGTGGCCGAGGTGGCGGTCCTCGCAGCTCGGCGTCTACCGGGAGCTTCGGTGCTGTGGGCTGCCAGTACCAGCTCCAGACCGAGCCCCTCCATGGCACTGTGTGCCGCCGCCTGCACCCGACCGCCCGCTCCTTTCGCCGCCTCAATGACCTCTTTCGTCGCCGCTTCGGCCCGGCTCCGGACCTCACTGATTGGACCAGTCTCCTGCGCTACAGTGTGCCTGTTTTTGACTTTGACATGGATCAGATTAGTTCTGCCTTGCATTCTCTGTATGCTGACGCTTCTAGTGTGTCCGGATCTTATAACCCTGTGTTCTCTAGCTTAGGCGTAGCACCTGTGTGTAGTCCAGACACCCCTGCTGCGTCAGGTGTAGGACCGTTTGCTTTGTCTAGTCAAGGCTCCACACTCGCTCCTCCTTTCTCTGCTGCTACTGCTTCCCTGTCCTTCACCCTTGACTCCCGTGGATCTGTCTGCTTCTTCCGCGACCACGCCACACTCACGCCGCTTGCCACGCCTGCCGCTGTCACCCTTGCTGACCCCTCTTCTGGTCCGGTCATTGCTCGCAGCTACACTACCCTTCCCTATCGAGCGGTCCCCTCGGGATCCCTTACAGGCCTGCACATCCCTTCGTTCTCTAGGAACTTAGTTGGTGTCGGCTGTCTTCAGGACATCGGCGTCACCACTACGTTTCGTGGTCACGAGCGGTACGCGGTCTGTACTGAGGCCGCCTCAGGTTTCCCCCTTGCGACGTTCCCCCGGGACCAGGTGTCTGGCCTCTTTACACTGGACACTGCTCCCCCCCTGGTTGGCACGTCCTCCTTGGGCCCTGCGTCTACCCAGGTCGCTGCGACTTGCTCGTGTCGGTCGCTCACTCACCCATTGCTTCTGTGGCACCACCGCCTAGGTTACCCCGCACTCCTGCGTCTTCGTCACATGTCTCAGCAGGGTCTCGTCCTAGGTCTCCCTGCGTAACTTCCTGCCCTCCCTCCCTCGCCTGTGCCGCCATGCACGCCCTGCGTCGAGGGTCGTCTGCGCCGTGCTCCTCACTCCTCCTCTCTTCGTCCCGCCACCACACCCCTCTAGACCCTGCACCTGGACGTCTGGGGCCCAGCCCTCGTCCCTGGACCGCATCGCAACCACGGTGTTTCCCTTGGAACGGAAGGCCGACGTGCCTATCGTTCTTATCCCGTGGGTCTTAGCTACGCGCCTCCACCGCGGTCTCCCTGTGATGTGTCTCCACTCCGACCGTGGCGGCGAGTTCGCCTCTGGTCGGCTTGGACAGTTCTGTCATGCGGAGGGCATCATCCAGTCATACACCCTGTCGTACTCTCCGCAGCAGAATGTGGTCGCTGAGTGATGCATCGGCTTGGTCATGGAGGTGGCTCATACCTCCATGATTCATGCCGGTGCACCACATTTTCTGTGGCCGTTCGCCGTTCGCTACGCCGCTCACCTGCTTAACCTCTGGCCGCGCTCCCAGCGGCCGCAGGTTTCGCCGACCCTTCTTTGGACCAGGTTCCCTGGTGACGCGTCCACGTTCCACGTCTGGGGCTGCCTTGCTCACGTCCGTGGCTCTGGCACGGACAAGCTCACTGCGCGCACTGTCCCCTGTGTCTTCCTCAGTTTCCCCCTGGACTCGTCTAACTGGCACTTTTACCACCCACCGTCTCACCGCTTCTTTCACTCCCGTAATGCCACTTTTGACGAGTCTGTCTCATTTTACCACCGCTTTCCCCACCGAGGTCCCCCGGTTTCCCCTCCCCTGTTTCTGGCCCCCACTCCCCCGGTGGCCCCTGCTCCCCTCCCTCCCCGTCCTGCTCCGTCTGGTGTGTCTCACGTCACTCCCCTCCCGTCACTTGTCCCGGTCAAGGAGTCGGCTGACTCTGGCGGCCCCGCGGCGCACTTCTTGCCGCCTGTCCCTCTCTCGGTGTCTCCTCCTCCGCCGTCGCCACCACAGCAGCTGCCGCCATCGCCGCAGCAGCAGCCATTCGAGGACTCTGGGGGTGCTGGAGTTCAGGAGGGTGCTACTCCTGGGGTTCCTGTCGTGGCTTGTCCCTGCGGGCTTGGGGGTGGCACCGGTGCAGGAGAGGGTTCTTGCTCTAGGGGTGCTCGTTCTGGGGGTGCTGGAGTGGAGTGTTCGGGAGGTAGCCGTGGTACAGCTGGCAGTCCAGATGTCGGCGTCGAGCAGCAGTCGCCACCGGTGTCCGCCCTTCGCCTGCTCGGCCTTCCCTCCCCTGACCGTTTGCCTGCGCCTCCCCCGCCGCCTCTTCCCCTTCCTGTCCACGGTCCTGTGTTTCCTCTGACGAACTCGTCTCCAGCTCGTTTCCCACCTCGTTCACCTCCGATTACTCCTCCTCTGTCTCCTGACCTGACGCCTCCATCTCACGTCTGGTCTCGCCGTCCCTATCGTGCTCGTCCTGTCTCTCCTATTCAGCGTTCTCACCCTATGTTGCCTCGTTCGCACGCGTCTCGTCCTTCCCTCCTGCCTTCGCCTCCTCCATCGTCGCTCGCTGTCGCGCCTCCCCCTCTGTCTGACTATCTTCGTGCTGCTCGTCCTCTTGTTCCTCGGGTCCTTGCCTCCCTCGTTACCGACCCGTCTGTTCCTGTCTCCGGTCTTGGTGCTCTTGTCGCTGCTATCGCTGACTTTGCTCTGGTCTCTGACCCTGTCTGTCCTCAGTCCGTCGAGGGTGCTCCTGCCCTTGGCAGTGACGTCCAAGAGGACAAGCAGTACGAGCTTTCTTTCCTGTCCAAGGCTGCTCCCCATCTCTGCTCCATGCTGCTAGTCCCTGAGGGTGACCCAGACGCCTTTGACATCCCGACCCCTCGCACTTACGCTGAGGCGACCTCGGGACCCTGGGCCTCTCAGTGGATAGCTGCCATGGAGCAGGAGATGGCATCTTGAAGATCCACTGGCACCTACGTCGACGCAGTTCCCCCACCTGGGGTGAATGTAGTCGATGGCAGGTGGCTCTTCAAGGTGAAGCGTCCTCCTGGAGAGCCGCCTGTGCTCATGGCGCCCTACGTAGCTAGAGGCTTCAGTCAGCGCAAGGGGGTGGACTTCTTTCAGACCTTCCCCCCGACCCCGAAGATGAATACTCTTCGGGCGCTTTTACATATAGCAACACAGCGTGACTACGAGCTCCACTACCTTGACTTCTCCACTGCTTTTTTTCAGGGCAGCCTACTCGAGCAGGTATACCTACGCCGTCTGCATGGCTTTACCGGTACCTTCCCTCCTGGGACCCAGTTGCTTCTCCGGCGCCCGGTCTACGGCCTGCGACAGGCGCCCTGTAAGTGGCACGACGCTTGCGTGCTACGTTAGCTGACCTGCAGTTCGTTCCGTCCTCTGCAGACCCCTCGCTCTTCGTTCGTGCTGGCCAGACTCCGTTCTACATCCTTGTCTACGTAGACGACCTGGTCTTTGCTACTACAGACAGAGACGCGCTGGCCTCCGTGAAGGCCGAGCTGCTAAGGAGACACACCTTCACTGGCCTAGGAAAGCTGCACCGCTACCTTGGCCTGCAGATCTGCAGGGAGAGAGCAGCGCACACCATCACGCTCACACAGTCACGCTTGGTGCGCCAGGTCCTTTAGATGTTTGGTCTTCAGTTCTCCGCACAGCCCACACCTCTGCCAGTAGACCACAGGCTCTCAGCTCCTGTTCCTGAGGAGTCAGCAGAGCCCAGTGGTCCTTACGCAGAGTTAGTGGGTTGTGTGAGAGTACGACACCGTTACACCAATTTCCCCTTTCCATATTTCCTTTCTCTTTCATTCCTCTTTTCATCTTGATTCATTTGGTCTTTATCTCATCTCATTTGGTTTCCTATTCCTCGTTTTCCATTATCCTTTGGTTTATGATGTTATTTTGATTATATCACCGACCAGGCTCGGGATGTACTGGCGCGCTATATCTAGCGTTATCCTACCGTAATCCCTTAAAGCCAATAGCCTCGCGTGGCTATAAGCATGGTGATTCTATTTCTAGAAGATTCTATTCCCTTTGGATATGATAAACCTGGTTACCTGATGTACTTTGGAAGTATAAATGCTCCTTGTACTCACGGATAGTGGAACATTGAACAAACCTCATTCGATCCTGTAACAGATTGCCTCATGTACCTGATGACTTGCACTCGTCTAGATCTCGCATACCCTCTCAGCATCCTGGCTTGCTTTGTGGCCACAGGCAGACACCGACCACAGCACTGGTCGGCTGCCAAGAGGGTTTTGCATTATCTAGTGAGTACATCGGGCATGGGGCTAGTGCTAGGAGGACGCAGGCCGGTCGTCCTTACTGGGCATGCAGACACTTCGTGGGCAGACGACGCAGAGACCCTCAAGTCCTCCCAGGGCTACTGCTTTAGCCTTTGTTCGGGTGCCATCTCGTGGAGGTCCACTCGCTCCTCGTCTGTTGCCCAGTCTAGCTGTGAGGCTAAGATCTACGCCGGTGCCATGGCGGCACAGGAGCTCCACTGGCTGACGTTCTTGCTCATCGACTTAGGTGAGCGGCCTAGCTCTGCCCCGGTCCTGTACGCTGACAACAGGGCCATGACCCTCCTGTGTCAGGAGCCTCGACTTGAAGGCAGAGCGAAGCACATCCAGCTACGGTACTTCCTCCTGCGTGAGCTACAGCAGTGCTGCCAGGCCCGCGTAGTCCACTTGGCCTCCGGTGCCAACACTGCTGATATCTTTACTAAGGCGCTTGCGCCTAAAGATCATCAGCGGCACTGTTTGCAGCTTGGTCTAGTTCTTGTAGACTCTAACTTGCTAGGACCTTGATTGTGTGCTGCTCTTTATATATACCTTTCAGACTGGCCTTGTGGCTCCTCATCCAGTGGCTGGACTGGTAGTGCCGCCCTGGTTTGCTCCTGTCTTGTTTGTAATCTTGCTGACTGGTCTTCAGACCCCTGTCTTAGAGGTTGGGCTAGTAGTGCCACCCTGAGCTATGTGCTTCTTGCTCAACACTACCCCTTATCTAGCCTAGGGGGTGTGTCAACTTATACCTACATTCCATGTAGAAGTTATAGGCTAGAATAGGTGTGTGTTCTTAGAGAGTACAACCCAAACCCTATATCTCCCTTGTTCTCTCTTCTTACTAACCATTCTAGTATTCTAACAGCGCCGCGCATCTAGGTTTGGGTTCACGAAATGGTCCGGGACCGAAGAAGTTGGCCGAGCCTGGACTTCCGAGTGTCGAGGGCGTACGCGCTGTAGTCGAGCCCAGTAAGGAAAAGGGAATTTCCTTACACCACCCCCCTTCCTGGATGAGACTACCCACATTCGGGACACGTTGTCGGTGTAAATAGTCCCTGGCCACTTTGTGTTCGCTGAGCATAGCTGTGGGGACCCAAATATCGCCGTCAGTCGTACGATCGACCCATCGTACAAGGAAATCAACGGGTGCTGTATCTCGATGACCTCGTACGCGATGAGCGAGAATCTTGGACGGCTCGATCGTTGGCTGGGGTACTGGGTTGACAGTATGATTGATGTATTAACAGTCGAGATAAGTCGTACTCGGGACAAACAGTCGCAGGAGACTAATGTGAAATGAACCATGAATTCGCCAGTTGGCCGGCAGTTGCAGCTAGGTGGTGACTGGTGTCACCATACGGATGATGCGGAATGGGCCGTAAAATCTTGGTCGTAGTTTATTTAGGAGGGGAATTCCCAAATTTCTGGTGTCGAGCAGGACCAATTGCCCAGGGGCGAGCGTTAAGTCGCGGCGTCGTCGGTCAACTTGCTGCTTAGCCCTCTGGTTGGCTTTGAGGATGGCATCGGCGGCTTTTTGCTGGGACTGTCAGAGATTTTCAACGAACTGCTGAGACATTGGTGCCGGATTTTCGATTCGAGGGCAATAGAGGGGTTGTCGGATCTATCCCATAATTAAGGAAGAATAGGGACTGAGTAGTCGTGGCCGATGGGGTGTTGTTGTACGCAAACTCAATCAAGGGAAGGGCGTCTTCCCATTGGGTTGGGTCTGTGCACGTCATGCGAATCAGCTGCTCCATCGTCTGATTGGTGCGCTCGGTCTGGCCATCCGATTGCGGGTGGTACGCCCTGGACAGATGTAGATGTGTGCCATCCCGCAGATCGATGTCGTGAAGACTTCATGCATTGACACATGGCGCAGGAGGTGACTTACTACTGCACGTCTGTCGGCAAGTCGGGCCAGTAATAATTACGGCTTAGTAATTTGGCGGTTTTATCGATGCCGTAGTGACCCGAGACATTCGAGTCATGTGCCTCTTGGATCAGCAATTCCCGTAGGGTACGGTAGGCAGGAACCCAAATCCGATTGGTACCTGATTTTAGGTAATAGGCCCCTTGCTTGACCGTTAGTTGGGGATGACTGTTAGTGGTGAAGAATAGATCAGTGCTGTATCCGTGGGTGAATAGGCCAGTTAGCAGCGAATTAGCTTGGGTAATTAGGACTGCGGCGGTGTGGACTGAAGAGCGGGTCAGTGCGTCGGCGATATTGCTAGCCCCCCGTTTGTAGGTGACTTTGTAATGGAAGTTGGACTCGAGGTAATCAAGCCAGCGAATCTGTCGGGGATTCAGTGTCGGTTGGGCGCGAATGAACTATAGCGACTTGTGATCTGTTCGGACTGTCACGTCAGCGCCCGTCAGGTAGCAGCGCCAGACTTTGAAAGCATGAACGATGGCGAGTAACTCCTTGTCGTGGACAGGATCATTTCGCTCGGCCGGGTTCAGCTTCCGTGACTCGTAGGTGATGGGTTGGAGACCTTCACCGAACTCTTATAACAGTACTGCGCCAACAGCCAGATCGCTAACATCGGTGATGAGCTCGAACGGATGGTGAGGATCTGCAATCCGAAGAACCGAAGGTGTAGTCAGAAAAAGTTTGAGCTGTTCGAATGCAGCCTGTTGCTCTCCCCCCCACTCATAAAACTTGCCCTTTTTCAGGAGATCCAGGAGAGGGGAAGTCACCCCCGCCATATTCGGAATGAAACGGCGGACGTAATTGACGAACCCCATAAAACTCTGAAGTTCAAGGAGATTAGCCAGCGGCTTCCAGTCTTGTATCGTCGCGATTTTCTTGGGGTCGGTTTTAACGCCGTCGATGGAAATTACATGTCCCAAAACTCCCGTTCGTGTGTTAGAAACTCGCACTTAGAGCCCTTGGTGATGAGTCAGTGCTGCTGCAAGAGAGAGAAAACTGCTTCCAAATCCCTCAAATGTTGCTTCCGGATAGTGATGTAGACAAGTATGTCGTTGAGGTACACGATGACGCATTTATCCAGCAGCGGCCGAAAAACTTTGTTCGTGGTTAATTGGAACGTTGAAGGCACATTTGTTAAGCCAAAAGGCATAACCGTGGACTCGTTACTCCCGTACCAGGTCAGGAAATGCTGTCTTGTAGCAGTCAGCTTCGTTCACGTGGATCTGGTGGTAACCGCCTCGCAGGTCAATTTTCGAGAAGAATTTGGCTCCGCGAAGTCGGTCGATGAGTTCGTCGGCACGCGGGATTGGATAGCGAGGCTTGATGCTAACCCGATTCAAGATGCGGTAGTCAATACACATTCGTAGCCTGCCATCTTTTTTCGGGGTGAACAGGATCGGAGCTGCAAACAGGGATGTACTGGGGCGAACGAAACCTTTCTCGAGCAGGTAGTCCAGCTGGCGTCGAAGTACATCCAACTCGGGCTAAGTCAGCCGCCATTGAGTCCGAATAGTAGGCTGCGCGCCGAGCTCCAGCTCGATTTTGTTGTCGTGTTCTCGCTCAGGTGGCAAACTCGCCAGTAAGTCGTATGGAAAAATGTCGGCGTGTTTCCGAATCACCATCGCCAAGTCATCCGGGACAGCTGCGCAGAGTTTGTCGATGTCGTTCGGCGTGTTGAGAGTCGTTGAGGTGATCCATTGGACGGCGTACAGTTGCGCTCCTTGAATCATAGCTCGCTTGATCATCACTGCGCTGACCATCGATGTGGTCGAATCTTGATAGCTCCACTTGGGTAGTCGTCTCCGCTCGCCACTCCATTTGATGCGACAATTGCACGTCCGCCAGTCGATGCTCGGGTTGTATTCGCGCACCCAATCGCGTCCCAGCAGCATGTCGCAGCCGTCCAAAGTTGTCGCCAGCATCTTCGTCGTGAAACTGGAATTTTCGCCGCATGTCACTCGCTTGTGAGGTACCCGCTCCCGAATTGCAATGGGTGTGCCATCAACCAATCTTGCGTCGATTTCAAGCATGCAGCGCTCCAGCTGCAATCGCAATTTTTTCGCCTTCGTCACGTCCATCAAACTGTGGCTCGCCCCGCCATCAACGAATATTATGATGCGGGTGTCGCCAACTCTTCCTTCAACCACCACAGGGCGATCAACCGATTCACCCCCCTTATTCAGCCAGGAATGGTTGATAGCCCAAATCGGCACTATAACCTGGTGGGGGTGGTAGCGTTTGGGCGACACAGTCAAGTCAGTAGGTGGCCCATCTGCTAGTGACAATCACCATTTCCCGATTGCTTCTTGTCATTAGGTAAGTTCTTTAGCTGCGGGCAGTCCCTCACCATGTGACCCGGCTGGTTGCAGTGGAAGCAGGTTCCCGAAAATTCTTGGGCTGCAAACACGTCCACGCCGTTGATTGATGTATGTTGGGGCTGGCCTCGAAAGCGATTTCCCTCCCGGAAACCCGCTCTCACGATTCCACGTCGTGCGTCCAACGCGTCTGCTATGCGAACTATTTCGTTGAATGTCGTCGGGGCTCGCAGGACGATCTCTTGCTGAATCTCCGGCTTGAGACCACCCACGTAGCGATCGATGCGCTCGTCTTCGCTTAGCCCTCCGATTTGGTCGCAGATTGCCAGAAACGACGCCGTGTATTCTTGGACAGAGCCCAACTGTCTCCACATCCGAAGCTTTGTGCGAGCGTTTTCGCGCATGGATATGTGCTCAAATCTGCCCTTCAACGCTTTGCCCCACGCTTTCCACGTGCGGATCATGGCCGACCAAAGATCGGTTCTGACTTCGCCGTTGATGAACTCATCTCCCCATTTGCCGCCCGTTGATTCCCTGCCGGATCTCCTCCCTCATCGAGATGCATGCGCCACCAGTCGAGTGTCGGTCCCCTCAGCAACGATACAGCCAAGTTGACATGTGATGCATTCTCATTAATACTTGCTGCCGTGAAGAAGATTTCCATGGCGAACAGCCATCCGCTCACTGTAGTTGTCCTGTCAATCGGGTTGAACGGCGGAGGCATCGGTGGTTTGATTTTAATGGCCGCCCGCGGCTCACTGTGGACTTCTTCAACTACTTCAGGTGTCGTCGACGCCCTCGCTTCGCTCGCTTCATCTTCGTCTCGGGTAACAGGCCGCCCCTGACGCGTTTCACCCCGCGTCTGGCAAAGTGACTAGTTCTCGTTGCGCAGCGTCTGAACTTCGCTTCCCAATGACTCGAACTTGTCTGTGAGTTGTTGAAGCTGGGCCTGCATTGTCGTCACTGTAGCCACCCTGGCTTGCAACTCATCAAACTCCTCCTGAGTCACGTTCCTAACACTACGACGGGCAGAGGTTTCCGGCGTGGTAGGCATGCTGGAAAAATTACCTGATAGATCTGAGGGTGCACACGCTTTTAGTTGGAGGAGCTTTAACGAGCTCGCCTACGAACCGCAAACCAGCCCCCTATTCTGCTGGGCCCTCTTCCGATATAAACGGACTACTCTACGGAGGACTAAGCGGGCAGGAACAGGGCTTTGATACCAGCTGTTATGAATTAATCAGAGTAATAACAAGTAGTGTAATAAAGGAGTCATAATTCAAGAGTGTCAATATAAATGAGGGCCTAGGCATTTGTAGGCACAAACAGAGCTAGTCGAGAACCACGCGAACAGGTTGGGGCGGTCCGGTTGGCGAAAGCCACGGAAGCGCCGCGCGTCTAGGTTTGGGTTCACGAAATGGTTCGGGACCGAAGAAGTTGGCCAAGCCTGGACTTCCGAGCAGGCCTCGGGATATCAGGGTAAAATACCCTTACGGCCCTTATAATAAGGATGGGGTAGGTGTTGGACCCTTATTTTTAAAAGTGGTTTAGTTTTTTACCCTTATGAAAAAAAAAAAAAAAAAAAAAAAACTAGATTCATACAGGACCCTGTTTTTTCAGAGTGGTCAAGTGTAGGGACCCTGATGCGGAAAAGTGTTGTGTAAAATCACCCTTAGACAATCACACATGCGATCCCCCGCTATAATCATTTCTCCCCTTGGCAACCTATAGATTTCGGCTAAGTCCCCCCAATCCGAGAGTCATTCCTCCTATACCCCCCGCAACCCAAGATTTCAGCTAAGTCCCCCACTGCCAAAGACATTCCTCCCACAGCCCTCGAGCGACCCCGAAAAATTGGTGAAGTCCCCCACTGGCAGTGATAGAGCTCCTGTAGTACCCTTGCAACCCAGAGGATTCGGCTATGTCCCCCACTAACAGAGACAATCCTCCCACCCATACACCTCGCAACCCGGATGATTCGGCTAAGTTCCCCAGTGCCAAGTGTGTTCCATTCAGACTTGGGGGAATAACTACCTTGAAACTACAGGGTAGCGTGAAACGAAAAGAAAGCCCAGGACGTGATATGTCACTTCGGCGAGGGAATCTCGCGCCCACGAATGATCGGCGACTTGTATTTATGTTTTCACGAGTTTTTAACTGGTGCGTACGTCGGAGATTCCCGCCGTCAGTTTCTTATGCTACTGTAATGGTTTCGCTTTTTATGGCTGCCACTCACCCGAGAAGTCATGCGCACAGTTACAAAACCTGCCGTCTTGATTGTTTAGTTCGTGTCGGTGGCGTCGTATCCGCCACAGCATTAGTTAAAGAAATGAAAGAACAAAAAAAGAACCGAGAGGGGCACGACCACTCAGGGTGGCATCAGCCCTACCTCCAAAAAGGATTGTGTTTGGGACACCTTAAGTCACATGTCGGCTAACTATGAATTATTTAGGCAGCCCAAACACTGTTCACGTTTGGGTAGTCAGTTCATAGCATACTTTTTTAACCAAGCCTCTGGGCTGCCCCTCAAGTACCCTACAGCTCACTAAATTGACGAAATCATGAGTGCCGCATAAATCACTTACAACGGGAACTCAGGTCGCGACCACGAAGGGTCTAGGGAATGAGGACGTCTTTCTACAAGACTGTGTTCACTACCAGCAAACCTGAAATGGAGTATGAAACGCGAAACAGTGAGGTCCGAGGGTCAAAAAACGAATTCCTGTTCGGTTCAATTTGGTAGTTCGCGATGTTTGGTTCCCTGGTACTGAACGCACTGATGTAGAAATACACCCTGACCCGTGACCACAAAAATTATAACAACAAAATTACCGAGGTGCGGCATTCCCTCCACTTCAGCGCTAACAAGCAAAAATCTTGGCGCACCTGTCGAGAGAAGCCCAAGGCACGTCGTCACATCAGATCTGCAACATGTCAGTCGTCTAATCATGCGAGATCCTGTAACTACAGTAAAGTGTAAGGTTGCGCTGGAGTTATACCCTTATGTGAAAAAGTACAAATATTTAGGACCCTTATATTGCAAACAAGCTTAAAAATATACCCTTACAGAAAAAAGTGGCAGCAAGCAAGTACCCTTACAGGAAAGAGTACTTCTAATCCTATCCAGAGGCCTGCTTCCGAGAGTCGAGGGCGTACACGCTGTCGTCGAGCCCAGTAAGGAAAAGGGAACTTCCTTACACAACAGACCAACCAATGAACCACAAAAAAGGGTCTTAGAACCAGAGCTTAGTGTCAACTTATACATATATTTTTATGTAGAAGTTATAGGCTAGATAGGGTATGTTCTTAGTGGGTACAACCCAAATGCTATATCTCCCCTGTTCTCCCTTCTTCCATTCATTCTTTCTAGTCTTAACATGGTATCACGAGTAGGTAGGTCCACCCACCCGCTTCCGCCCCGTGCCACCACCTACCGGACCCTCGCGCCCCTAGCTGGCCCCGCGCGCCCCTACGGCCCCGTCGCGCCCCTAGCAGGCCCCGCCGCGCCCTTACGGCCCCGTCGCGCCCCTACGGCCCCGTCGCGCCCCTAGCAGGCCCCGTCGCGCCGCTACGGCCCCGTCGCGCCCTTACGGCCCCTCACGCTCCTAGCCGGCCCCGTCGCGCCCCTAGCTAGCCCCATCGCGCCCCTATAGCCCCGTCGCACCCCTAGCCGGCCCCGTCGCGCCCCTACCGGCCCCGTTGCGCTCCTACGGCCCCGTCGCGCCCCTAGTCGGCCCCGTCGCGTCCCTACCGGCCCCTTGCGCCCCTAGCCGGCCCCGTCGCGCCCCTACCGGCCCCTCGCGCCCCTAGCCGGCCCCTCGAGCCCCTACGGCCCCTCGTGCTCCTACCGGCCCCCCCGCGTTCCTAGCTGGCCCCACGTGCCCTTGCCGGCCCCGCTCGCCCTCGCCGGCCCCTTGTGCCCTAGCCGGCCTCGTCGCCTGCGCCGCCGAGCCGCCGTGTCCCCGAGCCGCCGTGCCGCCGAGCCGCCGTGCCGCCGTGTCCCCGAGCCGCCGAGCACCCGCGCCATTGAGCCGCCGAGCTGCCATGCCGCCGAGCCGCCGTGCCGCCGAGCCGCCAAGCCGCCAAGCCGCCGAGCCGCTGCGCCGTTGAGCTGCTGTGCCGCTGTCACACTGTGCGATGGAGGACGCCGTTCTTCGTTTGGACGCTGAGGGGCATGCGATCGACTTCGCCGCCTGGCTCCTCAACCTCCGCCGGCACCTAAAAGGTCAGCGCCAAGATGGGCACTCCCTGGCTATGCATGTTGATGGTTCGCTTCAACGCCCCCCTGCGCCTAATCCCCTCCCTGCCGACCCTACCACTGCTGATAGCGAGGCTTTTGCTGCTGCTGCGCTTGCTCTAGCTGTCTGGGATTCTCGCGACGCAGTAGCCCAGCTTGCCATTAGCCATGCCCTCCCCCTGTCTGAGCGTCCGCGCTTTACTGTTGTCGCAAACGCCAAGGAGTTTCTCGCTGCAATAGTTGAGCGTTACTCCACACCTGCTTCCGCCTCTGCTGGTTGCTTGATCCTACCCATGCTCTTCCCTGATCTTTCTGCTTTCCCCACGGTAGCTGACCTCGCTACTCACCTCCGTGCACTAGAGACCAGCTACCGCGCTGCTAGCTCTGCCGCCCAGCTTACTGCCTTCCCCCCACCTTTCTGCGCTACCCTGTACCTCATCGCCATGCGCCTGCCTGACCGCTTAGCCACTGCCCGCGACCACTTCCTTAGTCAGCACCCTGCCGACCTCACCCTGACCGCCTTTGTCACTACTCTGTCTGAAATAGAGACTCGCCAGCGCACTATCGCTCACTCGAGCGGTGTTGCGGCAGTCCCTATCTTTCAGGGTTGTGCCCCCTCCCAGTGCACGTATGCTAACGTCTCCGCCGCAGTTGACAAGACTGCGCCTGCACCTGAGACAGCAGCTGCAGCATACCCGCAGCAGCGCCAGCACCGGGGCCGCCGTGGCCCCAAGGGAGGACGTGGAGGTGGCGCTAGTGGTGGTGGTTGTTGGTGCAACCCTATGGCTTGCACTCGGCTTGTCGTCCTTGTTTGTGTGTGTGCATGCATGGCATGGAATGAATTGTGAGTCTATGTCATTGCTATCCAGTGCTTGTGTGTGTGTTTGAATGGTGTATCACAATGTGATTTGTGTCGGTCAAGACATTAGCGAGTTTTTACAACTCGCGTGTCAAGTCGTCGTTTGTGTGTCGCATGTGTTTTTTTCTATTTTGTGGAGTGTGAATTGTCAATCGTGTCGCAGGTGTGTATAGCAAGCCCCCATCAACTCAAGAAGAATTTATCTTGCAGATCCAAGAACAAGAGCTCAAGATTTCAAGCCCAACGGACGCGGATAAATATTAAATAGTGAAAATAGTAACGTTACTTCGTGTAGTGTTACATTTCACTTGGTGTAGCCCCTTGGAGGGTTGGTTTCGAGGCTCTTCATGGTTGGGAACTCTGTGGTGGTGTACCACCAACCTGAACCTCGGCTCTTGGGGTATGTAGAGGCTGGGAACCATCTCCCTCTCGAACTCTTCTTGCTAAGTTTTGTACTTCCAGGATATAGTGGCTGCTATACCTCCTGCCAGTCGAACCGCCATAGCGTCGTCAAATCTTCATGGAATTTCATGATTTAACTTGCTGCTGATAGACGACAGCAACGCGCTTCAGATCCAATTTACAGATCACCATTTGAGTCAACCAGCAGATCGTTATCAATATTTGAAGCCGTCTGACGAAAATCCGACTGTGCTCTCTATCTCTCATTATAGGCACATCTAAGCCTATTGAGAGCCCTATGTGGAGTGGATTGGAAGGAAGCCGAAGATGGATATGCTTCGGGTGTTCGGGTGCATGTGCATGGCACTTGTGCCTAAGAAACTTCGGCACAACAAGCTTGATGCCAAGGCAACATGGGCCGTGCACCTGGGCATGGCCCAAAGCAGCAAGGGATGGCTTCTATGGGACCCATTTACCAAGAAGTTCCTGGTGAGCAGAGATTGCAAGTTCATGGAGAACTTACCGTACAAGGAGTGGAAGGCGGAGAACCAAGCGAAGATTGGTATGCGGCTTGGAGAGGTGAAGAGGACCGGCTTGGAGCATGTGGAGCTGCCCTTGGAGCTGAGTAGCAGCAGCACAATCACAAGGCAATCTCCCCAAATGAATGGGGATGAGGAGGAGGAGGTGCAGCAAGGTAATGAGCGTGCACCGCCACTTCCGCCTCGTGCTACAAGTGCACGCGGGAACCGACCGGACTTACCGCAAAGCCATGAGAGCATTCAAGTCCCTGCAGCAGAGGAGGAAGGAAGGGGGAGAAGGAGGACTCAGCCCCTCAATAGGTTGAGCTATGAACGGCTTGGAGGACCAGCCAACTCAACCTTGACCGGTTGGGCTCTCATGCTAGGTGATGATGCGGAAGATGAAAGCGAGGAGTGCGCTTTTGCCTTCTTCTCTCCGGTGGAGATACCGGGGGAGCCTACAAATCCCAAGGAGGCTTGGGAGGGCCCCAATGGGAAGGAGTGGAAGAAGGCCTCAGATGAAGAAATGGGGAGCATCATCGAGAACGACACGTTTCACTTGGTGAACCTACCTCCGGGGCGTAAGGCGATTTCTTCGAAGTGGCTCTTCAAGCGCAAGACCGACGCCGACGGCAACATTGAGCGCTACAAGAGCAGACTTGTAGCCAAGGGGTACCAGCAGCAGGAGAAGAAGGACTACAATGAAGTGTATGCTCCTGTGGTGAAGGGTACAACCCTTCGAACTCTCTTCGCCGCGGCGGCCATCAAAGGATGGGTGGTGAAGCAAATGGATATTGTAACGGCCTTCCTCAACGGCGTTTTGGAGGAAGAGACCTACATGGAGTAGCCAGAGGGGTACAATGATGGGAGTGGCAGAGTGTGGAAGCTGAAGAAAGCACTCTATGGCCTCAAGCAAGCCCCTAGGCAATGGTACATCAAGCTGCAGGAAGTCTTGGAGGCGATCGGCTTCACTCCCTCAACGGCCGATCAATCCTTGTTCATGCTTGGCGAGGGGGAGCAGAGGAGCTTCATGGTGGTTTATGTGGATGACATCCTCATATTCTCACCCTCCTCTGACCTTGTGAAGGAGGTGATGCTGAAGCTTCAAGACAAGTTCAAGTGCAAGACCCTTGGTGACGTCAACTACTACCTTGGGCTTCACATTGAGCGAGATGTGGAGAAGCGGTGGATGCGAGTGCATCAAAAGAAGAACTTGGAGGCCTTGGCTGCAAACTCTGGGAAGAGTGAAGTTCATGTGGCTACTCCTCTTCCCTCAGGGTTCAAGTGTGTGAAAGGACCAGCGGAGGAAAGTGTTGGTGAAGAGGAGAGGCGCCGTTTTCACTCCTTGGTGGGCAGCCTCATGTATGCGGCCGTTCACACAAGGCCGGATGCAGCCTTTGCTACCGGGCAGCTGGCTAGGGTTGTCCAATGCCCTAAAGAGGAGCAAGTAGCAGCTGGAGAGAGGGTGGCCAAGTACCTTGGCCAAACAGCAACTGTTGGACTGCAATACTCCGCGGCGGCACAAAGGCGTCAAAAGGGTGCGGATGGAGTCGAACCCGGGAGGCTCTTTCTCACCGCCTTCTCTGATGCATCTTGGGCATCAGAACCAGAGGACATGACAAGTGTGGGAGACTTCATTTGCTGTGTTGGTGGAGGCCCAACAGCTTGGGAGAGCAAGAAACAAGTGGACCAAGCATTGAGCTCGGTGGAGTCCGAGTACATGGCACTCTTCCGTGCCATAAGAGAGGTTGTGTGGCAGCGGCGTTTGCTAGCTGAATTGGGGGAGGAGCAGCAAGGACCTACCCCACTCTACTATGATAGCCAGGGTGCTATTGCATTGGCTAAGAACCCCGTTCTTCATGGCCTTACCAAGCACATGAAGGTGAAGTGGCATTGGGTGAGGAGCATGGTAACCGCGGGTGAAGTGGAGTTGCACTACGTGAAGACGACGGCGCAGCCTGCTGATATGATGACCAAGAGGCTGGTTGAGCAGTAGCATTGGAAGTGTTGCAAGCTTGCTAGATGGCTCTGAACTAAGGGGAGCAGATTCTAAGGCCAACAATCCGATGGGGAGTTTGTTGGTGCAACCCTATGGCTTGCACTCGGCTTGTCGTCCTTGTTTGTGTGTGTTCATGCATGGCATGGAATGAATTGTGAGTCTATGTCATTGCTATCCAGTGCTTGTGTGTGTGTTTGAATGGTGTATCACAATGTGATTTGTGTCGGTCAAGACATTAGCGAGTTTTTACAACTCGCATGTCAAGTCGTCGTTTGTGTGTCGCATGTGTTTTTTCTATTTTGTGGAGTGTGAAGTGTCAATCGTGTCGCAGGTGTGTGTAGCAAGCCCCCATCAACTCAAGAAGAATTTATCTTGCAAATCCAAGAACAAGAGCTCAAGATTTCAAGCCCAACGGACACGGATAAATATTAAATAGTGAAAATAGTAACGTTACTTCGTGTAGTGTTACATTTCACTTGGTGTAGCCCCTTGGAGGGTTGGTTTCGAGGCTCTTCATGGTTGGGGACTCTGTGGTGGTGTACCACCAACCTGGACCTCGGCTCTTGGGGTATGTAGAGGCTGGGAACCATCTCCCTCTCGAACTCTTCTTGCTAAGTTTTGTACTTCCAGGATATAGTGGCTGCTATACCTCCTGCCAGTCGAACCGCCATAGCGTCGTCAAATCTTCATGGAATTTCATGATTTAACTTGCTGCTGATAGATGACAGCAACGCGCTCCAGATCCAATTTACAGATCACCATTTGAGTCAGCCAGCAGATCGTTATCAATATTTGAAGCCGTCTGATGGAAATCCGACTGTGCTCTCTATCTCTCATTATAGGCACATCTAAGCCTATTGAGACTATAACAGTGGTGGCGGGGACAGTTGTTCTGACGAGGGGGTTGGTGCTGGTGCCCAGGAGCAGTAGCAGTCGCCGCAGTCACAGCCGCCGCAGCAGCAGCAGCAGCCGTGGGCTTGTCTCCCGCCCGGGTGGCTAGGATCCCCTGGCAGTGGTGGTCGTGGTGGTGGCCCTCGCAGCTCGGCGTCCACCAGTAGCTTCGATGCTGAAAGCCGCCAGTACCAACTTCAGACCGGACCCTTGCGTGGCACGGTGTGCCACCGCTCGCACCCCACCACACGCTTCTTTCGCCGCCTCGACGACCTCTTCCGTCGCCGCTTTGGTCCCGCCCCGGACCTCCCTATTTGGCCCAGCCTGCTGCGCCACGGTGTGCCTGTGTTTGACTTAGAAATGGATCAGATTAGTTCTGCCTTGCATTCTCTGTCTGCTGATGCTTCGAGTGTTTCCAGATCGTATTACTCTGTGTTCTCTAGCTTAGGCATAGCACCTGTCTGTAGTCCAGACTCCCCTGCTGCGCCAGGCGTAGGACAGCTTGCTTTGTCTAGCCTAGGCTCTTCCCTTGCTCCTCCATCCTCGGCCACTACGGCGTCGCTGTCCTTCACTCTAGACTCCGGTGCGTCAGCCTGTTTCTTCCGCGACCACGCCGCCCTCACGCCGCATGCTGCACCTGCCGTTGTCGCCCTTGCGGACACCTCCTCTGGTCCTGTAATTGCTCGCAGCTACACTACCCTTCCCTGTTCGGCGGTTCCCTCAGGTTCCCTTACAGGCCTGCACATCCCTTCATTCTCCAGGAACTTAGTTGATGTCGGCTGTCTTCAGGACATCGGCGCCACCACTACGTTCCCTGGTCATGAGCGGTACGCGGTCTGTTCCGAGGCCGCCTCAGGTGCCCCCCTTGCGACGTTCCCCCGAGACCCTGTGTCTGGCCTGTTTACGCTGGACACTGCTCCCCCCCCCCGGCGGGCGAGTCCTCCTCCGGTTCTGCGTCCACCCAGGTAGCTGCGGCCTGCTCGTGTCGGTCGCTCACTCACCCGTCACTGTTGTGGCACTACCGCCTAGGTCACCCTGCACTCCCCCGCCTGCGTCACATGTCTCAGCACGGCCTAGTCCTCGGCCTCCCTGCGTCGCTCCCTGCTCTCCCTCCCTTGCCTGCGCCGCTATGCACGCCCTGCGTTGAGGGCCAGCTGCGCCGTGCTCCTCACTCCTCACTTCGCCCTGCCAATGCACCCCTTCAAACCCTGCACTTGGACGTCTGAGGCCCAGCCCCTGTCCCTGGACCGCATCGCGAGCGCTACTTTCTGGTGCTCGTTGACGACTTTATGCGGTACACCACGGTGTTTCCCCTAGAGCGGAAGGCCGATGTGCCTGACGTTTTTATCCCGTGGATCGTCGCTGCGCGCCTCCACCGCGGTCTCCTTGTGCTGTGTCTCCACTCCGACCGTGGCGGCGAGTTCGCCTCTGGTTGGCTAGGACATTTCTGTCGTGTTGAGGGCATCACCCAGACGTACACCCTACCGGACTCGCCGCAGCAGAATGGGGTCGCTGAGCGATGCATCGGTTTGGTCATCGAGGTGGCTCGTACCTCCATGATCCATGGCAGTGCACCCCATTTTCTGTTGCCTTTCGCCGTTCGCTACGCCGCTCAGCAGCTTAACCTCTGGCCTCGCTCTCAGCGGCCGCATGTTTCGCCGACCCTTCTTTGGACCGGGTTCCCTGGTGACGCGTCTGCGTTCCACGTCTGGGGCTGCCTCGCTCACGTTCGTGCCTCCGGCACGGACAAGCTTACTGCCCGCACCGTCCCCTGTGTCTTCCTCGATTTCCCCCGTGGTGCTGTTTGCGCCGCCTGTCCCTCCCCCGGTGTCACCTCCTTCCTCGTCGCAGTCGCCGCCGCAGCCGCCGCCGTCACCGCCGCCGCAGCCACAGCCGTTTGTGGACTCTGGGGGTGGTAGATTTGGAGAGGGTGCTAGTCCTGGGGCTCCTGTCGTGGCTTGTCCTGGCGGGCTCGGGGGTGGCACCGGCGCTGGAGACGTTTCTCGTTCTGGGAGTGCTGACGTGGAGTGTACCGGAGGTAGCAGTTGTGCTGCTGGTGGTCCAAGTGTCGACGTTCAGCAGCAGCAGCAGCAGTAGTCGCCTCCGTTGTCCGCCCTTCGCCTGCTCGGCCTTCCCTCCCCTGACCGCTCGCCTGCGCCTCCCTCGCCGTCTCCCCCTCTTCATGTTCACGGTCCTGTGTTTCCTCCGCTGGACTCGTCCCCGGCTCGTTTCCCCTCTCGTTCCCCTCCGGTTACTCCTCCTCTGTCTCCTGACCCGACGCCTCCTTCTAACGTCTGGTCTCGCCGTCCCTCTCGTGCTCATCCTTTATCTCCTGTTAAGCATTCTCACCCTATGTTGCTTCGTTCCCACCTGTCTCGTCCTCCCCGTTTGCCTTTGCCTCCTCCGTCGTCGCTCACTGTTGCACCTCCCCCTCTGTTTGACTACCTTCGTGCTGCTCGTCCTCTTGTTCCTCGGGTTCTTGCCTCCCTCGTTACCGACCCGTCTGTTCCTGTCTCCAGTCTTGACGCTCTTGTCACTGCTGTTGCTGACTTTGCCTCTACTCGCCGCCTTTACTTTGCTACCCCTCTTGTCTCTGACCCTGTCTGTCCTCCATCCGTCGGGGGTGCTCCTGCCCTCGGCAGTGACGTCTTGGAGGACCGGCAGTACGAGCTTGCTTTCCTATCAGAGGCTGCTCCCCATCTCTGTTCCATGCTGCTAGTCCCTGAGGGTGACCCCGACGCCTTTGACATCCCGACCCCTCGCACCGGGACCCTGGGCCTCTCAGTGGATAGCTGCCATGGAGCAGGAGATGGCATCTTAAAGATCCACTGGCACCTACGTCGACGCAGTTCCCCCACCTGGGGTGAATGTAGTCGATGGCAGGTGGCTCTTCAAGGTGAAGCGTCCTCCTGGAGAGCCGCCTGTGCTCATGGCGCCCTACGTAGCTAGAGGCTTCAGTCAGTGCAAGGGGGTGGACTTCTTTCAGACCTTCCCCCCGACCCCGAAGATGAATACTCTTCGGGCGCTATTACATGTAGCTGCACAGCGTGACTACGAGCTCCACTACCTTGACTTTCCACTGCTTTTTTTCAGGGCAGCCTACATGAGCAGGTCTACCTACGCCGTCCTCAGGGCTTTACTGGTACCTTCCATCCTACGACCTAGTGGCTCCTTCAGCGCCCGGTCTACGGCCTGCGATAGGCGCCCCGTGAGTGGCACGACACATTGCGTGCCACGCTAGCTGACCTACAGATCTTTCAGTCCTCTGCAGACCCCTCGCTCTTCGTTCGTGCTGGCCACACTCCGTTCTACATCCTTGTCTACATAGACGACGTGGTCTTCGCTACTGCAGACAGAGACGCGCTGGCCTCTGTAAAGGCCGAGCTGCTGAGGAGACACACCTGCACTGACTTAGGAGAGCTACGCCGCTACCTTGGCTTGCAGATCTCCAGCGACAGAGCAACGCACAGCATCACTCTCACACAGTGACACTTGGTGCGCTAGGTCCTGCAGTGGTTCGGTCTTCAGTTCTCCTCCGCACAGCCCACACCTCTGCCGGTAGACCACAGGCTCTCAGCTCCAGTTCCCCAGGAGTCAGCAAGCCGAGTGCCATGGCGGCACAGGAGCTCCACTGACTGACCTTCTTGCTTGCCGACTTAGGTGAGCGGCCTAGCTTTGCCCCGGTTCTGTACGCAGACAACAGGGCCATAATCCTCCTGTGTCAAGAGCCTCTCAACTTGAGGCCAGAGCGAAGCACATCTAGCTGCGGTACTTCCTCATGCGCGAGCTTCAGCAGCGTCGCCAGGCCCGCGTAGTACACTTGGCCTCGGGTGCCAATACAGCTGATATCTTTACTAAGGCGCTTCCGCCTATAGATCATCAGCGGCAGTGCTTGCAATTAGGTCTAGTCCATGTTGACTCTCACTTGCTAGGCCCTTGATTGTGTACTCCTTTATATGTATTCCTTGCAGACTGGCCTCGTGGCTTTTCTTCCAGTGGTTGGACTAGTAGTGCCGCCCTGGTTTGCTCTGCCTTGCTTGTGTCAAACATGTGTATTTGTCATGTTTGTATAGACTGTATAGGGTCGCCTCTTAGAGAGTACAACACTTAGGTATATCTTTGTGTACTCTCACTCTATCATACATTCAATTTTCAATTTGATATGGTATCACGCGTAGGTAGGATCCCCCCCACCTACCGCTTTCGCTCACCCAGTCGCGACCCCCCCCTAGCCCCGTCGCGCCCCTCACTGGGCCCTGTCGCGCCCCTCTCAGGCCCCCTAGCGCCCCTCCTGGGCCCCGTCGCGCTCCTCCCAGGCCCCGTCGCGCCCCTCCTAGGGCTTCGTAGCGCTCCTCCTGGGCTCCGTAGCGCTCCTCCTGGGCCTCGTCGCGCCCCTCCTGGGCTCCGTAGCGCCCCTACTGGGCCCCGTCGCGCCCCTCCTGGGCCCCGTAGCGCCCCTCCAGGGCCCCGTCGCGCTCCTCCTGGGCCCTGTAGCGCCCCTCCCACGCCCCGTCACGCCCCTCCTAGGCCCCTTAGCGCCCCTCCTGGGCCTCGTCGCGTCCCTCCTGGGCTTCGTAGCGCCCCTCCTGGGCCCCGTTGCGCCCCTCCTGGGCCCCTGTAGCGCCTCTCCTGGGCCCCCGTCGTGCCCCTCCTGGGCCCCGTAGCGCCCCTCCTGGGCCGTGTAGTACCCCCCCCGGTCCCGTCGCCCCTGCCCGACCCCGTCGCAGCCGCCCGGCCCCGTCGCGCCCGCCTGGCGCCGTCGCACCCGCCCGGCCCCGTCGCGCCCGCCCGGCCCCGTCGCAGCCGCCTGGCCCCGTCGCACCCTGCCCGGCCCCGTCGCAGCCGCACGGCCCCGTCGCACCCACCCGGCCCCGTCGCACCCTGCCCGGCCCCGTCACAGCCGCCCGGCCCCGTCGCGCCCGCCCGGCGCCGTTGCACCCGCCCGGCCCCGTCGCGCCCGCCCGGCCCCGTCGCAGCCGCCTGGCCCCGTCGCACCCTGCCCGGCCCCGTCGCAGCCGCCCGGCCCCGTCGCACCAGCCCGGCCCCGTCGCGCCTGCCCGGCCCCGTCGGGCCAGCCCCGGTCCCGTCCTCCTCACTGGTACAGTTCCCCCCCACCCCGCCCTGCTCCGTGCCGCCTCGCATCACACTGTACGGCATGGCACCGACCTACACCGCACTGCAACGCACTGCACCGCACTGCACCGCACTGCACCGCACTGTACCGCACTGCACCGCACTGCACCGCACTGTACCGCACTGCACCGCACTGCACCGCACTGCATCGCACTGCACCGCACTGCACCGCACTCTACCGCACTGCACCGCACTCCACCTAGCTGCACTACCCTGCACCGCACTGGACTATTCCTGATGGCGGCGGAGCTTCGCTTCGACGCTGAAGGTCAGCCCCTAGAGTTCGAGGCGTGGCTTGCCGACCTCCGCCGCCAACTCACTGGCCAGCGGCAGGATGGTGAACCGCTTTCTGCACATCTTGACGGTACGCTCCCCTGCCCAGACCCCCCTGCTATTCTGCCCGCTGACCCCACACCCACTGAGCGTGAGTCTACTGCTGCCACTGCCCGTGCGCGCTCTGTCTGGCTTTCCCGCGATGCTGTCGCCCAGCTTGCCATTAGCAACGCCCTCCCCCCGTCCGAGCGTCCTCGCTTTAGGTCCCTCACTACTGCTCAGGCATACTTAGATGCTGTCATCAAGCGCTATTCCACCCCTCCGGCTGCCTCGGTGGGTCGCCTGATCCTCCCGATGCTCTTTCCTGACCTTGCCTCTTTCCCCACTGTCTCTAACCTCGCTGCCCACCTGCGCTCGATAGAGGAGACCTGGCGCGCCGCCTGCACTGACACACAGCTTAGAGCCCACCAGCCGCCCATTACCTCTACCCTCTACCTGCTTGCCACCCGCCTCCCTGACCGCCTTGCTGTCGCCCGCGACCGCTTCCTTAGCCTTCACCCCGCCGACCTCACCCTCACTGACTTTGTAGACACCCTGACTGTGATAGAGACCCGTCACCGCTCCATCGCCCAGGCGAGCGGTGTCGTGCCTGTCCCTATCTTTCAGGGTTGTGCCCCCACCCAGTGTACCTTCTCCGACGGCTCTATCGCAGTGGCTGAGACTGTTGCTGCTGCGCAGTTTCGTTCGGGGAAGGGCCGCCGCCCCAAGGTTGGGCGCGGCGGAGGCGGAGGCGGGGGTGCGGGAGGGGGTAGTAGTGGGGTCGGGTCGTCTGGTGCTGGAGCGGACGAGGGGACCCTGCCCAGTTCAGCTGAGACGCCGCCCCTGCAGTTGCAGCAGCCGCAGCAGCCGCCGCAGTCGCAGCCTTCGCAGCAGCCGCAGCAGCCGTCGCAGACGCGGCAGACGAGTGTCCTCCCGCCCGGGTGGCCCGGCGCTGGCGGTGGCCGGGCGCGTGGTGGTGTGTCGAGTGGTAGCTCTGGCGGCGGGCGCTGTCAGTATCAGATCCAGACCGGTCCTCGCCGCGGCTTCGTTTGCGGTAAGATCGGTCACTCCACTCCCCGCTGTTTTCGTCGCCTGGACGACCTCTTTCGTCAGCGCTTCGGCCCGTTGCCAGACCTCCCGGACTGGCACAGTTTGCTTAGTCGTAAGATTCAGATCTTTGATATGGACATGGATGCCATTGTTTCTGCTCTGCATGTGATGTATGCTGATGACTCTAGTGTGCTTCCAGCTTATTACTCACTGTTGCCTAGTGTAGGTGTGCCTTGCTTAGCCTCCCCTGCTGCGTCAGGCGTAGGATCCCCTGCTTTGTGTAGTCTTGGTGCTTCCGCCGTCGTTCCGTCGCCAGACGCCTCTGCTTCGCTTTCCTTCACCTTGGACTCTGGCGCTTCTCGGTGTTTCTTCCGCGACTACACCACACTGACGCCGCTTTCCGTCCCTGCTGCCGTTTCTCTCGCTGACCCCTCTGGCGGTCCGGTCGTCGCCCGCAGTTCCACCACCCTTCCCTGTCCGGCGGTTCCTTCGGGCTCTCTTACAGGTCTGCATATCCCCTCGTTCTCCAGGAACCTAGTTGGTGTCGGCTGCCTCCAGGACCTTGGCGTCACCACTACGTTCCCTGGTCACGAACGGTATGCTGTCTGTACCGAGGCCGCCACTGGTGCCCCCCTGTCCACGTTCCCCCGGGACCCGGTGTCCGGCCTGTTCACTCTGGACACCGTGACCCCCCCGGCTGGAGCGCTCACCCAGGTTGCTGCTGCCTGCTCTTGTCGGTCTCTCACTCACCCGACCCTCCTTTGGCACCACCGCCTAGGTCACCCTGCGCTCCCGCGTCTGCGTCACATGTCCCAGCACGGTCTTGTCCTTGGTCTCCCAGGTTCTCTCCCTGCGTTTCCCTCCTCCTCAGCCCCACCTTGCACGCCTTGCGTCGAGGGTCGGCTTCGCCGTGCCCCTCACTCCTCCTCGTTTCCCCCTACCGCCGCGCCGCTGCAGACCCTGCACCTGGACGTCTGGGGCCCCGCCCCCGTCCCTGGGCCGCGTCGAGAGCGCTACTTCCTTGTGCTCGTCGACGACTTCACTCACTACACCACAGTCTTTCCCCTGGAGCGCAAGGCTGACGTGCCTGGCGCTCTCATCCCTTGGCTTGTCTCTGCGCGTGTCCACCGCGGTCTCCCTGTCTTACGTCTCCACTCAGACCGTGGTGGCGAGTTTGCCTCAGGTGTCCTTGGTCGCTTTTGTCGTGCGGAGGGCATCACCCAGACGTTCACCCTACCGGACTCCCCACAGCAGAATGGGGTCGCTGAGCGACGCATCGGTTTGGTCATGGAGGTGGCTCGCACCTCCATGATCCATGCCGGTGCACCCCATTTTCTGTGGCGGTTCGCTGTGCGCTACGCTTCTCACCAGCTTAACCTGTGGCCGCACCCTCAGCAGCCGCAGGTTTCGCCGACCCGTCGGTGGACTGGGTCTCCTGGTGACGCGTCTGCGTTCCACGTCTGGGGCTGCCTTGCTCACGTTCGTGCCTCCGGCACGGACAAGCTCACTGCCCGCACCCTTCCCTGCGTCTTCCTCGGTTTTCCCCTTGACGCGTCCGACTGGCACTTTTACCACCCGCCGTCTCACAGCTTCTTTCACTCTCGTGACGTCACCTTTGACGAGTCCGTCTCCTACTACCGTCGCTTCCCCCACCGTGCTCCCCCGGTTACCCCCCCCTGTTCCTGGTCCCTCCTTCCCCGGTAGTCCCTGCCCTTCCTCCTCCTCCTCTCCGTCCCGCCCCCTCTGGTGTGTCCCACGTCACCCCCCTTCCGTCTGTGGACCCGGTTGAGGAGTCGTCTGACTCTGGTGGCCCTCCTGTGCAGTCCTCGCCAGCCGCCCCTCCCCTGGCGTCCCCTCCCCAGTCCCCTCCTCCACCGCCTCTGCCGCCGCTGCAGCCGTCGTTGCCGCCGCCGCCGCCGCCGCCGTTGCAGCACCCGTTCGCTGACTCTGGGGGTGCTCGTCCCGGTCGCCCTGGGGGTGGTCCCTCTGGGGGTGCTGGTGTGGAGAGTGCCGGGGGTAGCCGAGGAGCAGCTTGCGGTCCCGGTGTCGCCGTTGTGCCGCCGCAGCAGCAGTCCCCGCCGGTGTCAGCCCTTCGCCTGCTCGGCCTGCTGTCCCCCGACCCTGCGTCGGTTCCTCCCCGACCGTCTCCTCCTCTTCCTGTCTACGGCCCTGTTTTCCCTCCGCCGGACTCGTCCCCGGCCCGTCTCCTCCCTCGTTCCCCTCCTGTGTCCCCTCCTCTGTCTCCTGCCCCGACTCCTCCGTCGCACGTCTGGTCTCACCGTCCCTCCCGTGCTCGTCCTGCCTCGCCTGTCTTGCGCTCCCACCCTATGTTGCTTCGTTCCCACGCGTCTCGTCCTCCCCTTCTGCCGTCGCCTCCTCCATCCTCCCTTGTTGTTGCACCCCCCCCGCTGTCTGACTACCTTCGTGCCGCTCGTCCTCTTGTTCCTCGCGTCCTTGCCTCTCTCGTTACCGACCCGTCTGTTCCGGCCTCGTGCCTTGACGCCCTTGTTGCTGCTGTCGCTGACTTCGCCTCTACCCGCCGCCTTGACTACGCCTCCGCTCTTGTCTCTGACCCTGCCTGTCCTCCGTCTGTCGGGGGTGCTCCTGCCCTTGGCAGTGACGTCCTGGAGGACCGCCAGTTCGAGCTTGCTTTCCTCTCCGAGGCTGCTCCCCATCTCTGTTCCATGCTGCTAGTCCCTGAGGGTGACCCAGACGCTTTCGACATCCCGACCCCTCGCACTTACGCTGAGGCGACCTCGGGACCCTGGGCCTCGCAGTGGATAGCTGCCATGGAGCAGGAGATGGCATCTTGGAGATCCACCGGCACCTTCGTCGACGCAGTTCCCCCACCTGGGGTGAACGTAGTCGATGGCCGCTGGCTCTTCAAGGTGAAGCGCCCTCCTGGAGAGCCGCCGGTCTTCAAGGCGCGCTATGTGGCTAGAGGCTTCAGCCAGCGCGAGGAGGTGGACTTCTTCCAGACCTTCGCTCCGACCCTGAAGATGACTACTCTTCGGGTTCTGTTACACCTAGCGGCTCAGCGTGACTACGAGCTTCACTCCCTCGACTTCTCCACTGCCTTCCTTCAGGGCAGCCTACACGAGCAGGTCTACCTGCGTCGCCCTCCGGGCTTTACTGGCACCTTCCCTCCTGGTACCCAGTGGCTCCTGCGGCGCCCCATCTACGGCCTGCGCCAGGCTCCTCGTGAGTGGCACGACACTCTTCGTGCTACCCTTGCTGACCTGCAGTTCTTTCCGTCTTCCGCAGACCCTTCACTCTTCGTTCGTGCTGGCCAGACTCCGTTCTACATCCTTGTTTACGTCGACGACCTGGTCTTTGCCACAGCAGACAGGGACGCACTGGCCTCCGTGAAGGCAGAGCTTCTGAAGAGACACACGTGCACTGACCTTGGAGAACTGCGCCGTTACCTTGGCTTGCAGATCTCCAGGGACAGAGCTGCGCGCACCATCACCCTGACTCAGTCACACTTGGTGCGCCAGGTCCTTCAGAGGTTCAGCCTTCAGTTCTCCTCTGCACAGCCCACCCCTCTGCCTGTAGACCACAGACTCTCCGCTCCAGTGTCTGAGGAGTTGGTAGAGCCCAGCGGCCCCTACGCAGAGCTGGTGGGTTGCCTCATGTACCTGATGAGTTGCACTCGCCCAGATCTCGCATACGCTCTCTGCATCCTGGCTCGCTTTGTGGCCACAGGCAGACACCGACCGCAGCACTGGTCTGCCGCTAAGAGGGTTCTGCGTTATCTTGCTAGTACATCGGGCATGGGGTTAGTGCTAGGAGGACGCAGGCCAGTGGTCCTTACTGGACACACAGACGCTTCGTGGGCAGACGACGCTGAGACGCTCAGGTCTACCCAGGGCTACTGCTTCAGCCTTGGCTCAGCTGCCGTCTCGTGGAGAGCTACCCGCTCCTCGTCTGTAGCGCAGTCCAGCTGTGAGGCTGAGATCTACGCTGGTGCCATGGCGGCACAGGAGCTCCGCTGGCTGACCTTCTTGCTCACTGACTTAGGTGAGCGGCCTAGCTCGGCCCCGGTCCTGTTCGCTGACAACAGGGCCATGATCCTCCTGTGTCAGGAGCCTCGACTCGAGGGTAGAGCGAAGCACATTCAGCTGCGGTACTTCCTCCTGCGTGAACTACAGCAGCGACGTCAGGCTCGCGTAGTACACTTGGCCTCAGGTGCCAATACGGCTGATATCTTTACGAAGGCGCTTGCACCTAAAGATCATCAGCGGCACTGTGTACAGCTTGGTCTAGTTCCTGTAGCCTCTCACTTGCTAGGACCTTGACTTTGTACTGTCCTTTATACGTATACTCAGACTGGACTTGTGTCCTCTCGCAGTGGCTGGACTAGTAGTGCCGCCCTGCCCTTGTTCTTGCCTTGTTTGTACTCCTTCTGACTGGTCTCTTAGACCCCTGTCTCAGAGGTTGGACTAGTAGTGCCGCCCTGAGCTGTTTGTTTAGGGCATTCCCCTATGCAGTCTAGGGGCTGTGTCAAACATGTGTATTTGTCATGTTTGTATAGACTGTATAGGGTCGCCTCCTAGAGAGTACAACACTTAGGTATATCTTTGTGTACTCTCACTCTATCATACATTCAATTTTCAATTTGATAGCTTGTACTCTTGCTGACTGGTCTTCGGGCCCCTGCCTCAGAGGTTGGACTAGTAGTGCCACCCTGAGCTGCGTGTTTCTTGCTCAACACTACCCCTTATCTAGCCTAGGGGGTGTGTAGATATATTGTTATGTACAAGTTATAGGCTAGATAGGGTATGTTCTTAGTGGGTACAACCCAAACGATCTCCCCTGTTCACCTTTCTTCTAATCATTCTTCCTAGTCTTAACACTTAGTGCCTCTGAAAGGCAGCGTTTGTTAGGCTAGGGCAGTGGCGAGCCACATGTGATGTGAAATGTGTTCAAGTGAAAGAATGTCTAGAACAAGGCATACAAGGGAATATAACCTAACGGATTGTACTGCCTAAGGCACAACCCTATATAGTCTACAGAAACATACAATATATGTTTGACAAAATGGACCACAAAGAACCAGAGAACACGTGCCATGTGATCATGCGATGTGAACCACAGCGAAGAAACGTGAAGTTGTGTGAACCATAGAGAACCAGAAAACACATGTGATGCGTTGTGAACCCTAGAGAACAAGAGAACACATGTGATGTGGTGTGAACCATAGAGAACAAGAGAACACATGGGATGTGACGTGAGCATGTGCCCACATGCCTCCTACCACCCACAGTCCCACCAACCACACGAGCCCGGGGCCAGTCCTCCAAAAACGATGTTAGTCAAGAGTTGTGACTGCCATATTGGCTGAAGAGATTGCATGTCGTCCGATCATGTGCTGCTGCTGCTGCCGCTGCCGTTGCCGCTGCCGCTGCTGCTGGTGAAGCAGCGATTGCTGCTCCTTCTTCCCTGTTGCCGCTGAATCAGAGTTAGCCAGTCTTAGACAGTGGCAGCACCAGTTGTTGTTAGACAGTACCATACAGTGGCCAGCAGAACAGCAAAGCTCCCCCAAAACTGCTGACAGACACTCAGCCACGGAGCTGCTCCTGCTGCATCCGCTCCCCGATTCAAAAACCGAGCCCGCATAAACCGGCTGTCAGCCGTGAAAAAAAAAGGTCCTGCGGCAAGGCAACTCACCAGAAGTGGAACCCTGGATCTAAGAGAAGCACGCACTGTGAGCGCGCTTGCAGCACATCCCAAGAAACTAGGCAATTATGCGATGTGGACCGCTCAAGTGACTTATGCACTGTGGACCAGCTTTTGCAGATCGAGACGGCGGAAGCGGATGGCAAAGTGCACGTCCTGCCAGAGGAACGTGATGCGGGCGGCAGAGTCCACTAGCAGACAGCCGTCTACCCACTGCGGGCGGCGGAAGTTGTAGTCTGCCACCCGTCCTTGGCCCTGGCACCTGTTGCATAAGAAAAATAGGGGGGGTTGGGGGGGAAGGGGGGGGGTATTTGAGGGGAGGGGAGAGGGGGGCAGTAGAAGGAGTGAGGGGAGGAGAACGGGGCGGGGTTGATGAATTACCAGAATGGCAAGTGCGTGCAGGTCGAAGGACAAATGAAGCCTGGTTCCTCTGGTCCTTCACTCCCACTCGCTGCTGCCCTCACTCTCGGCATCAATTGATTGAAAAAAACACCAGCATTCAATTGACTTACATCCAGACAAATCGCAGCTCGCTCCCATCATCCCGCCCCCGTCTCCTGCTCCGGCTGCATCACAGCGCAAGCCAGCATCGTGGCCCTGTGCCACCCATCCGCTCTCTGATGGTCAACGCAGCAAAGCATGCACTCACCTGATGAAACCAAGCACACCATCCCACTGACATCCACACGAATCGCAGCTCGCTCCTATCACCCGCCCCCGTCTCCTGCTCCGGCTGAATCACGGCTCGAGCGAGCGCCGTGGCTCGATGCCACCTGTCCGCTCGCTCCCTCTCCCTCTCTGCTTCCCTCTCTCTCCCTCTCTCTCCCTCTCTGCTTCCCTCTCTCTCCCTCTCTGCTTCCCTCTCTCTCCCTCTCGCTCTAACAGTCAACCCAGCAACACAACCGACTTACATCCACACGAATCGCAGCTCGCTCCCATCATCCGCCCCCGCCTCGTGATCCGGCTGAATCACAGCTCGAGCGAGCGCCGTGGCTCTATGCCACCTGTCAGCTCGCTCCCTCTCCCTCTCCGCTGCTCTCTCACTATCCCAGCCTGTGTCACCGCCCCCATCCACATTCGCCACTGCAGTGTCACCACTGCCCATGGCAGTATCATCCCCATGAATCCCATCAGTACCACCACCAGCATCACTGCTGCTGCCTGCCCCCCTGTCAGCACCATCACCGTTGCTCGGAGGCGGGAGTATGATACTGCGAGTGGGGGTGAGCCGCACCGGTGCTCCCCCTGGCCCCCGTGGCAGGTGGGAGTCCGTGGGCGGAAAGTCGGTGGGGTCAGGCGGGCCTTGCGCTGTGGCGAGGCGGGCTTTGAAGGTGGCCTGACCACAGGGCACATTGGGATCGCCTGAGGAGGAGGGGGGGAAGGGGGACGCGTGGGACATGAGAGCGCATTGAGGGGTTTAGGAGGGCCCATAAGGCGGGACTTGTGCTGTGGTGAGGCGCGCTTTGAAGGTGGCCTGACCACAGGGCACATTGGGATCGCCTGAGGAGGAGGGGGGGAAGGGGGACGCGTGGGACATGAGAGCGCATTGAGGGGGTTAGGAGGGCCCATAAGGCGGGACTTGTGCTGTGGTGAGGCGCGCTTTGAAGGTGGCCTGACCACAGGGCACATTGGGATCGCCTGAGGTGGAGGGACGGGGGGGGCAAGGGGAAAGGGGGACGGATGGGACATGAGAGCGCATGGAGGGGGGCGAGTTAGGAGGGCCCACAAGGTGAGCCTTGTGCTGAGGCGAGGCGGGCTCTAAAGGTGGCCTGACCACAGGGCACATTGGGATCGCCTGAGGGGGAATGGGGAGGGGGGAATCACACTCATAGTTCACGCCCTGTACAAGCACACTAAGGATATACAACGCTTACAAGCACACTAACATCCAGCCCCACCTGTGATCTTGGTAGCGACGATCTCGCTCAGCCCCCCCTGTACAAGCATACTAAGATCCAGCCTACCTGTGACCCCTGCAAGAACGTACCTGTGATCTTAGTGGCGACAATTTCGCCCCCCTGTACAAGCACACTCAGTATCTCCACGCCGTGCGGACCATACACGCCCGTCCACAACCCCTCCAGCTCATACGCCCACTCCGGTACCTCGACTGCTGGACGCCTGTTACCCTCACCTGCTGTACCCTCTCCTCTACCCTCTCCTCTACCCTCACCTCTACCCTCTCCTCTGCCCCCTCTCCTTCCCTCCCCTCTACTCCCTCCCCCCCGCTCCTCCGCACACCCATCAGCGTCCATCATCCACCCTTCTTGCCCCTCCATCCCCGCGCCTCCTCCTCCCTCCACCCCCAGAATATCCTCTTCCATTAAATCAACATCAGCGCCATCACTCGCCCCATCTATCTTCTCCTCCCCCACCCTTCCCCGCACCTCCCTCGCTCTCCCCACCCGCACCTGCCCCTTCTCCGCCCTCCTCTCCCTTGCTCGCTCCTTCTCAGCTCGAGTCAAGGGCACTCGGCTGTAGCTGGACTTAGGCACGGGCAGTCGCCTCACCTGCCCGCTCGCCTCATCCACCATCCCCCTATCGCCTCCGCGCTTCCCCCCTCCCCCGAATCCCCCGCCCTCAAACCCCCCTCCCTGAAATCCTCCCCCTCCCGCTCCCCCTGCTCCGCCTATCCAGGACCACCCGTGGCCCCCAGAACCAGTACCACCCGCACCAGTACCACCTGCACCAGCTGAGCTTCTGCTGCCGCCTGGACCCTGGCTGCTGCTGCTACTGCCACCGCGACTGCCAGATGCCGTCCCTTCTGCTACTAGGAAAGCACCCAGGGCTGTCTGTGCGCTCTGCTGCTGCTGCTGCTGCTGCTGTTGGGGACCTTTCGAGCTGCCCCCTTGCTGTGCGTGTTGCTGGGGGCTTTCACTCTGCCTATGCTGTTGTTGCTGCAGTGTCGGCTGCTGTAACAGCATCGGTGCTCGCGCCCCAGTCCCCACTCCTGCAAGCGCAGCACCCATCACACCACCACCCCTCCCAACCCCCCTATCCGTTGCTTCTGCTGCTCCTCCCCTCCCTCCCTCGCTCCCTCTCCCGTGCTCCCTCCCTCTACCAGCATTAACCCCGGCAGCGTTGCTCCTAGCTGTATTTCCGCGGCCAAGCCCTCTGCCTGCCCCTGCCATTCCCGACAGGTACTGCAGCGCTCGCATCTGAAGCCTTGCTTCCCCCCTCCCTGCTCCACCACCGCCAGCCACCGCCGCCGGAGCAGCAGCAGCAGGAGCCGCCGCAAGAGTCGCATGAGGAGCAGGAGCAGCAGTAGCACCCGCAGCAGCAACACGAGCAGCAGCCGCAGCAGCCTGAGCATGGACCGCTCCAGGCGCAGCAGCAGCAGCAGCATGGGCATGGGCAGGAGCAGCAGCAGCAGCACGGCTAGCATCAGTCCATCCAGCTGACGCCTCTCTGAAGCCCGGGCGATCCCGAGCCTCTGCTCCCAGCCACATAGCCCCTGACACCTGGCGGCCCAAAAGCGTATCTCGGAGCTCCTGCTGTTGCTGCCGCTGCTGCTCACTAGAGGCACCCCCTCCCCTGCCGTTGCTGCTGCGCTCCCTGTCTGCACTCCCAGTGGCTTCGCCGCCACCCCCTCTAGAACTGCCATTATCAGTTCCTCTCGTTGTATCACCAGCAGCAGTACTGGCACTCCCACCACCAGCAGCAGCAGCAGCTCCTGTAGCGAGTGTGCTAGTATCGGAAGGAGCGTTTATCATATATCGCGCCAGCAGGGGGTTTAACCGCGCAGCAGCAGCTGCTGCAACCGGCCGAGAAGAAGAGGGAGCGGCAGCAGCAGCTGCGGCAGCGGCAGAAGAGGAAGAAGGAGCAGACGCAGCAGCATTAGGCGCAACCGAGCTGGCAGACGAGGTGAGAAGATTGCTTGAGGTAACTTGACCGGCAGAGGTGACTCTAGAGGACGGGCGAATAGCAGGGAGTATGGTCTGCAGGTGAAACCTCTGCCGCTCGGCTGTCTCCCATACAAGCACACCCGGTAACTCCACTGTGTGCTCCTCTTCCAGCCCTCGACCCGCTAAGAGACGCAGCTGTGTTGTTCCGTCGGGGAAGGCCGAGATGAGGAAGAGTCGTGCGCAGAGGAGAGAGCCGTCTGCATGCGAGAAAGAGAGGGAGCAGAGAGCGAGCAGGGAGAAACGAAGCAGAGCTGAGATCCGCTTTCGAGAAATCTTATAAATCTCTGACGCACGCAGAGGAGAGAGACGTTAGGATACAATTAAGGGAGCGAGGGAGCATCAGACATTTGAATTGCTCCAATTCGCTCGGAAAACGGCCACTGCACGCAGCAGAGTCACGGACTACGTGGAGGGTAGAGTTTTGAAAGCACAAAAGGTTGAAACATAAATCAGAAATTGCCGAAATAAATTCACATCGTTCACAAGCGACAAAGGTCATCGTCTCCCGGGTGAGAAGATGTGTTTGAGACGCCTAAACGAAAAAGAAAAACTTACCAAGCCAATCTGGAATAATGCGATAAGCGACCATGGACATCTTTTCCTGCAGGAAACAGACAAGGAGGAAAAGAAAGCAGGGATGCCATCGGAAGTACATCATGCCAATGGAACGTAGCCACGTAAGAAACGGTGATGCATGACGAGGCGTTTTCACGCATAAAAGCAACTAGGCCGCACGGTTTGTCGAGCGTCTCGCTAACGTCGTCGTCACTACAAATAACTCGTAGATGCTCCCCCCTCATCCATCGGAGATTTCAATTTGATTACCAAACGTAAACACAAATGCAGCAAAGATGGGCGGCCGGAAAGACAATAAACAGGGCTGAAGCTAAATAAGGTCTCACCCAGCTAGCGAAAAGCAGGCCGCCACGTGGAGCCAAGTCATCAGCAGCCCAGACTCCAGCCAATGGATCGAGCGCGTTGAGCAAACGGAATAGACATTTCGGGGAGCTCGTCTCGACGAGCCAATCAGAAATCTCCACGTCGGATTCCCATTGTTTGCACAGACTCAGCCAGATTTGCGGGAGATTGGCTAAGGAGTGCAGCGTGCGACACGTGGCAGCAGCTGATAGGAGATCCTGGTGATCTAGCTCGTGAAGAATCTGAACGATCACATCCGTTGGTAGGAGCAAAAGATCCATTTCCGACATTAACGCAAGTAGTTTATCGATTTTGGAGCTTACTGAATAAATCTGAATAAGGGAGGAGTGACAAGTTCAGGCAAGTAAATGTCGGACCATTGCTAAACCACTCTGAAGCAGGTTCACCGAGCTAATGGCACGTACTCCTAAAGCGGCGTCAATTCTGCTAAACCAGTGGATTAGACAAAGCGAATTGTAGAACGAAAGCACCTCTGATAGAGGTTGCGGGGAGCAAATCGAGCATTCTGCATTCCGCTATGTATCAAAGAAGCAACCAAAAAAAGGTCAAACAAGAAGAAGCTCTCTCAATTCAGGCTGCTCCTGCTTGCACCGTCTACAGTACGCCAATCATCTAATCGCCCGCGTCACTGGACAAGATGCGGCCTCACTGAAACGGCGGGTTGAAGAATAGAAGGGAAGAAGGAAGGGAAGAATCTAGCAAGGAGGCAGGCAAGGGGAAGAATAACACTCATGAGGTGAGTGTGTGTATTCGAGTGTGTGGGAGAGTGTGTCTTGGATAGTGTGTGTGTGTGTGGGAGTACGTGTGTCTCTCCCGAAATTAGTGGCTAAGGGTGAATGTAAGTGGGTGGACTACAGAGAGCCTCGGCGGGATGATAGGCTCGGTCACAAGGTACAAATTACAATACCTCCCGCCGTTATTCGAGGGACCCCTGGCTGAAAATCGGTGGCTTGTCAGACCAGCCTACCTGGCTCGGGTGGGCCCGGGTCATGTAAAGGTCATCCCACGGAAATGCGGGTAATGTCGAATCTACCTAGAACCCTGCTGGAATGCTACTAATGTCTGCCCGCGATCGAAAATACCCACTCACAGGCCGAGTTCTGAGAACCCTCACTACCAGGCCCGACATTCTGACACTTCGGGGGTCAGGGGCGACCTCCAAGGCGTATAATACTACACTCTTCCAAAAACGTATACCAGTACAGTAGTAAAATATCCTGCTTGGGAGTGTTGCACAGAACCAGTTGCTGTGGCTGTGCCGCAGGTTCGGCACGCGAGAGTATTCCCGACCAGGGTCGCTGGCTCGAACGTTATCTAGACCGAATCGAAGGCCAAGTACAGCACGTGGCATACTAATCCGCTTCTGCTTTGCTCGATATCAATCGCGAATGTTCCACAAGTACGAAACAGACATCTGCTAAGCATAAGATGAAGTCCCACGAATTACAAGCCACTTACCACAACTCTACTTGAAAAGGCTAAAGCATTTGAACCATACATCACGTCATCACCTTAGACCTTCAGGGATACCAAATGCGCTTTACCGTTCGTCCTATCCGACGTCAATATAGCAATGA
This sequence comes from Closterium sp. NIES-67, assembly GCA_027943415.1. NCBI lineage: Eukaryota > Viridiplantae > Streptophyta > Zygnematophyceae > Desmidiales > Closteriaceae > Closterium > Closterium sp. NIES-67. The sequence continues at coordinate 346,931 of BQMB01000399.1, read as the reverse complement.
CATGCAGGTCCTAATATTGCAAGTTTTTTGTGCTGCTAACTAAGGGCATATTTTCAAGTCTGATCCTGATTCCAATGTGCAAGGATGTGCCCTCAACCCTTCTTCGGAGTCTCTTGTTAGTGTACAGTGTACACTGATGCCTCAGGGGCGCACCCTGAATCCAGCACTGTATTCCTCCAGCACCGGGCAAATTTAGCTGATCAGCCTAAAGTGGGGGTTGAAGACGGAGTGGTCAGCGAAAAAATGGAGGGGGGCTGATGGATCAGCATGTCTGAGTCTGAGGCCCTGATGACATGCTACAGCACCAGCCAACACAACTTCAGTAATATGTATATACGGTAAATGCTTAGGGACAACGCTTATGGTGCCTACATGGCACTCACTATCAAAGAAGCTTAGGATAGGAACTAAACTTAGGACCCTAGCTTAGCTAGGAAGGAAGGAAGGGCGCCATGGAATGGCGTGCGGAAAGTAGATCTAGGAGCGTGAGGAGAAGAGTTGACGAGAAAGAAGAGAGACGTGTTGGGCTAAGAAAAGCCCTTAGGATCTTTCCAGAGACTAAGTCCCAGTTGTAGAATGAGACTTGAGTAGTGCAGCGGAAGTTGAGGCAGTTGAACCCTTGTACTAGTATGTGAGAACAAGTGATTGATTAAAGAAACAAGCATACAGCAATATATAGAAGATAGGAAGGCAGTTGTAGAATACAGTTACAGGAACGGTTTATCGAGTCGCACAGCGACTCGATTGCCGCTTCGGTTACCATCCGTGATGTTGTAACGGTCAGTCGCAACCTCCAGTTGCGACCTTTCGAGTCTTTTCGCATTCTTTGTCCGCCCCCTCGTGTAACCTCCGTTGACTCGCGTGCTCCCCTGTAATCTTCCTTGAGTACAGTGTTACACTTCAGAAACGCTCAAGTCCTTTGAGATATTTCCAACAAGACGATTAGGAAGAGAGAGCAGTACAAGGAGGGGATTGTACCCTCTACAGAAAGGTTCAGTAACAACCTACCAAGCCTATATTAAATTATCACTTATATAATTTTAACACACCCCCTAGGCTTGGTAGTGTCAAGCCCACGCACACCCCCACACCCACACCCCCTAGCCCAGCACCCCCATTCCCAGCAGGAGCCGCAACGACTCCGAAAGAGGGCAGCTCCCACGGCCCGTGAGATGGCAATGGCGGCAACGGCGACAGTGACGACAGCGGCGGCGGCAGCGGCGTGCGGCGGCACCAGGCCCGCGGCAACAGCGGCGTCGGCGGCGTGCGACGACACCAGGCCCGCGGCAACAGCGGCTGCGGCAGCGGCTTGAACGTCAGAGGCCGGTGCAGCGGCCCCCGCCCTCTCGGCGGCATGTCCAGTCTCCTCGGCGGTGGAGAGGGCCCTCATGAGGCAGTCATCGGCTGCAGCAAGAAAGGGGGGGATGCAGGGGAAGCAGGTGCAGGTGGGGGGGGGGGGGGGAGGGGAGGGGGCGGGGCGAGGCGAGTCTTCAGCGACGCGCCATAAGTGGCGCGGCGCTTACTGGCAGGAGGGCGGGCAGGTGGCGGTTACGACGGCGTGCTGCCCGCTGCCGCCCATCGACGCTGCCGCGGCAGCATGACGACGCCGCCAGAGCGCGGCGTCGACGCTGTGGCGGCACGCTGACGCTGCAAGGGCAGCAAGGTGACGCTGCCACGGCAAAGCGTCGACGCCACCACGGCAGGGCGTCGAGGAGGCGACGGCCGCACGACGAAGCCGCCATGACAGGCCGGCATGGCCGCCACGGCGGGAAGGCAGTGACGAGAGAAATGCGCGGCGGAAGCGACGGCACGACAGCGCGACGCCACAGCAGCGCGTCGAGACGGCCGCGGCACGACGCGGCCAGCGGCACGACACGAGCGCCATGGCAGTGCGAGAAGCGTGAGTAGGCGGTCCAGTAGGAAGGACCTCCTGCTCTGATACCATATCAAAGAAGCTTAGGATAGGAACTAAACTTAGGACCCTAGCTTAGCTAGGAAGGAAGGAAGGGCGCCATGGAATGGCGTGCGGAAAGTAGATCTAGGAGCGTGAGGAGAAGAGTTGACGAGAAAGAAGAGAGACGATTAGGAAGAGAGAGCAGGACAAGGAGGGGATTGTACCCTCTACAGAAAGGTTCAGTAACAACCTACCACGCCTATATTAAATTATGACTTTTTTATTTTTAACACTCACTCCCTCCTTCTCTATACGCTCCCTCTCCACAATATGTGTGTAAACCAGCTCGTTCCAGGTGTCTGGAACACCTGGTAAGCACCAATGAAGGCAATCCTGCCCCTTGGGCGTATCAAATCGAGGATCCCAGGCAGCAGGGTGCGCATCACCACGATAGGCTGACAGATGCGTGATGTTCAGCAGGTGGACCGACGTTCCAGACACCCCATCCTCCTTATCAGCATCCCGTGTTGTCATATTGGCCACCTCGGCATTCCCAAAGGCGCGCTGCCATGCACAAGAAATAAGAAATTCACCAACAAAATACACCATGCACGTCATGTACCATACGGATATGTGAAAAATCAGATCGTCTATGAGACAAACACATTTTCAAGGAGCTCGTACGCAGCTGAGAGGCAACCTTACCTTGAGATGGTCGCACCTCCCTCCCGAGTTCCAATCTCCCTCCATAAAATGCCTTGGAGAAATCGACCGCAGGAACACCATCGGCTTGGTGTCTGGCGTCGAGAAAATCGTTGTCCTTAACTCGGTGCCTGTAGGCGACGAAAGAGCCGGGAGCTCAACCACAGATTCCAAAGCCACCCTCCCTTCCCTTCCTCCACTCCCACCATCCTCCACCTCATCATCCCCCCTCCCCTCCCCCTCCCGCTCCTGTCCTTCTCCCACTCCTTCTCCCGGCTTGAGCCGCGCAAGAGAATTGCCGGCACCTTTGAGTTGCTCATGGATCCACACAGACACCGACCGGACTGCCGTGCGCAGTGCCACTGCCATGACCATGGGCTTCCTCTTCACCGGCAGCACCTTACTCCCATTCAGAAAAAACTCCAGCGCACTTTCTTTCATCTTCCCCCTGTTCCAGTGATGCCCCGTGTTCATCACAACCACGTCCAGCTCCCTAAGTAAGTCTCTTAGGAAAGTGTCTGGCCGGTCCAGGTGCATCGCCTGCCCCTGCTGCCAATCCTCCTTATTGAACGGCTCGATTTCGCACAAGCATGTCGTCCACCGGAAGATCACTGTAGTGTTGGATTCAACAAATCTATACGCCCACCCGGACGGGCGGCGGGCGCCCGGCAGCTGAAAAAACCCGTAGTCACGGCCAACGTCTTGGATGGGGGAGGATGGGTCGGACATGTTCTTGGGGGGGCCTTGGGGGGAGAGCAGGCAGAGCAGCGACTGGAACTGCTGCTGGCCTAGAGAGTCTCCCACAAAGGCCAGGCGCTTGTTGCGCATCCTGTGGGGAGGGGAGAGGGGACGGTGAAAGTGGGGGGGAAGGGGAAACAACGAGCAGAATGAGCAACGAGCAAATGGTCCTGCTGCTGGCCTAGAGAGTCTCCTACTAAGGCCAGGCGCTTGTTGCGCATTCTGGAATGGCGGTGGGGGGGAGTGGTGGTGGTGGTGGGGGGGGTGGGAGGGGGGTTGAGTTAGGGAAAGGGGAACAGGAAGGGCCAGAACGAAGGGGTTAGGGCAAGAGATACATGCTGAAGAACTACTAGAACTCTTACAAAGGCCAGTCGGTATGCAAGGGCTCTGACCCAGAGCTTTCGTACAAAGGGCAGGCGCTTGTTGCGCATTAAAAACGGGGAGAGTAAGGAGGTCAGAGAAAATGGGTCAGGGGTAAGAGACACGCAGAGGGGCGACTGGAGCGGCCGCTGAGCGGCTCGCTTCTGATCTTGGCTGATTTTTGAGTCCACTCAAAAATCACCATCCCTTTGCTGAACGCCGAGGGTCTCCTACACACAGCAAGGTGCTCGCTGCGCATTTTGGATGGAGAAGGTGATGTTGGAGGGAACTTTTGAGTCGACTCAAGAGTCACCTAGGCGATCATGGAGGGGGAGAGAAGAGCAACAGCACCAAAAGTCACCTAGATGATCAAAAGTCACCTAGGTGAAATCCAGCTCTTTCCTTCTCACCTCCTGTAGAACCCCGCCTGCTGCCACCCCACTTGCTGCGTGCGTTTCAGAGGGAGAAAGGCCCACATCGAGCCCGATCCTGCCCTCATCCCTCGTGTATTTGAGTCGACTCAAAATACACCAGGAAGAAAGGCGCACATCGAGCCCGGATCCTGCCCGCATTCCTCCTTACCTTCTGAAGAACCCCTCTGCGCTGAACCGCTTCACGTTGCACCCCTCTGGCTGCCACCTCAGCCGCTCGTACTTGCGCATCTCGCGGGGGCGGTTGCTGCGCGCGCACGCCCAGTTGGGCGCGATCCACTTGCACTTCTTGCCCGAGTACAGCGGCTTCTGCCGCGCGCGCACCCACCGCCCGTGGTACAGGTCGCACAGCGGGGCGGAGGAGGCGGAGGAGGCGGGGGAGGCGGCAGGGGCGGAGGGGGCGGAGCGGGCGGAGGGAGCGGCGGGGGAGAGTGAAGGGGAAGAGGTGGCGAAATCCGGAGTTGACTGAGTAAGGGCGGAGGAAGAGGAAGGGATGCCGCTGGATCTGCTGCTGCTGCTGCTGCTGCTGCCGGTGCTGCTGCTGCTGCTGCTGCCGGTGCTGCTGCTGCTGCTGCTGCCGGTGCTGCTGCTGCTGCTGCTGCTGCTACTTCTAGCGCTGTGGCTGCTGCTGGCGGTGGATGAGGCTTCATCCGCGTCATTGAGAGCATCACTTGCGTCTTTAGGAGCATCCGATGCCGTAGATACCTCTTCTTCCACCGCCTTTCCTACACTCGAGGAGTCATCACCAGTATCGTCCGTCTCTACCGCATCTGTAGGGTGTTTTTGAGAATTCTCAAAAACACCATGCAAAGTCGAAGATACCTCCTCTTCCACCGCCCTCCCTACACTCGAGGAGTCACCACCAGTATCGGCCGTCTCTACTGCATCTGTATCTTCGTTTAATTCGCTCGCTTCTGTCCCTTCGCTCGCTTCTGTCCCTTCGCTCGCTTCTGCCCCTTCGCTCGCTTCTCCCCCTTCGCTCGCTTCTGTCCCCTCGCTCGCTTCTGTCCCTTCGCTCGCTTCTGTCCCTTCGCTCGCTTCTGCCTCGTCTGCCGCAGCTGCAACCACCTTCCCTCCTTTTCTTCCCAAGATGCCTGTTGAAATAACGCTCGCCTCGTCTCCGCTACCCCCTTCTTTATCACCTCCCCTCGCCTCCTCCCCCCCTCTATCAGCTTCGACTTCGTTACCATCCTCACTAGTGTCACCACCGCTATTATCCTTACCATCACTACCGTCACTATCACCACCTATAGAGTCACCAGTGACTTCGTCCCCATTTGCTTCACGGGATTCTGCACTAGGCGGGCTAGTTAACCCTTTCTTCAAGCTGCTCGCTAGTACCAGTACCGAGTCACCACTTAGGGGGGACCGAGCCGACTTCATCACTCCAACCTGGCTACTCAGATCCCCTTGCTCGCTGTGCAAGGGTACGTCGTGGGTCTGCAAGGACGAAATGCGACTATAGGAGGGGGAGGAGGAGGCGGAGGAGGAGAGGGATGCGTTGTCTAGAAGCACAAGTTGACTTCTCCTCCACCCTGAGGTGAAAAACAGAGAGGGAGAGGAAGGAGGGGAGAGAAAGAGGAGAGCGAAAGAGAGTGAGCGGCGAGGGGACGGAGGACGGGAAGGGACGGATACCAGTTGGCACTGAGTCATCGTTACCATTGAGGGGTGAACTATTGTCATAGTTCAACTTAATCTAGGTATGTGGATCCATAATCGGGAAAACAAAAGTTCACATGTAAAAGAAAACGGACAGATGGACTTCTCATAACGAGCTCACATGTCTTCCGATTGACGGCGTGCCATGAGTCCCACGTGGCAATGCCCACCATCGTTACAAGCACCAGGACCGCCGACCAGGTCGCGTGCCGCCGAGCTCCCCCGCTAATCCCGGCGCCGCCTGCCTTCCCGCCGCCCATGGCCGTTACTAGAGCCGAGAGGGAGCGAGACCGGGTTCGGTTGGGAGGGGTGCTGTTCGGTGAGACGCTGAGCACATTGCCGGCTGCGGCAGCAGGAAGAGAACATCACGGGGCGAGCAGGAATAGAAGGGTTCAGGAACGGACGATAAGGAGAAAAGGCGAGAAGCACGGCCTGCCCGGTAAAACGGCTCTGGCCAATGAAAATCAGCAATGATCCGTTGAGGAGAAGAAATTTAAAAGATAAGGAATCTCAATTTCAAAAATTAGGAAGATCATACTCCCTGAATCACAGCCTGAATCCGTGTACGACACATCACTTACTAAATGACCTGGCTCAATGTACTCCGAACGCCCTGATCCTCACGGTATTACACGTCTAAACCTCACTGAACGACCCTATGTCACTGTACGACCGTACCTGACGGCCGTCGCGTCCGCGCGACGGATTCCACTGGCTCATAACTCCAGAATCCGTTAACGACACATCATCTCACTGGATCATAACTCCAGAATCCGTTAACGACACATCATCTCACTGGATCATAACTCCAGAATCCCTGTATTACAGATCACCAGCCCCTGATCCTCACTGGTACGACCGAACCTGACGGCCGTCGCGTGTGTGCAACTCCCCAAGCCTCGTTGGCAGCTGATGCCGACAGCGACTGCTTCTGAGTCGACTTCAGCGACTGCTTCTGCTTCTGAGACGAATCACTTCCCTCGACCCTCACTGGTACCTGACGGCCGTCGCGTGTGAGCGACTCCTGAAGCCTCGCTGGCAGCTGATGCCGACACCGAAAGCGCCGTCAATGGCGTTCGAGCCGACTGGCTGCCCCCATTCGCTGTGCCTCCCTGAAGAATTGTCCAGGTGTATTTTGAGTCGACTCAAAATACGACTGGCTGCCCCCATTCGCTGTGCCTCCCTGAAGAATTGTAGGCCTTTTTTGAGAATTCCCCCAAAAAAAGAGAGGAAAAATAATCTCCGTACCTCCCTGGACCGTAGTTCCCCATTTCGGTATATCACATCACCCGAACCACAATGCGTGACCGTATCCGACGGCTGAAGTGTTTGCAAGACAATCTGTGACCACCCTGGACCGTAGTTCCAGATCTCAAAGAGCCACAACACCCGAAGCACGATGCGTGACCATAGATGGTTTTTCAGTCGACTAAAAAATCAATCTGTGACCTCACTGGACCGTAGTTCCAGATCTCAAAGAGCCACAACACCCGAAGCACGATGCGTGACCATAGATGGTTTTTCAGTCGACTAAAAAATCAATCTGTGACCTCCCTGGACTGTAGTTCCAGATCTCAAAGTACCACAAGACCCGAACCTCGATGCGTGATGCGTGACCGTACCTGACGGCCGTCGCGTGTGCGCGACTCCCGAGGCCTCGCTAGGAGCTGATGCCGACACTGATAGAGCCGTCGGTCGCGATCGAGCCGACGTGGCCGCCTCCATTCTCTGAAGCGTTCGTTGCTGGGCAGTAATTGGTGATAACGAGCCTGCTGGTAACGAGTATTAAGCCAAAGCTGCCAATTCAGCTGCCACCTATTAATCACAACTGGGTCGAATAGAGTCGAGACTTCTTTAATTCTTCTCTATTGGTACTGCTGAAGCTACGCGGAGGCATATAGAGTAGAGAGCAGATTGCCGGTTGCGGCACTAAAACTAGAGAGCCACTTGAGAGCTTCACGACCACTGCTCGGATCTCGCGAACGATAACATCTGGGGATCGTGCGCTGAAGTATTAGAAACGGGTTGAACTGGATACTATAATCGAGCGCGCCAACCCCGCCGAATATCGCAATAGATTCAGAAAAAGGGTGGAACAGACAGCTGGCTGTCAGAATTGACGGTCAAAAGCGAATGCCGTGAATCTTACAGAGGAAGCCACTGATAAGAACCTCCCGAGGAACTCTCACTTGTCTGTAAGGCAAGTGGCCGATCAAAAGTCTGTCTGGCTTTCCGGCTACGCTGGCTCGTTGAGGAGTCAACTTCTCTCCTGCAGCGACGAACCCCGAGGGACCTGGCTAGAGCTTTCCACTCAGGCTGTACAGCACGTCCGACCTTGGAAACTCCTATGACAGCGAAATCTCGAGGTTGCAGTGCAGAGCAGATCCCTCTCCTCCTGCCAAGAAGACTGGTAAGAAGAACTCAAAGAGGTAGACTGGTGTCGCCGTCAAACTCCTACACCCGGCACTCGCGAATTCCGTTTCGTCAGGCCAGCCGAAATTGCGAAGCGGCTGGAGGCTGCAAGGACGAAGGTGGCGATTGATTGCGACGCACTGTCGCGATCCAGCCATTGACAGGTTCGCGAACGTCGCCACAGGGATTTTGTCCCGCGACAGACATCGAGTTGAGAGCTACGGCTTCGCTTCGTTGCGCGGTTCGGTTGCATGCTGACAGTTCGCTTGTGTATGATGTCTAGCCAATCGGGATTCGGATACGGAATGCCTGGCTGCGCGCGGGAAGGCAGCATCTGCATCCCTGCCCGCGTACAGTATGTGACAGTGGCAGAGCGGACCGCGTCGTCGTGTGTATAGTGGCGGCGAGAGAAAAAATCATTATGGGCTCAGATTCAATGCATTACACTAACTTTTGATAACTCGGAAAGCCCAATCAATCATGTTTTCTGTAATGCTTATGTTATATCTTACCTGACCAGTCTTGCCGACTTGAATATCAATAAAGGGGTTATAAATTATTCTCTTTTATTCGGCTCGCTTCTGGGGCAAGAAACCGGGTGGCCAATGTCCTAAACATTGGCCACGAGGTTTCTTACTCCATTGAAGTCGTTATAACAATGGAGATCTCATTCAATCTCCTAAAACGGGACACGCCCATAAAGAGCCGAGCTTTGGCTTAATTCCATCCTCCTGCACCCACGCGTGACTCTTGCACAGGCGCTCACTAATGGGAGCTGTTTACCTAGCACGAGGGGCGCTTAGATTACCTTCACGAATTCTCTCAGCGCGGCTGCATCTCGCATTCACCCGTTGCGACAAAATAGTTGGCTTGCCACGTCAGCCTGCAATCACCTACGGCATGGCCAGCCGTAGCGCCGCGTTAGTCGCATCATGTCGTCAGATCTCGTTTGTATCAGCCCCGTTTGCATCTTCCGTAGCATCCCACGTCACTCCTAGACTAGGTGGCTCATCTGGTCCCCTCTCTACCGCCTTATCGGAATGCATAGGCAGGCGAGCAACGGCCATGCAATTCCGAGCCCCAGAACGCGCTGCCTCTTCACGGATCGGGAATTTATCCAGCATTCGCTTTATCCAACATTATTCCACGGGAAGTGGTGTATTTTCCAGCATTCGTGCGTTTGCGTCCGCCTCCCGATCCAGATTCGATTCGCCTCCAAGATCTGCCAAAGGTCAACAGCAAAGCCGTCCCGGGTCCATTCGTCCACGCTCCTCCCCCTCCCGCCAGTTGGCTTTTGGGTCGACTGAAAAGCCACCTAACCGTCGAGGGTTCGTTCGTGCCCATGCCGCATCCTCCCGCAATGGGACCTTTGGGTCGGCTGAGAAGTCACCTAATCGTCAAGGGTTCGGTCGCCCGCTCGCTTCGTCCTCTCGCGATGGGACTTTCGGTTCGACTGGCAAGTCCTCCTCTCGCGATGGGACTTATGGGTCGATGGAGAAGTCACCTAAGCGGTCAGGTTTCCTTAGTGCACGCGACGCGTCTCCCCGCCAGGCTGATCCGGGGAAGCATCGCCGAAAGGACGCGTTCGTTGCGAAAGGGGTGGGACGAGAGGGTTTTGGAAGGGCTGACGAAGAGCCGGAGCCACGTGAAGGAGGGAGAAGCAGGGGTTACGGTTTTAGCGGCAATGACGATCGCCGGGGGAGAGAGGGCTTTAGGAGCGGTGGGAGCGACACTGGGGGGGCTGGGGAACGGGGAAATAGGCGAGAGGGTTTTAGGGGCGATAGAGAGCGGCGGGGAAGTGAGGGTTTTAGCGGAGAGGGAGAGTGGCGAGGGAGAGGGGGGTTTCGGGGAGAGGAGGAGAGGAGAGGGAGAGAGGGGTTTAGGGGAGTGGATAGGAGAGGGGGAGGGGGGTTTCGAGGTGAGGAGGATAGACGAGGGAGTGAGGGGTTTAGGGGCGAGGAGGATAGAAGGGGGAGAGAGGGCTTTCGGGGAGAGGGGGATAGAAGAGGGGGAGAGGGTTTTAGGGGTGAGGGGGACAGGAGAGGTGGTGGAAGTGCTAGAAGCTACAGTGATCGCCGTGGGAGAGAGGGGTTTAGGGGCGAGGAGGATAGGATGAGAGGTGAGAGTGCTGGAAGGTATGAGGAGCGAGGTGGGAGGGAGGGCGTCAGGGGAGAGGGTTTTAGCCGAGATGGTTTTGGTCGAGAGGGTTCTAGCCAAGAAGGTTTGAGGAGCGAGGGTTTTAGGCCAAAGGGTTTAAGGCGAGAGAGATTTGGAAGTAGTGAGGGTCGCGGTAGCAGAGAGGGGTTTAGGAGAGATAGTGAAGATCGCTCTAGGGGAAGGGAAGTGGGGTTTCAGGGAGACGGGTTCAGGGGAGAGGGGTTTAGGGGAGAGGAAGGGTATGAGAAGAGAGAGGGTAGGCGTGGTGTAGGGGCGTATAGTAGGGCGAGCAGCGAGGAGAGGCAAAGTGACGTGAGCAGATTCAGTAGCTATGGGCGAAAGGAGCGGGCAGGTGGGGAGTCGCGAGCAGAGCGGGAGGGGAGGGGGAGCGGTGGCAGGAGATGGGGAGCGGATAGGCAGAGTGAGGGGGGATTTGAAGGAGGAAGGGGGTGGGGAGGGCGGAGAGAGGGGGAGGGAGAAGGAATGGAGGGGGACGGGCGGAGAGTTGGGGCCTCTGAGGTGGCGGCATCTGAGGTGGCGGCATCTGACGTGGCAGTTGATGCTGCGGCTGGGGACGCAGTAGTAGAAGGGGCAAGGGAGGCGAGAGAGTGGGGAGAGAGAGGCGGGGGAAAGCGTGCGAGTGCAGCGAAAGAATGGAAGATGGGAGGGTTGGAGGTTGGGGATATGGGGGAGAGAGGAGGGTTGGAGGTTGGGGATATGGGGGAGAGAGGAGGGTTGGAGGTTGGGGATATGGGGGAGAGAGGAGGGTTGGAGGTTGGGGATATGGGGGAGAGAGGAGGGTTGGAGGTTGGGGATATGGGGGAGAGAGGAGGGTTGGAGGCTGGAGAGGTGGGAGCAGTGGAGGCGCAGGGTGAAAGGCTTGGCGCTGAAGGCGGAAAGGAAGCTGGTGGGGAGAGGAATGCAAGGGGAGTGGCGGAGGGTGCAGTGCAGCAAGGGGGAGCAGAGGGAGGGGAGAGGAATGGAAGGGGAGCGGCGGAGGGTGCGTTCCACGAGGGGAGATTGGACGTCAGGGGGTGGGATGACGTGTTTTTTGCTGACGTGGGCGTGACGTGGCAGGACCTGGGGTTGCAGCAGGAGGTGGGGGAGGCGATGGGCAGGGCGGGCTTTGAGCGGCCGTCGGCCATACAGGTGAGGGCTGGGGGACTTGCAGCTTGGGATTTGGTCGAATTGTGGGTTTGGAAAGATACGCAAGGTGGAGGTGGGCGAGGGATGGGCACGTGAGGTGGGCTTTGAGTGGCCGTCGGCCATTCAGGTGAGCCTCAGAACGGGGGAAGGGGGTGTGAGTGATTGGGAGGGGTGGAGGGGGGTGGAGGGGGGTGGAGGGGGAGGAAGGGTTGGCCACGTGGCTTCGAGCGGCCGTCAGCCATACAGGTGAGCCTCAAACTGGGGAAGGGGGTGTGTCGTGTGTGTGGGAGAGGTGGAGGGGGAGGAAGGGTTGGCTACGTGGCTTAGAGCGGCCGTGGGCGATTAGGTGAGCCTCAGAACTGGGGAGGGGGGGGAATCGGGGGGGAGGGGGGGACTTTGTGGCTTTTGCAGCGGGTTTTAGGGGTCGTGCAGTGGGGGTTTGAGGGTTTAGGGTTCAGGCTTGTAACAAGCGGGGTTTCTAAGTCTGGCGCTGATTGCAGTCCGGACTATCAGGGTTTGACGCCTTTTTGTCGCTGGGAACAAGCAGTGGTAAGTTTTGTCCTCATTCGAGCCCATCCCCCTTATAAATGTACTCGATATACTGTGCAGGCTGGCGCTGTCCCCCAGATACTATCCGGATCTGACGTGGTGGTGGCAGCCGAAACGGGCAGCGGGAAAACGCATGCTTACCTGGCACCTCTGCTGAGTCACGTGCTGACGTGGCGGGAGGAGGAGAGGCAGAGGGAGTTGGCAGAGGAGGAATCGGAGGGCAGGAGTGAGGAGTTGCGTGAGGGGAGGAGTGAGGGGGGTTTGGGAGAGGAGGGCGAGGAGAGGAGGAGGAAGAGAAGGGTGGGAGCTCGGAAGTTTGCTCTGGTGTTGTGCCCCAATGCTGCTCTCTGCCGCCAGGTGGGTGACTGACAGGCCACAGGGGAGAGGGGGAGAGGGGACGGGGGATGGGGGAGTGAGGGTGTAGTGAGGAGTAGAGTGCAGATTCGCTTTTGTGTTGTACCCCAATGCTGCTTTTCTGACATCAGGTGGGTAAGCGACAGGGGAGGGGGGGAGAGGGGAGAGTGGGTAGAATAACATGGGAGGGGTATGGGGGAGGGCGGGTGGGAGTCTGGGCGAACCAAACATATGTTGACCTTTTGTTGTATGTCTATAGATGTTGAAATTATAGAAAGAAGGAAATGAACCAGGATTTTCTCTCTCTTTATTGATGTTGTCTTTTGCACAGATCAATGGAGATAGCGCTCTCACTCCGGTTGTCTGACAATCGGCTGTTGCCTACTGAGTTCACTAAGAAAAAACTTCTCCCCCTTCCCCCTTCCCCCCGCCCTTGCTCCCCCTACAGGTGATGGAGGTGGTGCTCTCTCTCCGCTCGTCCGACAACCGCCAGTGAAAGCTCGTTTTCAACCCCATGTCCCCGGGTCTCATGGTTACCCTATCAACCTGTCCCCCACCCTGTCCCCCACCCTGTCCCCCACCCTGTCCCCCACCCTGTCTCTCAACCTGCCCCCCAACCTCGGCCCTATTCCCCAGGTGATGGAGATGGCGCTCTCTCTTCGCTCGTCTGACAACCGCCCGTTGCTGGCAGTGGAGGCTGTGGTTGGCGGGCAGGTGAGAGAATAGTGCACTTGCCCAAGTTAGTAACCACACTCGTCACATGGTTACTGTGTCACCGCACCGCACCACAGCCCTATCTAGCCGGCTTGGCCCGGCCACACCGTCCCACAGCACTAACACTGGTTTTCATGCTTATTACAGTCGTTTCCATTTTCATTCGGTGTTACCAATCAAATTGTTGCACTTGCAGCGGAATCTGCTTGAGTCGACTCTATGATAAACTTATAAAGCAAGTCAATAAGAAAACCGAGTCGTTTAGAAAACAGAGTCCTATAAATAAATAAATATATATACATATATATATATATATATAAGTGCTCCAATTGCAAGCATCTCTTCAACCATCCCTTTGCCTTCGACCAGTTCATGTGCTCCCTCTTTCCCTCTTCCCCCTTCCCCCCTTCCCCTCTTCCCCTCTTCCCCTCTTCCCCTCTTCCCCCTTCCCCTCTTCCCCTCTTCCCCTCTTCCCCTCTTCCCCTCTTCCCCTCTTCTCCCTTCCCCCTTCCCCCTTCCCCTCTTCCCCTCTTCCCCTCTTCCCCTTCCCCTCTTCCCCTCTTCCCCTCTTCCCCCTTCCCCTCTTCCCCCTTACCCCCTTCCCCTCTTCCCCTCTTCCCCTCTTCCCCTCTTCCCCTCTTCCCCTCTTCCCCTCTTCCCCTCTTCCCCCTTCCCCCCTTCCCCTCTTCCCCTCTTCCCCTCTTCCCCTCTTCCCCCTTCCCCTCTTCCCCTCTTCCCCCTTCCCCCTTCCCCCCTTCCCCTCTTCCCCTCTTTCCCTCTTTCCCTCTCCTTCTCCCAAACAGGGCTGGCCGACCTCCCCCCCTGACTTGGTAGTCGCCACCCCAGCCGCCCTTTTCAATCATCTCTTTGCCTTCGACCCAAAGCAGCGCCGCCGCTCCGCCTTTGTGCGGGATGTAGCCTTGGTGGTAGTAGACGAGGCTGACATGCTGCTAGGTGGGGGGTATGCACGCATCGTGGGGCGCCTGCTTGGCTTGTTTCGATTGGACGAGAAGGAGCGGTCCGAGGCTGCCAGGCTGGCGGGCGGGTCTGCCACCCTGGCAGGGGGGGCTGCCAGGCTGGCAGGTCGGTCTGCCAGGCTGGCACAAGGAGATGCTGCCAGGGTGGCAGGAGAGGAAGGAGAGGAGGAGGGGGAAGAGGTGCATTGGACCGAGGTGGTTCCGGTGGTGGTGAGCCAGGGGATGGCAGGGGTGAGGCAAGGTCTAGAGTCAGGGGAAGAGGCGCAAGGGGGAGGAGTGGATTTGGGTTCATCTGGTGCTGCTGCTGGTAACTTGTCTTCAGCTTCTGATGCTTACAACCCCAAGAAGAGTGAGGAGGAGGGGGGGGAGGAGGGAGACGGGTACGGGGTGGCGGATAGAGAGTGGAGTGAGGGGGTGGAGGGGGAGAAGCAGGGGGGGGATCGGGCGTTACTAGATGCAGCAGTGCGGTTGGGGGAGAGGGAGAGAGAAGGAGACAGAGCAGCGGGGAGAGCAGGGAAGGTTGTGGTGAGTGTGCGGGAGAACGAGAGGGAGGAGGAGAGGAGGAGGGGCAAGTGGGGGAGGAGGAGGAGGGAGTATGAGCGCAGCAAGCGGTATGTGTTTGTCGCGGCGACGATGCCGACCGGCACCAAGAAGAGCGTTGGGGAGGTGCTGGCCCGGCAGTTCCCCGAGGCTGTGTGGGTCAGCGGAGGACTGTTGCACCGACACAACCCATTGTAAGCCCTAAACCACAACCTCAATCCCCTAAATAGAGCCCACTGTGAGCACACGGCCCACTGTGAGCACGACTTGTTGTGAGGCATGATGCAAGCATATGTGTTCGTGCATACGCATGATGAGGGCGTCAAGCATGTTGTAATGCATGGACGAACAGCCGCGGATTATTGTATGTTCACGTGTTTCTAAGAATGCATTAGCACAAGAATAATAAAAATGCGTATATGCATAAAAATGCATATAAGCATAAAACTGCATATAAGCATAAAACTGCATATAACCATGAAAATGCATATCAGCATAAAAATGCATCTAAGCACAGCCAGTTGGTTCAGCGGAAGGCGGCTGCACCGCCATTGTGAGTGGTGCTCGCAGCACATCTCCCACAAGCGGCAGCAGTTAGGGGACCAGTCACGAGCTACCGTGCTGCCCTTTGCCCCCGTACCGTCATTTTCACATGTACCCTCTTCCCCCCACCTCCTTCCTCCTTGCCTTGTCCTCCCCTTCTCCCCCCCCTCCGCCTGGCTCTTTCCCTCCCCCCAATGTGCACCACGAGTGGCAGCAGGTGGGGGACGACTTGCGAGCCACCGTGCTTCTTGCTGCTCCGTGCCACCATTACACAAGTGCCCCCCCATCCCCCCCCCCCCCTTCTCTCACCCCCCGTCGTCCTCTTCCCCCCTCCCCCCTCCTCTCCTTCCTCTTTCCCCCTCCCTCCCCTCCCCCCCTCCTCTCCTTCCTCTTTCCCCCTCCCTCCCCTCCCCCCCTCCTCTCCTTCCTCTTTCCCCCTCCCTCCCCTCCCCCCCTCCCCTCCTTCCTCTTTCCCCCTCCCTCCCCTCCCCCCCTCCTCTCCTTCCTCTTTCCCCCTCCCTCCCCTCCCCCCCTCCCCTCCTTCCTCTTTCCCCCTCCCTCCCCTCCCCCCCTCCTCTCCTTCCCTTCCCCCCTCCCTCCCCTCCCCCTTCCTCTCCTTCCTCTTTCCCCCTCCCTCCCCTCCCCCCTCCTCTCCTTCCTCTTTCCCCCTCCCTCCCCTCCCCCCCTCCTCTCCTTCCTCTTTCCCCCTCCCTCCCCTCCCCCCCTCCTCTCCTTCCCTTCCCCCCTCCCTCCCCTCCCCCCCTCCTCTCCTTCCCTTCCCCCCTCCCTCCCCTCCCCCCCTCCTCTCCTTCCTCTTTCCCCCTCCCTCCCCTCCCCCCTCCTCTCCTTTCTCTTCCCCCCTCCCTCCCCTCCCCCCTCCTCTCCTTCCTCTTTCCCCCTCCCTCCCCTCCCCTCCTCCTCTCCTTCATCTTTCCCCCTCCCTCCCCTCCCCCCCTCCCCTCCTTCCTCTTTCCCCCTCCCTCCCCTCCCCCCCTCCTCTCCTTCCTTTCCCCCCTCCCTCCCCTCCCCCCCTCCTCTCCTTCCTCTTTCCCCCTCCCTCCCCTCCCCCCCTCCTCTCCTTCCTCTTTCCCCCTCCCTCCCCTCCCCCCCCTCCTCTCCTTCCTCTTTCCCCTCCCCCCAATGTGCGCCACTAGTGGCAGCAGGTGGGGGATGAGTGACAAGCCCCACGGCATCTCCCGTTGCGTCCAATGCCACCGGTGTTATCCCGCATCACTGGTGCACCACAGGGTGTGTTTGAGAATTCTCGAAAACACCATGCCACCACTGTTATCTGCATCACTATTGCACCACCTCCCCCAACCCCCCCCCACCCTTCCTCCTTTCCCCCCCCCCCACCCCCTTCCCCTGCCTGCCCCCACCCCCCTCCTCCTTGTTCTATCCCTCCCCCCCCACAGTGTGCGCCACGAGTGGCAGCAGGTCGGGGACGACTCACGGGCCACCGTGCTTCTTGCTGCTCTGACAAGCCGAGCGTCGAATCAGTCCGACAATCAACGGCCGGATGGGGACCAGCCTGAGAGCATCCAACGGTCCATGGTCTTTGCCAATGATGTGGAGTCGGTTGACGCCATCGGCCGGCTTCTCCAGCGTCACCTGTCCTCGTCAGCTGCCGCCACGTCAGAAAGAGCTGCAGCTGATGACGGGGTACGAGGTGGAGCTGCTGACGTGGCAGCAGGAGAAGTTGCTGACGTGGCGTGGTGCGCGGTGTACCACAAGGACGTGCCACTGGACGAGCGGGAGCGCGCCCTGAGAAGGTTCCAAGAAAGAGGGGGCGTGTTGGTGTGCACAGATGCTGCATCGAGGGGCATTGACGTGGAGCACGTGTCACACGTGGTGCAGGTGAGCGGGGGAGAGGAGGAGGGGGGAGGAAAAAGGGGGGGGAAGAGGGGGGAAGAGGGGGGACTACAGTGTTGTAGGTAGAGCGAACTGGGAGCAGTGGAGCGAACACAGATGCTGCATCGAGGGGCAGTGATGTGGAGCACGTCTCGCGCGTGGTGCAGGTGAGCGGGGGAGGAGGAGGTGGGGAGGAAGAGGGGTGGGGGGGAAGAGGGGTGGGGAGGAAGAGGGGTGGGGGGGAAGAGGGGTGGGGAGGAAGAGGGGTGGGGAGGAAGAGGGGTGGGGGGGAAGAGGGGTGGGGAGGAAGAGGGGTGGGGAGGAAGAGGGGTGGGGGGGAAGAGGGGTGGGGAGGAAGAGGGGTGGGGGGGAAGAGGGGGGAATAGAGTGTTGTAGGCAGAGCGAACTGGGAGCAGTGTAGGTAACACAGTTGCAGCATCGAGGGGCGTTGACGTGGAGCACGTGTCACACGTGGTGCAGGTGGGGAAGGGGGGGGGCGGGAGGGAGAGGATGGGGGGAGATGGGAATGGAGGGGAGTTGGGGAAAGAGGGGGGCGCGATGGTGTGCTCGCATGCGGCATCGCGGGGCCTGGGGGTCTTTTGAGGCGCCTCAAGAGCACGTGGCGCATAAGGTGGAGGGGGAGGAATCTGACCATCTCCAAGAGGGGATGAGTACCATTGTGCCCCTCTCAGTGCACAGATGCTGCATGCAGGGGCACTCATGTGGACATTTTTGAGGCGCCTCAAAAATCAGATGTGGCATGAAGGGGATTGTTGTGCCCCTCTCAGTGCGCATGGAGGGGCACTCATGTGGAGCACGTGGGATACGTGGCGCGGGTGAGGGTGGAAGGAGGAGAGAGGGGGGGGGGGGGGGGCGGAACGGTCCATTCATAGGTCATTCTGAGACTTCACAGATGCCCATCATTATGAGGGGAGGGGAGGGCGGAACTCTCTGTGAGCTGATGGGCTTTGATGTGGAGGATGTGTCTCACCTCACTAGTGGCGGATGTGAGGGGAGGGGAATACAGGGGCGAACCCCGGCCCAAGGCGTTGAATTGTTCTTTCTCATCCTTTTTTCTTGCTGTTCTGCTTATTAGAAGTCCTTGGACCTGCCCTCCCCCTTCGAGGGCGTGTTCTCTCCCAACTCAGTGGGCGTTTTACACCGGTTGGGCAGACTGTAGTAACCCCACCACTCTTGCTCTCTTGTTCTCTCTTCCCCCCACCCTTTCCTCCCACCTCCCCCTTCTGCAGGCAGAGTTTGCTCTCAAATCAGTGGACGTTTTGCTCCGAACGCTGTAGACTTCTTGTACCGGGTGGGCGGAGCAGGCACGGTTGGCAGGCACGCTGGGCCACTTCACGAGTCAGAGCTAACCCCACCTCTCTTGTTCTCTTGTTCTCTCTCCTCCCCACCCCTTCCGCAGGCCGAGTTCGCTCTGAACGCTGTAGACTTCTTGCACCAGGGTGAGCTGAACTGGCAGGGCTGGCAGGCTGGCAGGGAGTCACGAGTCAGTACTAACCACACCTCTTGTTCTCTCTCCCCCCTACCCGTTCCTCCCAACTCCCCCTTCTGCAGGCTGAGTTTGCTCTCAACACTGTGGACTTCTTGCATCGCGTGGGCAGGACTGGCAGGGCAGGCAGGCCCGGCCGAGTCACGAGCCTGTACACAGCTGGCAGCGCGCCATTGGCCGAGGCTGTGAGGGAGGCGGTGCAGAAGGGGGAGAGCACGGTGAGTGGTCGGGGTGGAGGAACGGGGAGGGAGCTGAGAGGAAGTTTGCTGTGCGTCAGTTCGGCTCACCCCGGTGCGTCAGAGCCTCTGAGATTGCGGGGATGCGATGCAGAGGGGGGGGGAGCATGGTGAGTGGTGGCGTTGGATGGGTGGGTCCGGGGGTGGGTGGGTGGGGTGGGGTGGGGAGAGGTGGGGAGGTAGGAAGATGTTTGCAGTGCCTCAGGGGGGAGAGGCTGAGGCTGTGCAGGAGGCGGTGCAGAAGGGGGAAAGCACGGCGAGTGGTCAGGGTGGAGGGAGGAGGGGGGAGAGAGCTGAGAAGATGTTTGCTGTGCCTGCGGGAGGAGGTGGAGACGGGAGGGAGCACGGCGAGTGGTGGTGTCTGGGGGGGAGAATCGGGGGGAGAAGGGGGGGAGGGGAGAGCACACTAAGCCGGAAAAGGGGGGAGAGGAGAGAGGGGTGGGGTGGGTGTGGTGGGTGGGCGAGTCAGCAAGGGGTCTCAGGATCGGAGATTGGGAGAGAAGGGGGAGGCTGGTGGGGATGGAGGTGCTGGAGAAGGGGTATTCCTCCCTGTAACGCACAATCTCCTCCCCTTGAACCCCAACCTTGATACTCATGTTTGCTCCCTCCTCTCCGTTCACCTCCAACTTCCTGGATATCTCTTGCTGAAACCCCTACCTTGATTCCATGTTTGCTCCCTCCTCCTCTCCCTTGACTTCGTTTCATCTGGATACCTCTTGCTGCAGGAGAGTGCGTTTAGCCGCAAGCGAAGTTTCCGCAAGAAGCTGAAGAAGTACGGTGGGAGGGATTGAAGTGCGGTGGAAGGGAATGAAGTGCGGTGGGAGGGAATGAGGGAAGGTGGGAGGGTTGAGTACGGTGGGAGGAATACTTGTGGAGGAAAATTAACGAGTTATGGGAGCAAGGTCGTACGATTACCGTTTAGTGACTTGTTTGGAAAGCGATCGATCCTCTAGCTTTCGGTTTTTTTGGTCTAAGGAGGAAGGTGTCATGGACTTGAAGCTATAGCAAGCTCTTTAGCAAATCAAGGTATATATTCTTTCTTCTGATTATCCGCGGCGTAGATATTATGTCGAAGTAGCTCTTAACGAAGCTGTCGGCAAGCTCACTCCACCCTCCCCCTGACAATCCGCGATTCTAGCTCCCAGAATCATGAATCCACCATGATTGAGCCTTGCTGTGAGCCTGATTCGTCTGCATCATGTCCGCTTTAGCTGTCCCACCGGCGACCCCATGCTCCACCTACAGTGGCCGCTGTGCAAGTGCAAGGTCTAGTGGGAAATTACTGAATTCTGAGACGAACCGAGAGCAACCGAGCCTGATCTCACCCCGCCCGATTGCACCGACGTCGATTTCACCGAGCCTCCTTTCACTGAGCCTCATTTCACCGAGCCTCGTTTCACCGAGCCTCATTTCACCGAGCCTCATTTCACCGAGCCTCATTTCACCGAGCCTCATTTCGCGCCAACCTTTTCGAAAGAGGACGTATGCGACTCCAGGGCAGGAAATGCGTGTTGTAGCTTCAGCTGATATATTGCCAGTAGTAGCGACAATGTCGGGGGGTGACTGTAACGGGGCCGGCAGGCTGTCGAGCCGCGGCGCGCAGCTAGCTGCTGAAGAGCCGTCGTTGTACTATCGAGGGCTGGGATTCGCGCGGGAAAACCCGTACGACGCGAGGACGCGGCCCGATGGTGTTATTCAGCTGGGCCTTGCTGATAACAAAGTGAGTGGTAGCACGATGGGTGATAGCAGGATGAGTGGTAATGTCAGAACCCGCCAAAGGGAAAACCGGTACGATGGGATAACGCGACAAGACGGGTTTATTCAGCTGGGACTTGCGGATAACAGAGTGAGTGGTAAGAATAACCCTAAGCCTTGTTTTTACCACTGATAGTAGGAACTGAGAGTAACCAGTGAGTGGCGACCCGATGGTGTTATCCAGGTGGGACTTGCTGATAACAGAGTGAGTGGTAAGAAATGCCAGGTGTAACCTCAAGAGTGGTAACCACTGAGAGTGGAAGCCGGTGAGGAGTCTTGAGCTGCCTGAAAATCTGACCGAAGCCAGTGAGGACGTGAGTGTGGTACGTGACAAGGATGGTAACCAGTGAGTCGCGACCCGATGGTGTAACCGTGTAATCCAGCTGGGACTTGCCGATAACAAAGTGAGTGGTAACATGCGAGTGGTAACATGCGAGTGGTAACATGCGAGTGGTAACATGCGAGTGGTAACAAGTGAGGGTGGTAACTGCCACTGCCAACTATGGTAACCCGTACGGTGCGAGGACGTGATCCGACGGTGTTGTTCATCGAGGTCTTGCCGATAGCAAAGTGAGTGGTAACAGGCGAGTTGTACCTTGAGAGTGGTAGCTAGCCAGTGAGTCGCGCGACGGGTTGGCGTTATTTAGCTCACTGGCTACCTGAGCCATGGCGAGCCTGAGCCCGAGCCCGAGCCCGAGCCTGGGCCTGAGCCTGAGCCCGAGCCTGAGCCCAAGCCTGAGCCTCCGTCCAGGCTCGCCATGACTTGGTGCGTTAAAGTCACAACCCTTAGGCACTTGGAACTCAATATACGTCCTTTACCCCTCATTGTCCCCTCTCCCCGCTCCTTTCCTCTGTCCAATCAGCTCTCGCTTGACCTCATTTCAGATCGCCTCCAGCGTGAGATGCCAGTCGTTGATGCCACGTCAGCTTATGGGGAGTTCCACGGGGACATGCCGTTTCGCCAGGTGACTTTTACAAGCTGGCGCTTAGTCCAAAACACTTTGTTAAGCCAGTTGTTTTCCGTCACTGACTCCTTGAAACGCGGAGATTCCTTCCCACAGTCCTTCCCACTCCCCTTTCACGTTCCTCCCATTCTGCCCTTCTTTTTTTTGTAGCAGGGGGAGGGGTGGGGGAGGAGGAGAGCTTTTTGGTGATCCGAGGCGGAAAAGCCTCCCCTCCTCCCCCACCCCTGCGAAAACCAGTACATCGCATACGTAGCATATCCTTTAGATCTATTCGAAGAAGGCTCTGTTACTAACCTATTTACTTCCATCGTAGGTAACGTATTCGGATTTAAAGCTCTTAGAGCTTTGCATCTAGAAGATTTACGTATTCCGGCGGAAATCCGCCCCCCTTTCCCACGTAGATCCGCCGCAGGACCCACACGAACCAACTGTTCTGATAGATCTTAGAATTCTAAAAAATATCCCGCAGGACCCACACGAACACACTAATTCTGCCATGGCTGGCTCCTATCCCCTCCCCCAATCATTGCAGGCTATGCCTGCCTTCAGCACTCGTGCTCTCACCCTCTCTCAGAAGAGCACACAAGGGCACACACTCTCCCCATCTCTCTTTTCTATGGCTCCCATGTGCTCCCATGTGCTCCCATGTGCTGCCGTCTCCCCATCACCACTGCAGGCTATGGCCGCGTTTATGAGTCATGCTCTCAACCTCTCTCAGAAGAGCACACAAGAGCACACTGAAGGCCGATTGAGTGCCTGCGACGAGGAACCATTCAACCGCTCACAACCGCTCTCCATCGATCCTGACAGTCTGGTGATCACGTCTGGAGCCACTGCAGCCGTTGGATTGCTGGCCCACGTGCTGGCTGATGCGGGGGATGCGTTTGTTGTTCCCACGCCTTATTACCCGGGGTATGTCGTGTTTCTACCCAGGGTAAGTCAGGCTTCTTCTTATCTGGGGTACGCCGTGTTTCTAAGGCATTTTTCTATCATCTACTCTCACTCACTCCTCACTCGCCCCCTGCCCCCCTTCCTGCAACCCCCCTCCTTTGATTACTTCTGAATGCGAATCAAACCCCCTCCTGCCCCCCTCCCTCTTCCTCCCTCCCCTCCTTCCCCCCCCCTCTCTTCCTCCCTCCCCTCCTGCCCCCGCACCCAACCTTCCCCTCCTCCCCGCTCCCCCTTGTTCCTCAGTTTCACAGTGGACCTTGAGCGCCAGGCAGGTGTCGCCATCTGATGTGCACATTATTTCAGGTGGCCTCCCCTTGTTTCCCCGCTCCCGCACCGACTCCTCTCCCCCCTCGCCTCAGCTTCACAGTGGATCTCAAATGCCAGGTAGGTATCACATCATCCCTGCCGTCCCCTTGCACTCTCCCTTTTCTCCCCATCCCCCCCCTCTTCCCCCCCCTCTTCCCCCCCCTCTTTCCCCCCCTCCTCCCTCCCTTCCCCCCGACTTCCCCTCGATAGTTTCACAGGGGACTTAGAGCGCCAGGCTCGTGTAGCATCATCCCTGCCGCCACCTCTTGCCCTTTTTCCTTTTCCTCCCCCCAACCCTCCCCCCTCCCCCCCCACACCCTTCTAGTTTCACAGCGGACTTGGAACGCCAGGCGGGTGTTGCCATCGTTCCTGCAGCCTGCCGCCACCCCTTGCACTCTCCCCTTTCTCCCCCTCACTTCCCCCCCTCTCCCTTTCCCTCTGCTCCCCCTTCTAGTGTCACACTGGACTTGGAACGCCAGGCAGGTGTCGCCATCATTCATGCCGCCTCCTACAATGACACTGGATTCGATATAAGCACTTCCTCGCCTTCCCCTTGCCCCCCACCCCGCTCGCCCCCCTCTATAGCTTCACAGTGGATCTGGAGCGCCAGGCAGGTGTCACCATCATCCCTGCTGCCACCTACAGTGACTCTGGATTCGATATAAGCACATCCTCGCTAGAAGCTGCTCTCAGGGAGTCTCAGGGGGAGGGGGGAGACGAGCAGGAGGAGCCGAGGCAGGGGGGAGGGGGGGCTGAGGATGAGGGGAGGGCAGAGAGGAGTAGGGGGAGAGGGAGGAGGAGGAAGGTTCGTGGTGTGCTTCTGTCTTCACCTTCCAACCCTCTGGGCTGCACCTTTTCCAACACCACTCTTCTCAATGTCTTGCATTTTTGCAGGTAAGTCGAGCCGCCTTAAAACTCGGAGAAGAGTAGGAGCCGCCGCAAGAATATATTTTTACACATTGCAGACGCCTTTTTTCTTGGAGGGCAATACATTGTATTACCTCTTCCTCCATCACTTTCTGTACCTCGCCTTCCTCCATCACTTTCTGTACCTCGCCTGTTTCTTCGCGTGATATAGGTCCAGCCTGAGTCGCCTAGAAAGTAGACTTCTATCATGTGCCTTCTGTGCCTTCTGTTCCTTTATTTTTCTATCTATGCCGTCCTTGTTTCCATCTAATCGCAGGAAGAACTGTCTCCATTTGATCTCTGATGAGATCTATGCTGGGTCGGTCTATAACGGGGATGGCTTCACTTCTCTTCTGCGCCTTGCGGAGCCTCGGGATTATCCCTTCCTGCACATTGTATACGGCCCCTCCAAGGTGGGATATCCACTCCTAATAGACTCACAGCCTCGGGATTATCCCTTCCTGCACATTGTCTATGGGCCTTCCAAGGTGCGCTTGTGACACAGTGACCAAGTGTGGTTAGCCTTGGGATTATCCCATCCGGCACATCATCCACGGTCCTTCCAAGGTGCGCTTGTGACACAGTGACCAAGTGTGGTTAGCCTTGGGATTATCCCATCCGGCACATCATCCACGGTCCTTCCAAGGTGCGCTTGTGCGAGTGAGGATGCGGATGGGGATGAGGATGGGGATGAGGATGGGGATGGGGATGAGGATGAAGATGAGGATGACTTTTGATGCTCTTCCACTCTGAACGTGAGGATGAGGATGAGATGCAATCTCTCTCTTCCACTCTGTGCCCCACATCGCCTCAAGCTGTGTCAAGTCATATCAAATCACCAACACGGACATTTCATCACACACAGAGATTTCACCAATGCTCCCTTGCTTTCTCTTCTCCCTCTGGCTTCCTCCTTGCTACGTTTGTTTTCTGCAGGACCTGTGTGTAGTAAGTCTATTTTTTAGTCGACAAAAAAATGGACTCATTACGCACAGGTCTTGCAGAAAACAAACGGAGCAAGGACAACAAAATAGACTCATTACACACGGACATTTTCACCTATGCTCCCTTGCTTTATCTGAACCTTCTGGCTTCCTCCTTGCTACTTTTTTTTTTCTGCAGGACCTTGGCATTCCCGGCTTCCGCATCGGGGCCTGCTACTCCCTCAACCCTATCATTCTGCTGTTAACAATCACCAGAATCAGCTGCTTCCTTCCTTGCCTTGTCTATTCCTCAATTCCTCTAATCCTCGATTTCTCTTCGTTCCCCTGCAGGACCTTGGCATTCCCGGGTTTCGCATCGGCGCCTGCTACTCCCTCAACCCCGCCGTCCAATCCGCAATCACCAAACTCGCCCGCTTCTGCTCCCCCTCTCGCCACACGCAAGCTCTCCTCGCTCCTCTACTGAGCGACTCGCTATTCGCACAAGCCTACCTCTCAGAAAATCAGTGCAGGCTCAGAAAAGCCTCGTCTACAGCACAAGAAGCCCTGTTACAAATAGGTGTGAAATGCTTACCTGGAAGCAACGCGGGAGTGTTCCTATGGTGCGATTTCCGACAGTTCATATCCCCAAAAAACAGTATTCGAGGAGAGGAGGATTTTTTTTTGCGGCTGCTGAGG
This sequence comes from Closterium sp. NIES-67, assembly GCA_027943415.1. Classification (NCBI taxonomy): domain Eukaryota; kingdom Viridiplantae; phylum Streptophyta; class Zygnematophyceae; order Desmidiales; family Closteriaceae; genus Closterium; species Closterium sp. NIES-67. The sequence continues at coordinate 321,659 of BQMB01000399.1, read as the reverse complement.
CAAGGAGGGGTGAACATCACACCAGGGGGTGCGTGTGGGTGCTGCGAGCCTGGGTGGTTCCGGCTGTGCTTTGCTGGTTCGCCTAAAGAGGAACTTCAGCTAGCCATAGATAGAATATCGAGAACCTTACTGCAGTCCTGATGGTGCGGTTTGTTCCTGTGGTGAATGTCACACCACGGGGTGCATGTGGGTGCAGTGAAGTGCAGTGCAGTGCAGTGTGTCATACATATGTGTATATGTTGCTTTAGGCTAGATAGGTGCGACCTCTTAGAGAGTACAACCCCCCAGCACAGAACCACACTGTATCTCCAATTCTAGCTAGTTCGATACTCAAAGATGGTATCACGCTAGGTTAGGTCCTTCCCGCCCACCGCGCTTCCGCCCTAGTCCTAGCCCTAGTCCTAGCCGCCGGTTGCTAGCCACCCGTTGATAGCCACCCGTCGCTAGCAGCCGTTCCTAGCCGCCCGTTCCTAGTCGCCGCAGCGTTCGCCGGCCCCTTGCTAGCTAGCCCCGCGCCCACTGGCCCTGAGTTCGCCGGCCCCTCGCTTGCTAGGCCCGGGCTCGCTGGCCCCGCGCCTGCCGGCCCCGCGCTCGCTGGCCCCGCACTTACCGACCCCCCGCTCGCTGGCCCCGCGCCCGTCGGCCCCTCGCTTGCCGGCCCCAAGCTCCGCTGGACCCAGCTCTGCCGGCCCCAGCTTCACCAGCCCCAGCTCCGCCGGCCCCAGCCCGTGCCGGCTCCCGCCGAGCCGTGCCGCCGTGTCGCTGAGCCGTCGAGCCGCTCTACCACCCCGACCCGCCGGCCTTGGCTCCCCACTGCGCCGGCGCTACTGCCGGCTGCCTCCACCGCTCTCCACTGCACTCCACCACTCTCCACTGCACTCCACCGCTCTCCAATGCTCTCCGCCGCTCTCCACCACTCTCCATTGCTCTCCACCGCTCTCCACCGCTCTCCGCCACACTCCTCCCCCTCCAGCGGCAGTCAGCGGGAGTCAGCTGCTGCAGCCGTGGTGATGGCGGACTCTGTGTTCTGCCCGAACGAGGAGGGTCGGGCGGTTGATTTTGAGGCGTGGCTCGTCGACCTCTGCCACCAGCTGACAGGTCAGCGCCAGGACGGCCATTCCCTGGCCCTCCATGTTGACAATAAGCTCCCCTACCCCGACGCGCCTGCTGCCCTCCCTGCTGCCCCCACGTCTGCTGAGCGTGAGGCCTTTGCTACTGCTGAGCTTGCCCGTGTTGTCTGGGAGTCGCGCGACGCAGTCGCACAGCTTGCTCTTAGTCATGCTCTTCCCCTGTCTGAGCGTCCTCGCTTTACCGCTGTAGCCAATGCGAAGGAATACTTAGCTGCGGTCATTGCGCGCTATTCCAATCCCTCCTCCGCCTCTTCCGGCCGCCTGATCCTCCCCATGCTATTCCCTAATCTTGCTTCCTTCCCCACTGTCGCTAACCTTGCCACTCATCTCCGCGCACTTGAGACTAGCTACCACGCTGCTACCACTGAGGCACAGCTCACTGCATTCCCGCCGCCGGTTTGCGCTACCCTGTACCTCATTGCCACACGCCTCCCCTACCGCCTTGCCACTGCCCGCGACCACTTCCTTAGTCAGCACTTAGGTGACCTCACCCTTACCGCCTTTGTCACCGCCCTGTCCGCGATAGATACCCACCAGCGCACTATCGCTCAGTCTAGCGGTACTGCGGCAGTCCCTATCTTCCTGGGCTGTGCTCCCTCCAAGTGCACTTACTCTAACATTTTTGCCGTTGTCGCTGAGACGACCCCTGCTGCTGAGACCGCCGCCGCGGCCTTAGCGTAGCCGCGTCAGGGTAAGGGCCACCGCCCCAAGGGGGGCGTGGCGGAGGGAAGGTGGCGGAGGTGGCGGAGGTGGTGGTGGGGACGGTGGTGCAGACGAGGGGACCGGGGCTGGTGCTCTGGAGCAGCAGCAGCAGTAGCCTCCGCAGCAGCAACAGCAGCAGCAGCCGTGGGGACCCCCGCCGCCGTGGTGGCTTGACGGCGCTGGTGGTGGTCGTCGTGGTGGTGGGCCACGCAGCTCGGTGTCGGGTGGCGGTTCCAGTGTGGTCACCTACCAGTACCAGCTTCAGTCCGGCCCCCGCCGCGGCACGGTCTGCAACCAACAAATCAGCCCAACGAACCAGTGAGCCCAGCTCAGTACATCGGCAAGGCAGTAGCCGCCGCCTTGACTACGCCAGCGCTCTGGTCTCTGACCTTGGCCATCCTCCGTCTGTCGGGGTTGCTCCTGCGATTGTCAGTGACGTCCTCGAGGACCGGCAGTAGGAGCTTGCTTTCTAGTCTGAGGTCGCCCCCCATCTCTGCTCCATGCTGCTAGTCCCTGAGGGTGACCCAGACGCCCTTGACATCCCGACCCCTCGCACTTACGCTGAGGCGACCTCTGAACGCTGTGTCTCTCAGTGGATAGCTGCCATGGACGTGGAGATGGCATCTTGGATATCCACCGGCACCTACGTCGACGCAGTTCCCCCACCTGGGGTGAACGCAACTGATGGCCGGTGGCTCTTCAAGGTGAAGCGCCCCCCCAGAGAGCCGCCGGTGTTAAAGGCGCGCTACGTTGCTAGAGGCTTCCATCAGTGCGATGGGGTTGATTTTTTTCAGACTTTCGTCCCGACCCTAAAGATGACCACTCTTCGAGCGCTGCTACACGTGGCAGCACAGCGTGACTACAAGCTGCACTCCCTTGACTTCTCTACAGCATTTCTCCAGGGCAGTTTGCACGAGCAGGTCTACCTGCGCTAACCGCCAGGCTTCACCGGCACCTTCGCCCCCAGGACCTAGTGGCTCCTTTGGCTCCCGGATTACGGCCTGCGGCAGGCGCCCCGCGAGTGGCACGACATGCTACATGTTACGTCAGCTGACCTGCAGTTCTTTCCGTCCTCTGCGGACCCTTCGCTCGTCGTTCGTTCAGGCCAGACCCCGTTCTACATCCTTGTCTACGCAGACAACCTGGTCTTCGTTACTGTAGAGAGAGACGCACTGGCCTCCGTGAAGGTTGAGCTACTGTGGAGACACACCGCACTGACCCAGAAGTGCTGCACCACTACCTTGGATTGCAGATCTCCAGGGATAAAGGAGCGTGCACCATCACTCTCACACAGTCACACTTGGTGTGCTAGGTCCTTCAGAGGTTCACTCTTCAGTTCTCCTGTGCACAGCCCACACCTCTGCCAGTAGATCACACGCTCTTGGCTCCAGTCCCAGAAAAGTTAGCAAAGCCTAGTGGTCCGTACGCAGAGCTGGTGGGTTGCCTCATGTACCTGATCCAGACCTCGCATACCGGTTATCTAGCAGTTACATCGTGCATGGGGCTAATGCTAGGAGGACGCATGTCAGTGGTCCTTACAAGGCATACAGACGCTTCGTGGGTAGACGAGGCTGAGACGCTCAGGTCCTCCTAGGGCTACTGCTTTAGCCTTGGTTCGGGTGCCATCTCGTGGAGGTCCACCCGTTCGTCGTCTATTGCATAGTTTAGCTGTGAGGCTGAGATCTACACCGGTGCCATGGCGGCATAGGAGCTCCGCTGGCTGACTTTCTTGCTCACGGACTTAGGTGAGCGGCCTAGCTCTGCCCCGGTCCTGTACGCTGACAACAGGGCCATGATCCTGTGTCAGAAGCTTCGAGTAGAGGGCAGAGCTAAGCACATCCAGCTGCGGTACTTCCTCCTGCGCGAGCTATAGTAGCGACGCCAGGCTCGCGTAGTACCCTTGGCCTCGGGTGCCAACACAGCTGATATCACCGCACATGCTGGGTACTACTGCCAGCCCGGACCGCCTACCCTCCGCAACACGGGTGAAGTCTCGGGCGCCAGGGGGTTTCCCCCAGGGGCTCGCAGGTGGATCGGCGTGGGAAAGGGGGCCTGGTTTCCTCCTGGGATCTCCTTTAAGCCAAAAAAAAAAATCGCCTAAAGATCATCAGCGACACTGTGTACAACTCGGTCTAGTTCTTGTAGCTTCTCACTTGCTAGGACGCTGATTGTGTACTTTGTTTTATATTATCTTGACTGACCTTGTGGCTTCTCTTCCAGTGGCTAGACTAGTAGTGCTGCCCTGTGTTACTCTTGTTTAGTTCGTACTCTTATTGACTGGTCTTCGGACCCTTGCCTTAGCGGTTGGACTAGTAGTGCCACCCTGAGTTGCGTGTCTCTTGCCATGCACTGGCCCTCATCTAGCATAGGGGGTGAATCAAACATGTGTATATGTTGCTATAGGCTAGATAGGTGCATACTCTTAGAGAGTACAACCCCTCAGCACAAAACCACACTGTATCTCACATTCTAGCTAATTCGTCACTCTGAGACATTGAGCCTGGGTGGTTCCGGGTTTCGGCTGTGCTTTGCTTTGCTGGTTCGCCTGAAGGGGAACTCCAGCTGGCCATGGATAGAATATCGCAAACCTTACTGCAATCCTGAGGGAGCCGCTTAGAAGAAGGGGTATCGCTTCTGCACTCCAGGCCTGTGGCGGCTGGAAGGGAGGGTGGATGTCTCATCAGGGGGTGCATGTGGGTGCAGTGAGCCGGGGTGGTTCCGGCTGTGCTGGTTCGCCTGAAGAGGAACTAGAGGTGGCCTTGGCCAGAATCACAGAAACCTTACCACAGGCATAGGTGTGGTACAGAAGTGTAACGAAACAAATTAGTAGAAAGAATAAGCGTTACATTAGGATAATTGAAAAACATTGGAATGGATTAGATGTGTGTGGGCTTGGCGTGCTTGCTCACTACCACCACCCATGCCGCATGCCAGCGATGCTCACTTCCTCCACCATCCATGGTGCATGCTCAATCCACCACCACCCATGGTGCGTGTCAGCTCTGTGCTCCCCCCCACCACCCATGCTGCATGTCAGCTGCATGGTCACTGTTTGTGTCACCAGCACACATTGTGATGCATCTGTCTTGAGAAGCCTCATGATTCATGCCAGTTGCATGCCCATCAGTCGTGCCATCACCAACCCACGCTCCTCTCGCATGTGTCTTCGCCGTCTCGGCCTCTCCACCAGCCTCAAGTGCGCCGTCTGCTGCTGCTGCTGATGCAAGCACCGCATCTGCTGCCGCTTCGACGGGCACGCCCTCCGATGAACCTCCTGCAGCTGACACATCTGCAATTGCTGCACCAGGGCAGACTCCCCACAGTTCAGAGCCCCGCCACTATCGCGCTGCGGCGTGCTGCTGCGTTTCCACCCCTCTCCACCATTCTGGATTCCACCGCACTTGGACAGGCACGGATGGCAGAGCCCACTGCTGCAACAACTGCTTCTTCCCTCACTGCACAGGTTGTCTAGAATTCCCAAAGACTTATCTCGGCTCTGTGTGCTCATGCAGTGATCCAAGTCAAGGTCCAGGCTCCTTCCATGAGTCGACTCAAGGCTCACATCATCCAGGCTCATCCGGGGATGATGATACAAGTGGTCATGGTGGTCCGTGCGCTGCTGACTCGCCTCCATAAGACCATCATCCATGCTCCATCGGCGAGTACAACAGTGCTGGTACGGCGTCAGCAGCCAATTCTGGGAATCAAATGGGGTGATAGGACTCTTGGGTGGACTACACGGCAACTTTTGTGACTCTTGTGTGCTATCCGGCCTTTGCTGATCCTCGCATGTCAGAATGCAAGATTCCGAGTTTTCTTTCTGTTCCCCTTCAGGTGGCTTGTCGCGTGGTTCCCCCAATGGCTTTTGAGGGTAGTCCTCAGGGTCACCCGTGCACTGATTTTCGGATCCCAGAGATTTTAGCTCTGCCCCATCGGGCAGTTTGAAGAAGCTGAAAGAATTGCCTAACAGCCCACTTGCCAGCGACACTGTTTCGACATCTTTGTCTCCTTCCTCCTCCTCCTCCTGATGCTGCTGCTGCTGCTGCTGCTGCTGCTGCTGCTGCTGCTGCTTCTCTTCCACCTCGTCCCTTTTCTGAATCTGAAATTGCTCCCACAGAAAGACTTTTGGCTTAGCGCAAGCAAGGCTCTGCTGCGGATTTTTCTGCTCCTGCCCCCCTTGCCCCCGTGCCTGCTCCCATACCTGTTGCCCTGTCTTCCGAACCTGTCCCTGCTGCTGCTGCTGTTGCCGAAACTCGCCCCACAAAGAGGTTCGGATCAGCCTGCCTTGTACCCGAACCTCTTCCACACAAGCCGCCTTTCCGTTCGCCTCCCCTTTCGTCTTTGCTTCGCGATCAGAAGCGAACTGTTGCGAAAAATCATGGCCCTCCTGCACCTCGCTTCCCGGCTCCTGGCCTTCGTTACTATTGATAAACACCAGCGCGATCTGCGGCGCGCCGCCGCAGCTTCCACGAAGCGCGAGCTCTGCCAAACCCAGTGATTCGTTCTTGTTGTTCAAGTTGTTCTGCGACTCGGCGTTAGAGCTACAAGTGCTAGTAGGCCGCCTGCTTCCGTCCTGTGGACACGTGTGTCGAAGCAATCGGCTCCAGCGTTCAGCCAGCTCAGCAGCCTCGTCAACCAGCTCCTTCGAGAAGGCTGATGACGTGGCAGCGACGCGATCATGGGATGACGTGGTAGCAACGCTTTCACTCAAATCTTTCTGCATAACCACTCGCGATCGCGGTCGCGGTTGATCGCGATCTTCCCCGTCGTCCGGTTGCTGACGTGGCCCATCGTCGGGCTTCGAGTGAAGACACGGCGTCGCATCCGTCGCCTCCGTCGCCTCCGTCGCCGCGGCGGAAATCGCCGACGCAGTGGGTCGCGGTCCCGACCCCGCCGATTCGCGAAACATTTTCCACAAGCTCTGCTGGGGAGCCACTAACGCTTGCTTCGAGTCAGCTTCTAACGGAGCCCGTTCGCCTTCATCTCCGGAGCCACCGCATGCACCACGAGCCATACTTTCACGTGCTATATAGTCACGTGTCTTAAAGCCACCGTCAAGACCCAGGCCATTCGACGATGCTTCTCCGAACGAATCGGTCGAACGCTCTCGGACGGCCAGATCCGATATTTTTTCCGCCGCAGGCCAGATCGCGACATTCTGAGCTCCCTGGAAATCCTCCCCCTCGCCGTCACCGTCGCCGTCAGCACTGCCGTGAAGCTCGCCGCGGAAGTCACCGCGAATGTCGCCGCGGAAGTCGACGCGAACGTCGCCGCGAAACTCCCCGCGGAAACCGGTGCGAAAGCGGCCCGGGAAGCCGCCGCTGTGAGAACGAACCGCTTGGATCGGCGAATCGATCGACCGCGACGTTGTCGCCGTGCTTCCCGAGAAAAAGTCCGGCGAAGCGTCGTCATCTTGAAACGACAGTCGCGGCGGCAGTCCCCTGAACGCCCGGGCGAAATCGAAACCGTCGCAGCTGTTGCTCCTGCTGCTTCGCAGGCTGCTGCGAGGACTGCTGTGACGGCTGTCGCGATGACTGCTGCGATAGTCACCGTCGTTTTGCTCCGTCGCCTCGTTGCATCCCATTGTCCCTGGTGTCGTTGCGTCGCCGTAACTCATCTCCCCCAGTCCTTTCTCCGTCCTCTTTCCCCCTATTATCTCCACCTCTCCTTTTTCCTTCTCTCCTATTGTCACTGCGTCGCCGTCGCTCATCTCCCCCTCTCCTTTCTCCGATGAAGCGACTTCGCTTTCGCGCTTCGCGCAATCGCGCTGGCGTGAAAGAGCGCTACAGGGCTGCATTTGAGGAGGCTCAAAGCATTCCCTTAGTGCTTCTAGATTTACCGAGCCGCTGTCGACGCACATCCCCACAGTAGTTGGTAGGATGATCTAACGTAAACCCCGATTTGTAGGATAGAACGCGGTCATCCTTCCTTCCTAACCAGAGTCCCGAACTGCGATATGACTTGCGTTGCTTATTACCGCCGTGATATGACTTCAACGATAGCTGCAAAGTGACGCGGCACATAAGGCAAAACCACATGTGTGACGAGGGATAAAGGCGGTGAGGGTGGGAGCCTTCCAAGGCTCACTCAGACAATGAATAGATACTTCCAAGAATTCGGCGTTGGTTTTCGCCAGAACCCTACTGAACCGTAGTATTTTAGTATTTGACCGTTTTAGCACGAAACGCGCCTTATTCGGGATGGGACAGGCCTTGGTCGTGCTGGAGTAGACAAAGCAACTGCCACTGACGAGGCCTGTTTTTCCAGTAAGATTGAAGAGGTGGAGAGGAGAGGGGAGGAGGGAAATGGATGCGGAGCAGGGCTTATGTTTGGTTTTGGGACAGCCCGGATGATTTGGGCAGCCCACCAGTTCTTCCCTGGAAACACCAGGAAAAACCGTAGCACTTCCCTAAGTTTCCTGGGCTTTAGTAAAATCTGCTCGAAAAAATCAGGGCTGGCCAATTTTTGACTCTGCTAGCTACATGACGTAACCTGTCCTTGACAGACATGGGTCTGATGCGCTGGGAATCTTACATAACCTGATTTGTTAGGCACAGGAAATATTGGGGACAGGCAGTCGAGGAGGAGGAGGGTGTAGAGAATGGCAGCACTGGTCTATCATGACATTTATATTAGTTGCTGTCGCAGCTAAGCATTTATTCCGACAGCAAAAACCTGTTTTTTTCTAAGCAGAGCCTGGATCCAAGGTGAGCTAACTAACCACAGAGCTCAATTTTAACTAAGATGTTGTAGATGTCCCTAGTCAGACTCCGTATGGGCGAGACAGGGCAGGGAAAGCGTGATAGGTTGAAATCTGTAATTGAGGTTGAAATTTCTTTATTTAGGTGGAGCGGGAATCTTGGTGGGCAAGGAAAAAGGTGGAGGGAGGAAGGCGGGAAAGGTTGGAGAGCGGCGGGGGGGGGGGGGTGGGGGAATATGGGGGGGTGGGCGGGTTCCGGGTAGTCCCTTAAACTGCTCGGATACATCAGGGTTCGGCAAAAAGGCCCTCGTTAGGTTAAGGGTCCCGAAAATCCCCCCCTCCCTCCCCTTGAATTCCTCAGGGCTGGGGAGAAAAGTACTGTAATATTTTGAAGGACGTCACCGAAAAAACTCTATATTTTCAGTCAAATCAGGGTATAAATGCTCGGATAACATAAGCCCTGATGTGGAGTTTCCTCCCCCCCACCCCCCCACCCCCTCCCCCTCCCCCGCACAGCTGAGCTGGTGGGCCTGAAGCGACGCGTTGACTTCTGGGTCGCCTTCACCAAAAAGCACCTCATTTAAAAATCTAAGCATGCTTATAAACCGTTATCCACCGTATGTTCTCGTCAACGTTTTTCGCGACGAAACCTTTCGAGCATCGCAAAACAGATGTTCCACTTCTCGTATCCGTCGTCATCCGCACGACCAGCCCACCAGGCAGACCCACCTGAGCGACAGTCAGCAAGGGACAGCACGCGTGCTGGCTGGTTGCTTTTACTGTACACTATCAAACACGGAGTTGGTTGGATGACAGGTGCCTCCTACCAACAACCAGCCCTAGAATAGGGGGTGGTTTCTTGCGATGATGGGTGTTTGGATGGCATCAGTGAGCGACCAGACACATTTCTCTATTTTTAGGGTAAAAAACAGAGGATATCAAACCTCTCGTCCACGTCTAAACATGTCCCGTAACTAGCACATTTTTCCAGAAGGCCTAAAAACAATTGTTTTCATGTTTGTGGTGTGGATGCTGAGGGAGGGGGCACGGACTTCGTATAGTATAGGGCTCTTGTAATATTTCCAAGATTTTCCCCAAATCAGTTGCATATCTTTCTCCGGAAAGGCAATTTCCTCCCACCACGCCCGGCCCCAGACAAATGCTGCCCATGGTCTTGAAATTTCAAACCCCCCCACCACCACACAATTTGCCTCGGCCCACCGACACAACACATGCCCCTATATTTTTGAAGCAGTTTCTACCCCCACCCATCTGGAAAAGAGTAGATTTTTGGAAATGGCATCTCTTCGCCACCACACTCCAGCTGGGCAATGCTCAATGGCTCACGGCAGATTTGGCGGGAAACTCGTTCCCCCAATCGTCCTAGTTGGCACCTCCTCAACTCCACACACAAGGGTGCCAATAACCGCGATACAGGATAGACAGAACCAGGACGTACAGAGTAGAGACTCCTTAAATAGATGAAGCATATAATACAACATAAATGAAGCCCCTTATCATACAAAACTAATCAAAAAGCTCTCATATCTCGAATACCTAGATACGACCCAGGGCATGTCGAGAAATTATGCAGCTGATCGCCCTCTAGCTCCACGCTCTCCGTAGAGTGTCCACCCTTGCACATAGACTGCAATTAACAACCCAGAAAAATCGTGTAGTCATCAATTCCCGTTCCGTTTGCAACATTCACATGAGTGCAAAAACATCTGCCATTGGAAATCTTGCGTTGTGCTACAACATACGGATATTTGAATATGGACGACTTACCACAGAGGCAGAGCAGCCCAGCACGTCGCATGGCTCGGGTGATATTGAAACACACACGGGACGATTCTCCTTCCGCCAGTCGATCTCGAAGGCATGCAAGACAGCAACCGCCATGGAGTACCCGTCAATACCGGCCAGGCCCAGTGCCACCCAGCCAAAGGAAGAGAAGTCTGAAATGAGAATCCGGTCACTGCGATAAGGGGAAGGGAAGAACATGGTTGCAAACGAAATGAAAGGGAGGACAGGGAGGACAGGGAAAGGAAAGGGAGGCGGATGGGATAGAAGACACGGAAAGGAACGAGAAGGTGGAATGTAGGCCGGAGAGGGGAGCCACATTCCTATGACAATCAGGAGGCAGTGCTTTTGGGCTTGAACTGGGCAAGAATTTCAAGCTTTCCCTAAACAGTGATTTTTGGAGTAAAAATAATAATAATATAGAGAAAGAAAGAAAGCAAGAAAAACAGAATCTGAGAACGGCGTTACACGAACGTACGAGAAGCTGAGTAACCACATCTCCATGACAGCATACTCGAACTGTGTGTCTGTCCACTTCTCCGCCCGCTGATCGCTCAGCCTGGCAGGGGGGAAGGCACGTGCAAACACAAACAAGGGAGTTTTTCCATGCACGAGCGAGCACATGCAGCTTTCTCCCGTGTCCAAACTGCACGTCTGACCACTTCTTCGCATCGCTCAATCGCCTGTTGAGCCAGTGCTGCGTGCCCAACGACTTATGCCGTACACCCAGTGCCATGCCATGCAATATTCCCTCTCCACTCACGTCCAGAAGCTGAGCGGAGTCAAGTCCTGCGCCCCATACAGGGCGTACCGCCCTTGCATGTCCAGCCAGTGCTGCGTGCTCAACGACGCCACAAACACGCCCACTGACCCTTCCGCTTCCACTGAACCCTGTGTTTGGCTCCCCCCTGTTTGGCCGGTACTGTTGGCAGTCGGTGTCTGGAAGGGGGTGGTAGGAGAGGGAAGGGAAGGACGGATGAGGGAGGGAGGGAGGGAGAGAGGGAGGGAGGGAGGGAGGGAGGGAGGGAGGGAGGGAGGTTGTGAGTGAGGAAGGATGGGAGCGAGAATCGAAGTTCAGTGTAGAGAATTAGTGACTTGCAAGGGACTATGCACAAATCAAGAACGTGATTCGGCATTGTTATAAGGAGACCAGAACAGACTGTGAGGACAATAACAGAACCCTCTAAGGGAAGACTCACAATAAGGACGATTCAAGGCCTCACTATAAGCACACAAAGACTTCACACAAGAAGGACACATCACTATGAGATGCTGACCTGGTTGGAGCCAATGGGAGGGAGGTACTGTGCCACGTCAGCAGCACATGAGAGGACGCGGTCAGCCAATGGGAGATGAATCCCAAGAGCCGATCGGACCTGATAATGAGCAGAATACCGGTAGTGTTACAGTTTGGGGGAGAAGGGAGTGAAGTGGGGGGAGGGGAAGGGGGGGGGAGTGGGGGGGTCTATTTTTTAGGCGCCTCAACATGAGCCGATCGGACCTGATAATGGGCAGAATACGAGCCGATCAACACGAGCCGATCGGCTCGTAGTGTTGCATTTAGGAAGAGAAGGGAGTGAAGGGGAGGGAGGGGGAGGGAGAGGAGAAAGTGAGGCCAGCAGTGCACGAGAGGAGACGTTCAGCCAGAGGGAGATGGACCTTACGGGCTGATCGGACCTGAGGATGGTGGAAAAATTGGAGGGGACAGACAGGCAGGCAGGCAGGCGGGTGGGCGGGTGGGCGGGTGGGCGGGTGGGCGGGCGGGCGGGTGGGCGGGTGGGCGGGCGGGGGGGCAGGCAGGTGGGCGGGCAGACAGACCGACAGACAGACAGACAGGGTTACCTGATCTGATCCGTACACCGCTCACTTACCCTCGTTTACCTGGATGCCGATGCGGTGAGAATATGGCGTCAGGTTGGCATGGAAGAAGAGACAAGTGATTGCCGCCCAGTATCCCAATTTTCCGCCTGCATCTCGCAAGCCCCCCGCAACCATCCATGCATTCACTGCAAGATTACCTGAATGCCGACGCGGTGGGAGTGGTGCGCCAGGTTGGCGTGGAAGAGACGAGTGATCGCCGCCCAGCCACTCGCTTGATCCGCGTGCCGTGGCCCGCCCATTGCCCCCCTCGGTGCGCCGGCTACAAGCATACCTGAATGCCGACTCTATGGGAGTGGTGTGCCAGGTTGGCGTGGAAGAGACGAGTGATTGCTGCCCAGAGCTGGTTGTCGGGGTGCAGAAGGAAGCGAGCGGTGTGAGTCAAAACGCGGTGGTCGGGGAATAATCTATTTAGGGCTGCCTGGCGGGGGAGAACGGGGGGCGATTTGTGACGAAGGGGGGATCAGGGGGGAGAAGGGGGGAGACGGGGGAAGAAGAGGGGAGAAGGGGGGAGACGGGGGGAGAAGGGGGGAGAAGGGGGGAGAAGGGGGGAAACTTCAATGAGCGGTGTGAGTCAAGACACGGTGGTCGGGGAATAATCTATTGAGGGCTGCCTGGTGGGGGAGAAAGGAGAGAGGGTGGTAAGGGGGTGAGGTGAGAGCTGCCTGCACGGGGAGAGAGGGAGATAAAATAAGGGGGTGGGAGGCCAGAGCCGGTTGTCGGGGATTTTTTAGTCGACAAAATAATTTACGTAAGACAAGAGCGTGAGAGCTGGCTGCACGGGGAGAGAGGGTGGATAAGGTAAGGGGGTGGGAGGCCAGAGCCGGTTGTCGCGGTGTGGAAGGACGCGAGCGGTGTGAAAGGGGGGTGATAAGGAGCGTCCTCACAGCGTATGCGGCTAAGTGCGCCCTCACAGCGTATGCGGCTAAGAGCGCCCTCACAGCGTATGCGGCTAAGAGCGCCCTCACAGCGTATGCGGCTGAGAGCGCCCTCACAGTGTATGCGGCTAAGTTCGCCCTCACAGCGTATGTGGCTAAGATCGCCCTCACATATGCGGCTAAGAGCGCCCTCACAGCGTATGCGGCTAAGGGCATACTCACGGTGTATGTGGCTGAGAGCACACTCACGGCGTGTGCGGCTAAGGGCATACTCACAGCGTATCTGGGGAGGTAGTAGAGGCTGGGCACGAAGTAGACGTCGATGGCCATGCTCCAGAAGACAGCTGAGTCAATGGCCGCCCATGCATCGGTGCAAAAGGTGTGCATGCCCCTGGGGTATAGAGAATGGAAAGGACAAGGAGGGAGCATCCACACCTTTTGCACCAATAAGGGCATCTTCATCTATCTGCAGCAGGGGGCGGCAAGGAGGGAGAATCCATGTCTATCAAACCTGTCAAATTAAAAGAGCACGGGAGTACAGGAGTACCGCATTCCAACCTAGCAAGCCTCAGCCCTCCCCACTTCCCTCGCAACCCTGCCCTCCCCTCCCCTCCACCTGCCGGCCAGGTGGATGCTGACTGTATCGGTTCACACCATATCATCTACTTCTTCCCTGCCTAGTAAGCCTCAGCCCTCCCCACTTCCCTCACAACCCTCATCTGCTGGCCGGGTGGATGCTGACTGTAAGGCTACGCACCCCTGCATCCACCCCCCCCTTGAAAGCAAAAACTCCACCTTTCCCCCCCTGCCCTCCCCTCACCTCACCCTCACCTGCCAGCCAGGTGGATGTTGACAGTATGGTTGCGCACCACTGCATCCACCTCATCCCTAGACAGTTCCAATAGTCCCTCTGCTCCTCCTCCTCCTCCTGCTCCTGCTGCTGCTGCTCCTGCCGCTTCTCCTTCTTTCAGCTCTCCTTGCCTGGCGTGGTACTTAACGATGTCTTTAAACTCCACCGACTGGTTCTTGACCGAGTTAACGAACGACCTGAGGGAAAAGGAGAGGAAATGCCGGGAGGGAACAGGGGGGCAATAAGGAAGACGGTCGTGGAGGAGAGGTGCAACCGTGCGAGGTCTTTAAACTCCACCGACTGGTTCTTAACCGAGTTAATGAACGTCCTGCAGGAAGAAGGGGAGAGGAAGGGGAGAGAAAGGGGAGAGGAAGGGGAGAGAAAGGGGAGAGGAAGGGGAGAGAAAGTGGAGAGGAAAGGGAGAGGAGGAGGGGGAGAGGAAGTGGAGAGGAAGGACAGAGGAAGGAGAGCGGAAGGAGAGAGGAAGAGGAGTGGAAGTGGAGAGGAAGGACAGAGGAAGGAGAGCGGAAGGAGAGAGGAAGCGGAGAGGAAGTGGAGAGGAAGGACAGAGGAAGGAGAGCGGAAGGAGAGAGGAAGCGGAGAGGAAGTGGAGAGGAAGCGGAGAGGAAGCGGAGTTGAAGGGGTTGCAGAAGCGGCGCACAACGAGTTACCGGGGGCGGGGGGGGTGGCGGGGGAGAGGGTAACCTTACTTGTGCAAGTGCCAGGGTAGAGTCCAGGAGGTCGAGTTGGAGGGGTTGCAGAGGTGAGCAACAAAGGACCAGGGAGTGGCGATGATGGCTCGTGAATCTAGGCATTACCACTCCTGTTGTGGATGTCTGTCAAAAAACTTAGCCTTTATGTGGTCTATTATCAAGCCTTACTTGTGCACGTGCCAGGGCAGCGCCCAGGAGGTGGAGTTGAAGGGGTTGCAGAGGCGGCGGACGACAAAGGACCAGGGAGTGGTGATGATGGCTCGTTGGGTTACAAGTGCGAGGATAAAGGCATTCACGTGGTTCACTAGGCGATTGCCCAGGCCTGATGGGATGGTCAGATGAGAGGGAAGAAAGGAGAGGAGAGAGGAGAGGGAGGGAGGGGAGAAGAAGGACCAGGGCGTGGCGATGGTTGCTCTGTGGGTGATTAGAGCGAGGACAAAGGCGTTCACGTGGTTCACCAGGCGATTGCCCAGGGCTGATGGGTGTGTGAGAGGGAGGGAGAGAGAAAGGGGGAGAATACAAAGTTCGATTTGAGAAAGGAGGAGCATGGAGGGAGGCAATGAGTGGGGGACGGCGAATGACCAGGGAGTGGAGATGACGGCTCGATGGGTGACGAGTGCGAGGTCAAAGGCGTTGATGCGATTCACTAGGCGATTGCCCTGACTTGATGGGATGATGAGAGGGAAGGAGAGAGAGGAGAGATGAGGGAGGGAGGGGAGAGGACGGACCAGGGCGTGGTTTTGAGGCGCCTCAAAAGCAGACTTGGTGGGATGATGAGAGGGAAGGAGAGAGAGGAGAGATGAGGGAGGGAGGGGAGAGGAAGGGCCAGGGCGTGGCGATGATGATGGTGATGATGGCCTGATGGTGACGAGTGCAGGACAAATGCGTCTACATGGTTTACCAGACTATTGCCCGGACCTGGAGGCTGGAGGCTGGAGGGGTAAGAGAGGCAAGAATGGGAAGAGAAGGGAGACGGGGGCCAAAGGACCAGGGCGTGGCGATGATGATGACCCGATGGGTGACGGCAAGGGGAGGATGATAACGTGGTTCGAGAGACAGGAGAAAAAAGTGAAACGGCGGAGCAAGAGAGAGGAGAGGAGTACCAATTGAGTACCTCGAGGGAAAATCGGGACGTGGATGTACTGGCACGGCTTCCTGTCTACTCCATAGCGCGGCCTGTCCTTGTCCCTGTGCGTGTGGGGAGACGCATGGATGCACGGGTACAGGCAGACATTGAGGGAAGAGTAGCGTGGAACGTGGATGTACTGGCTAGCACGGCTTCCTGGCTGCTCCGTACTGCAGCCTGTCCTCCCTGTTGGTGTGGGGAGTCGCATGGATACACATATACAGACGCACACACACACACACACATACATGGATACAATGCAAGCTTGCATTGAGGGAAGAGTAGAGTGGAGCGTGGATGTATCGGCACGGCTTCCTGTCTGCTCCGTATCACGGCCTGTCCTTGTCCCTGTTGTTGTGAGGAGACGTATGGAGGAGTGCATACAGGCGGAAACGCATGCGCACAAGGAGCACAGGCGCCACAAACAAAACAAGCGTGCATGTAGAAGCGTGTACACACATGTGCAGGACCACAAAGGTATTGTCTATGTAAAAACTGCGTGTAATGAGTCTGCTTTTGAGTCGACTCAAATGCATGTGCACAAGGAGCACAGGTGCCACAAACAAAACAAGCATGCATGTAGAAGCGCGTATACACATATGCAGGAGGAGTCTATTTTGAGGCGCCTCAAAAATAGACTCCTCAAGCATGTAGAAGCGCGTACACACATACGCAGGACCACAAAGGTTCACGCGTGCACTCCCGCGGCATCGCCTCGTGCTCTGCCCACCAACCCCCCCATAATACAGAGAGATACACATACACAGACACACGCATGCACGCACGCACGCTCGCACGCACGCATGCACGCACGTGCGCGCACACGGACACGCACCCGCACCCGCACACGCAAACGCACACGCAAACGCAAACGCACACGCAAACGCAAACGCAAACGCACACGCAAACGCGAACGCACACGCACACACAAACGCACACGCACACGCGCACACACTAACACACACACACACACTTACACACACACACACACTCACCAGTTGCCAGTCCGCACCCACTCCCAGTGTTTCACGCCCATGCCCATGCACTCCCTCTGCATCGCCTCATGCTCTGCAACTGCTGCCAGGAACGCCGCTGAAGGGGGGTTTGGATTCGCCTGTGCACAGGGAGAGAGAAAGAGGGTGGGTTTGCATGTTGGTGGGTTGGGTTGTGGCAAAAGTCATATCCCCCCTTGGCATCGCCTCATGCTCGCGCACTGCTGCCAGGAATGCCGCTGAGGGGGTGGTTGGACTCGCCTGTGCACAGGGAGGGAGAAGAGTATGGGTTTCTATGTTGCTTGGTGGGTTTCGGTTGGGGCGGTGTACACGCAAGCATAGCACACACATGCACAGACGTATATGCACTCCCAGTCCTTAACGCCCATGCACTCCCTCTGCATCGCCTCTTGCTGTTCCCTCACTGCTGCAAGGGAGGCCGTCGAAGTGGGTATGGGATGGCCTGCATTGGTATGGGGGACCACGCTAGAACGCACCTTCCCTCCGCTGCATCGTATAACGCCTCGCCGCAGCCCGATCAAACCCTGACCCCTGCCTGTAGCTCGGACTTCCCGCAGATTACTGTTCAATCCAGAAAGGGCCACCAGCCCCCTTCCCCTGTGCGATTCTCACTGTCACTGTGACTTACCGGGTGGTACAGCTGCCTCTCCTCCTTGCTCCAGCAAGCCTCCTCTCCCCGCTGCACCAGACGATGCCTCGCCGTATTCAGTCTGCCCAAGCCACCAGCCCCCTTCCCCTTTGCAACTCCCAGAGCATCTTACCGTGTCCTGGTACAGCTGCCTCTCCCCTTCGCTCCAGCACGCCTCCTCTCTCCGCTGCAGCATACAACGCCTCGCCCTGGCTCTATCCCAGCCACCATGTGCAACTAACACACTCTCAAGCCATGCGGCACACACGCACTCACTGCATCTTACCGTGTGGTACAGCTGCCTCTCCTTGCTCCAGCACGCGTCCTCTCTCCGCTGCAATCATACGCCGCTGCAATCATACGCCGCCGCTGCAATTCCTGCCTGTGCGACTCTCACTGCATCTTACCGTATGGTATAGCTGCCTCTCCTCCTTGCTCCAGCACGCGTCCTCTCTCCGCTGCACCATAGAACGCCTTGCTGCAGCCCGATCAAACCCTGACCCTTGCCTGTAGCTTGGACTTCCGGCATCTTCTCTTCTCCTCGCGTTTTCCTGTGCGGAGGCGGTCTCAGGAGCCTTGCTGTGGCCTGAGCTGAGTTCCCAGTCTCCTGTTTCCCAGTGCTCCCCACCACCACCATCACCTTGCTCCTGCTTCCTCTCTCCCTCATTTATATTTTGCTCTCCCTCATTTCTATTTTGCTCACCCTCATTTCTATTTTGCTCTCCCTCATTTCTATTTTGCTCTCCCTCATTTCTATTTTGCTCTCCCTCATTTCTATTTTGCTCTCCCTCATTTCTATTTTGCTCTCCCTCATTTCTATTTTGCTCTCCCTCCTTGCTACTTTGATCGTCCTTCCTCTCTTCCTCCGTTAACCCTTCTTTCCTCTGACCCTCGTCTTTCTTCGCCTTCTTTCCCGGTATTTCCTGCTCTTCCTGCGTTGCTTCCGTCTCCGTCTCACCCTGCACTTGCTGCGGCATTGGCGCTGTATGCTGTCGTGTCCCCAACGCCTGGGCTAATGCCTGCTCATTCTCCAACATCTGCCCTACTCTTTGCTCCTCATCCCCTTCTCCCCCCCCTCGATGCTCCTTTCCTTGCTCTTGCTGCTGCTGTTGCTGCTCCTGCTGGCGCTTCTCTCGCTGCTGCTCAAGTGGCTGCTGCAGCTGCAGGGACGGTTTCTGCGGTTTGGCTGCATCTTTAACAAGGAAATCGCCCAAGACTTTATCCTGCCCTCCTCGTGCGAATAAGTAGAACCCCAGGCGCCTCCTGGGAACCAGGGCTTTAAGCTCGGCTTGGGTCGGAGAGTCCAAGTCTCGCGACAACTGCTTTGCGACAGACTGTTCGCGACGCGTACGAGTTACACAGGAGTTTTGGTGGTAACCACAGGTGGGGGGTGGATGGGGGTGGGGGTGGGGGGTGGGGGGAAATGTTGATGCGATGAAGAGCCTGGAGTCACATGTTTGGCAGCAAGGTACCAGGATAGTGGGATATTGAATGAGAGAGAGGTAGAAAATATCAGAAAACAAGAAACTCGTTTGAATGAAGAAGCTGTTGATGGGGCACTGGGATCGTCCTACTTGAGTCTGGGAGGGCTACACTATCGAGGTACCGCTCAAATTTATTTTTGAGGCGCCTCAAAAATAGACTCCTCACGCATGGGAGGGCTACACTATCGAGGTACCGCTCAAAGTTATTATTGAGGCGCTTAAAAAATAGACTCCTCACGCATGGGAGGGCTACACTATCGAGGTACCGCTCAAAATTATTTTTGAGGCGCCTCAAAAATAGACTCCTCACGCATGGGAGGGCTGCACTATCGAGGTACCGCTCAAATTTCGAGCATTGCAACCGAACGCTTCGCTGGTCGAGACATACCTCGGCGTTTGCGGAGTGAAGCGTCAGTAGCGTCAGCGCGAGCGCCGCGAAGAGTAACTGCCATTGTACTCGCACGGGTAACTTCCACTGTTCTCGCACATGCATTCGCCTCCACATGCTGTTCGCTGGCTGGCTGCCCGCTGCTACAGCTGCGTCGACAGAGCTAAGTGTAAAAAGAGTGCCGCCATTTCCAAGGTTGAATGGGACGGCCGCGATTACCCGGACGAATCTACCGATTGGAACTACGAAGATCACAAAGACTGCAGAGATTAGTAAAAGGAAAGCCACTAATTTGAATCAAGACGACGACTAGGGCGAAAGCCGACAATTGGGACTTATAATAAGGTGACTGCCAAGTAGGCCCCTGGGAGACGGGCATGAGAGGCGTGGATTGAAAGAGTCGTGTCGTGTGCACCAGGATGGACGCTCGAGAGGGCTATGCTCGGGTGCTGTCTTCCAGCTTCTAGGGTTAGATATGCTCGGGAAAAACCTGACGTCTGATCTGATCGTTAGATGACAAAGCTATCACAACAACTTCATTAGGATGGGAATCTAACCGAAATCCAGACTAGCGAATTAGTAGAGCAATTACTCTACTTCTAGAGGCGTTTCTCCTGGCCTGGCCCAAAAATGACAGGTGGTTTGCCGCCATAGTTGCTGCTGCTGCTGGTTGAGAAATTTGCCCCTTGGGAACTCCATCAGGAACAGTAGGGAGCTCGGTTGTTGTGTGGTGGGTGGGCGTTGGAACTTGGGATTGCCTGATGCTAGGGTGAACACAGCCAGTTTGTTACCCTGGCGACTGAAGTTGTCCAATCAACTGACAGACGACAGGGGGGCATGGAGTGGGGTGGGGGGGGATGGGGAGGGCGGCGCTGGCCGCGTTGTCCGTTGATTGGCTGGGCACGGCGCAACATGCTGGCCGCCTTGCGACACGACCATGTGCGGTGCGGCAAATCTGCAGTTTGTGACACAAGCAATGGCTGGATTTCTCTCACCTTCCAAACCACTTACACCTTTTCTCCCATTTATTTCCTCCTTTTTTGCACGCGGCCTGAGCCTGTAAGCAGGAAAACGTAAAACACGGGCAAACGGGACCTTGAAGGGGAAAACCCACAGTAAAACACTGATACTTGGTTATAAAGTCTCGCTCATGCATTCGATAAGTTGCCCGCGCGACGTCCCAGCTACGAAACTCGCAATTGTCAAAATTCGACTTGGTTGTTCGCTATCGTTCGGACTACAGCCAATCAGGTTCAGTGTCAACTCGAGTCACGCTGAGAATCTGGTAGGTGGGATTGCAAAATAGACTGTTCCGGGTGAGACAATATAGGAGAACAGGTGTAAAGGTCAGACACGACTAGTGCGACGACCCCAAAGGCACACATTCGCACAGGGCAATGATTCGGTAGGCGCAACTCCCACATACGCAGCGTGTACGATGTTCCACCAATTGTATAAGCGTAAATAATAAATGTCGCAACCTCTAGCATTCACTAAAAAAAGGTAAAGACCACAACCAATTGGTCGGCGATCCTCAAGACCCCCACGTACCGACCTTGTTGAATCATTGGTGCGAAAATGATCTACATGATCCCTAATCGAAGCAAGCCATCTTAGTTCACGACATCCGACTTCATTTCGGACGTAATCCGTCGGGTTGGGCAACTCCAACCTAAACTGGAGCGGATAGATGTTATGATTTAGAAGATGTCAATGAACTATAACGTGAGAATACAAGGTCGCTATTGCAATGAAAGCACGAGGTTATATAGGCGTAGACGTAATAGGGCGATAACCTCGGGACGTGGTTAGGTTCGGCAATGTGGCGACGCTGTCGGACGCGACTCGAGAAAGGGTTGGGCCGAAAATGTAGGCCGAACGTGACGAGTCGAAGTGTTCGGGTGTACGCAGTAGCGGGCGACTCAGTAAGGAATGGAAATTCCTTACACTACCCCCCCTCCTAAACGAGGCTGTGGGCATCGGAGACGTTACGACGCCGATAATACGCTGTTAGAATCGGATGTGATTCTAGATCAACGAGAGACACCCAGCTGTCGTCTTCGGACGTGCGATCGCGCCAGCGGACGAGGAAATCAACCATCCGACGATTCAGCTGCGTTGTGACGCGATGGCCGAGGATTTTCAGGGGCTCAGTCGTCGGTTCCTGCAAAGGCGTTAGTTGCGGGACACCGCAGTTGCGTGCCAAGTCCGACGAACTCGGAACGTAGGGTCGGAGAAGACTGGCGTGGAAAGCCAGGTGGTGGCGCCAATCAGCCGGTAGTCGAAGGTGAACAGTGACAGGTGTCACGAGGTTGGTCACTTGAAAAGGTCCGCAGAATCTGGGTCGGAGTTTGCTCGGGATTGCGGGTGTCGAGAAGGACTAGATCTCCCACGTTGTAAGTGACGTCACGGCGATGACGATCGGCTTGTCGGCTTGCAACCAGGTTGGTTTTTTTTATGGCTTCAGCTGCTTTTTCTCGAGCGGCGAGAATGTCTTCAGCAATTTCTGGGACCAGGGCACGGGTGACTCGATGGTCGGTGTAGAGGGTACTACTGGGTCCTGTCTGTAGTTGAGGAAGAATGGGGACTGGTTGGTTGTGGCGGAGGTCGCGTTATTATACGCGAATTCGAGCAGCGGAAGAGATTGCTCCCATGTTGATGGGTCAGTACAGGTAGTGCGAATCAGTTGTTCCATGGTCTGGTTGACGCGTTCGGTCTGCCCGTCGGTTTGTGGGTGGTAGGCGGATGAAAATTGGAGTTTGGTGCCGAATTGGTCCCACAGCTGGCGCCAGAAATTCGATGTGAATTTCGGGTCTCGGTCTGAAATGATGGCGGAGGGCAGTCCATGCAGTCGGATGACGTTCGTGAGGAACAGTCGCACGGTTTGTTCGGCTGTGATTGTCTGTTGGCAGGCGATGAAGTGCGCCATTTTCGTGAGTTGGTCAACGACCACGAGGATGACATCGTTTCCGCTGGGACCGGCCGGTAGTCCTGTCACGTAGTCCATCGTGACCTGTTGCCAGGGTCGCCCGGGCGGATCCAACGGCTGTAGTAGTCCGGCTGCTCGCTGATGCGACGATTTCATAATATGGCAGGCAGTGCAGGAGGACACGTACTTGCGCACGTCATCGGCCATGTTCGGCCAGTAATAATTCCGCTGCAACATCTTCGTGGTTTTATCAAGCCGAAATGTCATGAGGTAGGGTTGTCGTGGGATTCTTGGATTAGGAGGGTACGAAGTAAATCGTAGCTCGGCACCCAAATGCGAGAAGTACCACGCTTATAAAAATATGGCCCGGTGGCGGTGGTATGCTGTTGATGGATGGCTGAGCGGAAAAAGGGATCGATCTTGTAGCCGTGGGTGAATAGTCCCGTAAGTAATGGGTTGGTCTGGGCGACTAGTATCGCGGCGGTATGGACAGTAGGGCGGGTTAAGGCATCGGCGATATTATTGGCACCCCGTTTGTAGGTGATGGTGTAATGGAAATTGGACTCGAGGAAATCGAGCCATCGGATCTGTCGCGGGTTGAGATTCGGTTGGGCGCGCAGATACTGTAAGGATTTGTGGTCCGTCCGCACCGTGACATCAGCTCCTGTCAGGTAGCACCGCCAGGTTTTGAACGCGTGCACGATCGCCAGCATTTCCTTGTCGTGTACTGTATAGTTCTTCTCCGCGCCCTGCAGCTTCCGTGATTCGTAGGCGACTGGTTGTAACCCGTCGCCGAAATCCTGTAGGAGAACTGCACCGATGGCGATGTCGCTGGCGACGGTGACGACTTCGTATGGACGGTCGGGATCGGAGATGCGAAGTATGGGCGGCGACGTGAGGGCGATTTTGAGTTGGTCGAATGCAGCTTGCTGCTTCTCTCCCCACCAAAAACAGTCGTGATCCTTCAGGCGGTCAGTTAGTGGAGCAGATAACCCAGCCATATTGGGGATGAAGCGGCGGACGTAGTTGACGAAACCCAGAAAACTCAGCAGTTCCTTAGGGTTGGTCGGCGGCTTCCATTCCTGGATAGTCTTGATTTTCTTGGGGTCGATTTTCACGCCTTCGGTAGAGACGACGTGTCCCAAAAACTCCAACTCCTGCTTAAGAAAATCGCACTTAGACCCTTTCGTGATGAGGCGATTCTTGTGCAGCAGCGTGAAGACTGCATCAAGATCCTTTAAGTGCTGCTCCCTGCTGCTGCTGTAGATGAGGATGTCGTCGAGGTAGATAATTACGCATTTATCCAGGAGTTCGCGGGAAAACACCGTTCATAGTCATCTGAAAAGTCGAGGGAGCGTTCGTGAGGCCAAAGGGCATCACCGGGTATTCGTAACTGCCGTAGCGGGTTCGGAAAGCGGGTTTGTGACAATCGTCGGCGGCGACGCGAATTTGATGGTAACCTCCTCGCAGGTCGATTTTTGAGAAGAACTTGGCTCCGCGAAGTTGGTCGAGGAGATCGTCGGCTCGCGGGATCGGGTAACGGGACTTGATGGTGATGCGGTTGAGCGCGCGGTAGTTGATGCACATGCGGAATCCTCCATCTTTTTTCGGTGTGAACAGTATCGGGGCGGCGTATGGGGACGTGCTGGGTCGGATAAAACCCTTCGTCAGGAGGTAATCCAGCTGCTGCTGCAATTCTTCGAGTTCAGGTTGGCTGAGCCGAAATTGTCGCTGTACTATCGGTTGTGCGCCTAGTTCCAGCTCTATGCGATGGTCTTCGGGTCGGCTTGGCGGAAGTCCGGTGGGTAGATCGTCCGGGAAAATCTCGGGGTATTTTCGAATGAGTTCCGCTAAATCCGGAGGAACGGCTTCACACAGCTTCGTGATATCTTCCGCTGTTATCGGCGCTGTCACTTCGCGAAGATCGACGGCGTATGCTGCTGCTCCCGCTTTTATCGCGCGCTTGAAGGTGATCGCGTGGACTTGGGTACTACGCATGCGGGGTCCCGTCCATTTCGGTAACTCGTGATAGTGCCCCTCGATTTTGATGCTGCAGCTGCCCGTCGTCCAGTCGATTCTCGGGTTGTACTGTCGCAGCCAATCCCTTCCCAGCAGCATGTCGCACCCGTCGAGTGTAGTCGCCAGCAGCCCCATCCGAAATTTTACATGCTCGCCGCAGTGGAAATTGACGTGCTCCACCCGCTCCCGTATAGCCAGCGGTGTTCCATCCACCAGTCTTGCGTCAAATTCGGGTAGGCACTTTAATAAGGGGATACCCATTTTCTTAGCCCTGTCTAGCTGTATGAGACTGTGACTCGCACCTCCATCCACGAATATTTTCAGCAACACCCCGTTGACTTTACCCCCCACCAACACAGGGTGATCAGCAGTTTCGTCCCCCTTATTTGTCTGGGTCCGGTCGATTGCAGCAATCGGGATCACGACCCGGTGGGGACTGTGTGGTTCGGGCGAAGAAGCCTGCCCGTCAGTAAGGGGCCTGGTACTTACTGACGCGACCCATTTCCCGGTCGCTCCTCCGGCTTTTTCCCCATAGAATTCTGGGTGGCTATGAACTCTTGGCAGTTGCGTTTGATGTGACCCGGTCGGCCACAGTGGTAGCATAGCCCCGTATTTCGCGGAGCAACTGCGTAAATATCCACTGCGTCCATCCCTTTTATCGTGGCGCGCTGGTACTGTTCTCGAGGGTGACCTCCGTCGTAGAAGTTCGTCCTCGGCTTCGTGAGCGAATCAGCGGCTTCGGCGAGTTGGATGAAGTCTTGTAACCGCATCGCATGTCGTTGTAATTTTATTTGGTACTGTATTTCAGGCTTCAACCCGCCCATGTACCTGTCGACCTTCTCCAACTCGTGCATGTAGCCACATCGATCCACCAACGTCAAGAATGACGCGGTGTAGTCCGACACAGATCGCAGCTGCTTCCACATGCGTAAAGTCTCGCGCGCTTTGTCTAAGTCAGGAGCATGCTCTAACCGCTTGCAAAGCTCTGCGCACCACGTTGCCCACGTGCGAATGTGAGTTGCACCAAACAGCAAGTCTGCTTCGTCCTCGTCGCTGAATTCTTCGGACCACTCATGCTGTCCTTCTGTGCGAGTTGCCGCTGAGTCGACGATGACCTTCCACCACTGTAGGGCAGCCCCTTGTAGCAGTGTCAACGCATGGCTGATCCGCTTCTGGTCGTCTCGGATGCCCCCTGCGTTGAAGTAGATATTCGTGGCGAATATCCACTGCCGCACCGTCACGCCTTTATTAGCTGGGTCGAAAGGAGCGGGTTGCTGATATCTCACGCCGCCACTTGTCGAGCGAGGGGCTGTTGCGGCTAGCCGTGCTAGCTCCACTGGTGTCGGTTGCTGCTCACCCGCCTCGCTTCGTGCATCGTCGCCCGGTTCCTCTGAACGCCTTTCCTGCGCCTGGCGAAGTCGTTGGTTTTCGTCACGGAGGTTGTTGACGACGCTTGTCAAATTATTCAACTGCTGCATTAATGCTTGCAGGTTTACTGTTTCCCGGGCAGAGTTCGCAGCGGTCGAGGTTGTCTGTTCCTCAACCGTCGAGTCCACCGGGGCCATGGCGGTCAGGACGGGGCAGAAACTAGCGCACACGCTGTAGTTGTTGACGTAAAAATATTTACGATCGAAGACAACTGCTGTGCAGCCGTGTTAATCCCCTCTCACCACCCTTAACTAATTAACGGGGGAAAACGGAAGGATCCAAGAAAGGTCGGGCTCTGATACCAGCTGTTATGATTTAGAAGATGTCAATGAACTATAACGTGAGAATACAAGGTTGCTATTGCAATGAAAGCACGAGGTTATATAGGCGTAGACGTAATAGGGCGATAACCTCGGGACGTGGTTAGGTTCGGCAATGTGGCGACGCTGTCGGACGCGACTCGAGAAAGGGTTGGGCCGAAAATGTAGGCCGAACGTGACGAGTCGAAGAGTTCGGGTGTACGCAGTAGCGGGCGACTCAGTAAGGAATGGAAGTTCCTTACAATAGATGTCCTAGGTGGATGATGGGAGTCCGATGTTACCCCGCCAGCAGAGTGTCCCTTGTTTCTGATCTGAGGAATGGTTTACGTTCTGGGATTTGCAATACACCCATGAAACGTCGAACAAATATGTGCGAGGAAACCTGCGACTTCCCATCGCAGCATATGCTAGAGGCACCGACCATGTACAGTGCGCAACAGATAGCACCGCAACTCACTAAGTGCAACTCTGTCTGCGTCACACAGCCCCCTTCGAACAGAGCACATCAGCAAAAAGTTGATGTCCCGTACCTGACTCGCTTGAACAGCCATTCTGTAAGCAGACCAAAAGATACCTGGGGGATAGTTACAAGACATGTTTTTCCACAATTATCCTGAAACTACTTGTTCTTTTAACCCTGAGTAACCCCTGGCCCGAAAATACCTCTGGTGATTTCGCGTACGGAAGTCTTGGGTTCAAACCCCACCATCAATGTGTTTTGTGTCATTTTCACGTTAAAGCCCAAATCCCAAATTAGTTCACGCAAGTTAATGGTCAGAATTTGGGCTGGTTGGGTAAAACAAACAATTGTTTTATTGGTTGCGAAAAATCGTGATTCTGTTACTTCGCACATGGTTCGTATGCAAGGTGGGCCCATTTCGATTTGGGGTGAGTTCAAATTGGACCATACGCATATCTTACGGCTAAGACGCAGGGACACATGTCAAGACTAGAAAGTATAATTTGAAGAAATGAGAACAAGGGAAATATAGAGTTTGGGTTGTACCCACTAAGAGCATACCCTATCTAGCCTATAACTTCTACATAACAATATATGTATAAGTTGACACACCCCCTAGGCTAGATAAGGGGTAGTGCTGAGCAAGAAACACGCAGCTCAGGGTGGCACTACTAGTCCAACCTCAGAGGCAGGGGCCTGAAGACCAGTCAGCAAGAGTACAAGCAAGACAGAGCAAACCAGGACGGCACAACTAGTCCAAGCACTAGAGGAAAGGCCACAAGGCCAGTCTGCAAGGTATAAATAGAAAGGAGTATACAATCAAGGGCCTAGCAAGTGAGAGTCAACAGGGACTAGACCTAATTGCAAGCAGTGCCGCTGATGATCTCTAGGCGGAAGCGCCTTAGTAAAGATATCAGCAATGTTGGCACCCAAGGCCAAGTGTACTACGCGGGCTTGGCGATGCCGCTGAAGCTCGCGCAGGAGGAAGTACCGTAGCTGGATGTGCGTCGCTCTGCCCTCAAGTTGAGGCTCTTGACACAGGAGGATCATGACCCTGTTGTCAGCGTACAGAACCGGGGCAGAGCTAGGCCGCTCACCTAAGTCGGCAAGCAAGAAGGTCAGACAGCGGAGCTCCTGTGCCGCCATGGCACCGGCGTAGATCTCAGCCTCAAAGCTAGAATGAGCAACAGACGAGGAGCGAGTGGACCTCC
Organism: Closterium sp. NIES-67; assembly: GCA_027943415.1. Lineage (NCBI taxonomy): Eukaryota > Viridiplantae > Streptophyta > Zygnematophyceae > Desmidiales > Closteriaceae > Closterium > Closterium sp. NIES-67. Next base: position 293,999 of record BQMB01000399.1, on the reverse strand, counting down.
ACGAGATGGCACCAGAACCAAGGCTGAAGCAGTAGCCCTGGGAGGACCGGAGGGTCTCAGCGTTGTCTGCCCAAGAAGCGTCTGTGTGCCCAGTAAGGACCACTGGCCTGCTGTGAGGTACGACCCCGTTCCATTCCTGTCTCCTTTCCATTTCATTCCTTTTTTTATCTTGATTCATCTGGTCTTTCTCTCATTCCATTTGGATCCGCCTACCATCCGCAGACAGATGGACAGACCGAGCGCCTCAACCAAATTGTGGAGCAACTCCTCCGCGCAGCCTGCAAGGACGGCATCTCCAAATGGGACTTGCATCTGCCCGTCCTGGAGTTTGCCTACAACAATGCTACTCACGCTGCCACTGGACAGACACCGTTCTTCCTCTGTTACGGACGCCACCCACTCACACCTCAACAGCCAACCATACCAGCCACAGTCCAACCCGCTCATGATTTCATCACGACCATGCACAAACTTTGGGATCGGACCCACAAGCGCCTTCTCGACATTCAGCAGCAACAAAAGCGCCAGGCCGATCGCCACCGCACAGACCACACCATCACCGTGGGAGACCGAGTACTACTCGACACACGCAATCTTGACATCAACCATCTCCCATCCAAACTGTGACCGCGCTTTTGCGGGACTTTTCTCGTTGAAGCACATGTCACTCCTGTTACCTTCCGCTTACGCCTGCCAGCTACCTGGAAGATTCACAACGCCTTCCATGTCCAACTCTTGAAGCCCTACCAAGATCCCAACACGGTCTTCTCTTGACGCCAACCGCCGCCGCCGCCGCCCGTCCTCGTCCATGATGAACCTGAGTACGAGGTCGAGACCGTGCTTGCTCACCGCTGTCGACGGAATGGCAACGTGGAGCTTCTCATCCGTTGGAAGGGTTATGATCCTTCAGAGAATAACTGGGTCTCTGAATCCGCGATGGATCACGCTTGTCGTCCTCTTTGCGACTACCTTGTCAAGCAGGGTGTTACGTCTACCACCCAGCTTTGAGGGGGGGAAGTGTGAGAGTACGATCTCGTTCCATTCCTTTCTCCTTTCCATTTCATTCCTTTTTTTTTATCTTGATTCATCTGGTCTTTCTCTCATTCCATTTGGATTCCCATTCCTTCTTTTTCCATAAACCTTTGGTATATCCTGTTCTTATCATTATATCACCGACCAGGCTCGGGATGTACTAGTACGCTATAACTAGCGTAATCCTACCGTAATCCCTTAAAGCCAATAACCTCGCGTGGCTATACGCAGGGTGATTCTATTTTCTAGAAGGGTCTATTCCCTAGGGATAGAATAAACCTGGTTACCTGATGTACTTTGGAAGTATAAAAGCGCCTTGTATCAATTGATAGTGCAACCTTTCCTCGACACATTCGATCCTGTGATACCCGCGTCCTCCCAGCACTAGCCCCATGCCCGATGTACTTGCAAGATAACGCAAAACCCTCTTAGCAACCGACCAGTGATGTGGTCGATGTTTGCCTGCGGCCACAAAGCGGGCCAGGATGCTGAGAGGGTATGCGAGATCTGGGCGAGTGCAAGTCATCAGGTACATGAGGCAACCCACCAGCTCTGCTTAAGGACCACTGGGCTCTGCTGACACCTCGGGAACTGGAGCTGAGAGCCTGTGGTCTACCGGCAGAGGTGTGGGCTGTGCGGAGGCGAACAGAAGACCGAACCTCTGAAGAACCTGGCGCACCAAGTGTGACTCCGTAAGAGTGATGGCGCACGCTGCTCTGTCCCTGGAGATCTGCAGGCCAAGGTAGCGGCGCAGCTCTCCCAGGTCAGTTCAGGTGTGTCGCCTCAGCAGCCCAGCCTTCACGGAGGCCAGCACGTTTCTATCTGCTGTAGCAAAGACCGGATCGTCTACGTAGACCTAGATGTAGAACGGAGTCTGGCCAGCATGAACGAAGAGCGCAGGGTCAGCAGTGGACGGAAAGAACTGCAGGTCAGCTAGTGTGGCACGCAGCGTGTCGTGCCACTCACGGGTTGCCTGTCGCAAGCCGTAGATGGGGCGCCGGAAGAGCCACTGGGTCCCAGGAGGGAAAGTACCGGTGAAGCCCTAAGGGCGGCGCAGGTAGACGTGCTCGTGTAGGCTGCCCTAAAGGAAAGCAGTGGAGAAGTCGAGGGAGTGTAACTCGTAGTCACGCTGTGCTACTACGTGTAGCAGCGCCCGAAGAGTAGTCATCTTCGAGGTCGGGGCGAAGGTCTGAAAGAAATCAACCCCCTCACGCTGACTGAAGCCACGAGCAACATAGCGCGCCTTGAATACAGGCGGCTCTCCAGGGGGGCGCTTCACCTTGAAGAGCCACCGGCCATCGACTACATTCACCCCAGGTGGGGGAACAGCGTCGACGTAGGTGCCGGTGGATCTCCAAGATGCCATCTTCTGCTCCATGGCAGCTATCCACTGAGAGGCCCAGGGTCCCGAGGTGGCCTCAGCGTAGGTGCGAGGGGTCGGGATGTCAAAGGCGTCGGGGGCACCCTCAAGGACTAGCAGCATGGAACAGAGACGGGGAGCAGCCTCTGACAGGAAAGCAAGCTCGTACTGCCGGTCCTCTTGGACGTCACCACTGAGGGCAGGACCACCCCCGACGGACAGAGGACAGACAGGGTCAGAGACCAGAGCTGTAGCGTAGTCAAGGCGGCGAGTAGAGGCAAAGTCAGCGACAGCAGTGACAAGAGCATCTAGACTGGAGACAGGAACAGACGGGTTGGTAACAAGGGAGGCAAGGACACAAGGAACAAAAGAGGACGAGCAACACTGAGGTAGTCAAACAGAGGGGGAGGCGCGACAGTGAGCGACAACGGAGGAGGCGAAGGCAAACGGGGAGGACGAGACGCGTGGGAACGAAGCAACATAGGGTGAGAACGCTGAACAGGAGAGACAGGACGAGCACGAGAGGGACGGCGAGACCAGACGTGAAACGGAGGCGTCGGGTCAGGAGAAAGAGGAGTAACAGGAGGTGAACGAGAGGGGAAACGAGCCGTGGACCAGTCCGGCGGAGGAAACACAGGACCGTGAACAGGAAGAGGGGGAGACGGCGAGGGAGGCGCCGGCGAGCGGTCAGGGGAGGGAAGGATGAGCAGGTGAAGGGCGGACACCGGTGGCGACTGCTGCAGCTGCTGCTCAACGCCGACACCTGGACCACCAGCTGCACCACCGCTACCTCCGGTACACTCCACGCCAGCACCCCCAGAACGAGAAACGTCTTCAACGCCGGTGCCACCCCCGAGCCCACCAGGACAAGCCACGACAGGAGCCCCAAGACTAGCACCCTCTCCAACTCCAGCACCCCCAAAGTCCACAAACGGCTGTGACTGCGACGACGGCTGCGGCTGCGGCGGCGGTGACGGCGGCGGCTACAGCGGCGACTGCGACGAGGGAGGAGGAGACACCGGGGGAGGGACAGGTGGTGCAAACTGCGCCGCGGGGCCACTGGAGTCAGCCGACTCCTCGTCCGGGACAACCGAGGAGAGGGGAGGGACATGAGACACACTAGACAGAGCAGGATGGGGAGGGAGGGGAGCAGGGGCGATCGGGGGAGTGGGAACCAGAAACAGGGGGGGGGAAATCGGGAGCTCTCGGTGAGGAAAGCAGTGGAAAAGGGAGAAAGACTCGTCGAAAGTGACGTCACGAGAGTGAAATAAACTGTGAGACAATGGGTGATAGAAGTGCCAGTCAGACGAGTTAAGGGGGAAATTGAGGAAGACACAGGGGACGGTGCGGGAAGTGAGCTTGTCCGTGCCAGAGGCACGAACGTGAGCGAGGCAGCCCCAGACGTGGAACGCAGATGCGTCACTAGGGAACCCGGCCCAAAGAAGGGTCGGCGAAACCTACGGCCGCTGAGAGCGGGGTAGCGAACGGCGAACGGCCACAGAAAATGGTTGCACCGGCATGGATCATGGAGGTACGAGCCACCTCCATGACCAAACTGATGCGTCCCTCAGCGACTCCATTCTGCTGCGGGGAGTTCGGTAGGGTGTACGTCTGGGTGATACCCTCCGCACGACAGAACCGACCCAGCCAACAAGAGGCGAACTCGCCGCCACGGTCGGAGTGGAGATACAGCACAGGGAGACCGCGGTGGAGGCTCGCAGCGACGAGCCACGGGATAAGAACGTCAGGCACGTCGGCCTTCTGCTCCAGGGGAAACACCGTGGTGTAGCGCGTGAAGTCGTCAATGAGCACAAGAATGTAGCGCTTGCGACGCGGTCCAGGGACAGGGGCGGGGCCCCAGACGTCCAAGTACAGGGTATAAAGGGGTGCAGTGGCACGGCAAAGTGAGGCGGAGTGAGGAGCACGGCGCAGCCGGCCCTCGACGCAGGGCGTGCATGGCGGCACATGCAAGGGAGAGAGAGCAGGGAGCGATGCAGGGAGGCCGAGGACTAGACCGTGCTGAGACATGTGACGCAGGCGGGGGAGCGCGGGGTGACCTAGGCGATGGTGCCACAGAAGTGAGGGGTTAGTGAGCGACCGACACGAGCAGGCCACAGCTACCTGGGTGGACGAAGAACCGGAGGAGGACTCGCCCGCCGGGGGGGGGGAGCAGTGTTCAGCATAAACAGGCCAGACACAGAGTCCTGGGGGAACATTGCAAGGGGGGCACCTGAGGCGGCCTCGGAATAGACCATGTACCGCTCGTAACCAGGGAACGTAGTGGTGACGCCGAGTTCCTGAAGACAGCCAGCACCAACTAAGGTCCTGGAGAACGAAGGGATGTGCAGGCCTGTAAGGGAACCCGAGGGAACCGCCGGACAGGGAAGGGTAGTGTAGCTGCGAGCAACTACAGGACCAGAGGAGGGGTCCGCAAGGGCGACAGCGGCAGGCGCAGCAAGCGACGTAAGGGCGGCGTGGTCGTAGAAGAAACAGGCTGACGCATCGGAGTCTAGAGTGAAGGACAGCGACGCCGTAGTGGCCGACGACGGAGGAGCAAGGGTAGAGCCTAGGCTAGACAAAGCAAGCTGTCCTACGCTTGACTCAGCAGGGGAGTCTGAACTACACACAGGTGCTATGCATAAGTTAGATAACACAGAGTAATACGATCCGGAAAGACTCGAAGCGTCAGCATACAGAGAATGCAAGGCAAAACTAATCTGATCCATGCCTAAGTCAAACACAGGCACACCGTGGCGCAGCAGGCTGGGCCAATCAGGGAGGTCCAGGGCGGGACCAAAACGGCGACGGAAGAGGTCGTCGAGGCGGCGAAAGCAGCGGGCGGTGGGGTTCGAGCGGCGGCACACCGTGCCACGCAGGGGCCCGGTCTGAAGCTGGTACAGGCAGCTCACAGCACCGAAGCTGCCGGTGGATGCCGAACTGTGAGGGCCACCACCACGACCACCACCGCCAGGGGCTCCTGGCCACCCGGGTGGGAGACGAGCCCACGGCTGGTGCTGCTGCTGCTGCTGCGGCGGCTGCAACTGCGGTGATTGCTGCTGTTCTTGAGCACCAGCACCAACCCCCTTGTCAAAACCACTGTCCCCGCCACCACCACTACTAGCGCCACCTCCACGTCCTCCCTAGGGGCCACGGCGGCCTCGGCGCTGGCACTGCTGCGGGTAAGCCACAGCTGCTGTCTCAGGTGCAGGCGCAGTCGTGGCAATGCGGTGGAGACGTCAACGCATGTGCACTGGGAGGGGGCACATCTCTGAAAGATAGGGACTGCCGCAACACCGCTCGACTGAGCGATAGTGCGCTGGCTAGTCTCTATCTCAGACAGGGTAGTGACAAAGGTAGTCAGGGTGAGGTCGGCAGGGTGCTGACTAAGGAAGTGGTCGCGGGCAGCGGCTAAGCGGTTAGGCAGGCGCATGGAGATGAGGTACTGGGTAGCGCAGAAAGGTGGGGGGAGGGTAGTAAGCTGGGCGGCAGAGCCAGCAGCGCGGTAGCTGGTCTCTAGTGCATGGAGGTGAGTAGCAAGGTCAGCTACCGTGGGGAAAGCAGAAAGATCAGGGAAGAGCATGGGTAGGATCAAGCGGTCAGCAGAGGCGGAATCAGGTGTGGAGTAACGCTCAACTACTGCAGCGAGAAAGTCCTTGGTGTTCGCGACAGCGGTAAAGCGCGGACACTCAGACAGGGGGAGGGCATGGCTAATGGCAAGCTAGGCTACTGCGTCGCGAGAATCCCAGACAGCTCGAGCAAGCGCAGCAGCAGCAGCAGCAGCAAAAGCCTCGCTCTCAGCAGTGGTAGGTTCAGCAGGGAGGGGATCAGGCGCAGGGGGCGGGGAAGCAAACCATCAACATGCATAGCCAAGGAGTGCCCATCTTGGCGCTGATCTGTCAGGTGCTGGCGAGGTCGACAAGCCAGGCAGCGAAGTCGATCGCGTGCCCCTCAGCGTCCAAGCGAAGAACGGCGTCCGCCATCACACAGCGTGACAGCGGCGCAGCGACTCGGCGGCTCGGGGATACGGCGACACGGCTCCTCGGCGGCTCGGCGGCTCGGCGGCACGGCGGCTCGGCGGCAGGGCGGCTCGGCGGCGCGGGTGCTCGGCGGCTTGGGGACACGGCGGCTCGGCGGCGCAGGCAACGAGGCCAGCTAGGGCGCAGGGGGCCGGCTAAGGCGAGCGGGGCCGGCAAGGGCGCGTGGGGCCGGCTAGGGACGGTGGGGGGACGGTAGGAGCACGAGGGGCCGTCGGGGCGCGTGGGACCGGCTAGGGGTGCGAGGGGCCGGTAGGGGCGCGATGGGGCCGGCTAGGGGCGCGAGGGGCCGGTAGGGGCGCGACGGGGCCGGCTAGGGGCACGAGGGGCCGTAGTGGCGCGGGGCTGGCTAGGGGCGCAAGGGGCCGGTAGGGGCGCGACGGGGCCGACTAGGGGCGCAACGGGGCCGTAGGGACGTGACAGGGCCGTAGGGGCGCGACGGGGCCTGCTAGGGGCTCGACGGGGCCATAGGGGCGCGCGGGGCCAGCTAGGGGCGCGAGGGTCCGGTAGGTGGCGGCACGGGGTGGAAGCGGGTGGGTGGACCTACCTTCTCGTGATACCATGTCAAGACTAGAAATTATGATTAGAAGAAAGGAGAACAAGGGAAATGCAGAGTTTGGGTTGTACCCACTAAGAGCATACCCTATCTAGCCTATAACTTCTACATAACAATATGTGTATAAGTTGACAACATGCAGTCCCAAATTGTAAGCTCACTTACAGCCGTTGATTGGAAACCTAGCGAGAGCAGGGCTAGACGGGAGTAGGGCTTGGCAATCCCAATCTAATGATGGAAACTGCACGAATCTGACTGGGCCCAGTTTGAAAAGTTGATTTCCACCGTAGATTTTGCCTCTCACTGTGGCGAAGGAATAGTTGCTTCTTTTTTTTCTTGGGTAGTTCGCGAGCACGATCAGTATCAAATTGGGCCCTGTTTGATGCATGCGTGACTAATTTGGGACCTGAGCTTTAACAGGATAATGCACTTTGTTGGGCGATGAACGCTCGCGTTCAAATCCCGTCCACATCAAATTTTCCATTAGGGTAGTGCGGTGTGTTAGAGCAAGGCCATATAAATCTAGCAGTACATTAGAAGGGAGACAATCTAGGAATGAATGCATTTTTTTATGGTTTCATAATTTTAGATATGCATAATCTCAATGTTGAATTGAAGGAGAACAACATATTCATATCATTCGGAGTGCAAGCCTTTTATCCCACGTTTATTTAAAAAGCAGTTGCAAATCAATTTCGATTATTTTCATTGGAATATAGCGTGGCAGAGTTTCGTAAACTGTTATACCTAACGTTGCGATTGGGGCTTAGTTTCGTCGACGTCCTTACTTGCACCCTATATCTTCCTCTGTGCGAAAATCGTATCCCGTGTCACGCGGCAAGCGTGCCGTCGTTTTCAGGCCACGTCAATTTTCTGTAACAGTGAAGACTCGGTGCGCAGTCAAAAGAACAGAAACTTCTCCAATTAGGGATCGCCATTTGTTGAGCCCTCCCATGCCAAAACGACGTCAGCCAAGTACACATGATGTCTGCAAAATGCCCAGCCCGCCTCTGACCCGAGCAAATTCCATCGCTTTCCCTGAATTCTTGGTGGTGTCGTTTGTGTTACAATTCCGAGTCAAGTGTCGCATTTTGCTAGAACCACAGAGTCGGAAAACCTTCTCGCAAATGCAAGCGAAATCTAGTTTCGGTTCAACCGCACCTGGAGTCCATTTTGAATGCAAGGCACTTCTCGCTAGTGCACGCCCTTACCTCTCGTGAAACATTGGCTCCCCACGCCCTTTCAAGCAACATCTCGTCCATCTCCCTCCTCACTTCTCCAGATCTAGCTGCTCCACTTCTTGTTTCTGCATTCTTGCTGTACCCATTCCCTCCCGTAGTTGGAACTTCAGCCGATTAGCCTTAGACAATATGTTTGCCCCTTCATTCTGGTTTTTTTTCTCCCGCATACCTTCCCCCCTTCTAGCGGCCTTTTGTTCAACGTGCAACCCTTCTGTGCCAGCTGCTAATCGCATTTTCCGTGCAACATTTGTCCTTTCACCCCATCCCGTGATTTTGTTTTTTCAGTTCTCTTTTAACGAAGTGGGATGGTCAGCGATTGTTCTATCCCATGGACTGCTCCGGCTGGAAGTTCGGTATTTTCATGGGAGTCGTCATGCCTTGTATTCGGACCTTAAAGATTTTCTCTCTATTAATACTGGTCTCCGCCCCGTAATTTCGGTATAAAGCGATTTTTTTGTTGCACCGTATGGTCTGCATTCTAAACTATTTTGTCTGCCATGCTTTTCTCCCCAGGTTTATTATCCAGCGTAGACAAACTTGCTGCTGTGTGCATGTTCTGGCTTAATTTTTGGAGGTGGTTTATACCGTGTAGGCTTGCTGTTTTGCAAAAACCGCGCAAGTGTTGGCTTTTTATTTTTTCATGTGGTATCTTCGTCCGCCTCCTGGTGCAGCAGGCCTTTTGTGTCGTTTCGTCACGTGGAGATGTTGCTGCTGAGGCGTACATAATCCTTCTTGGGAACTGTTTGCATAGGTCTGATTCGTTTTTGCCACGCCAATACTAGCTGAAATTTGGGTTGTACTTATTATTAATACTAATTTTCGTTGTTATAATGGTGCAGTGATTTTTACACCCACTGTATAAAATTCTCTGGTGAATTAGGGGTTGAAGATATCAAGATAACCTTGTTTTTTGGATGGTTGATGCGCTGCAATCGCCATTTCTCTACGTGTTCTTTGTTGTGCGTTTATTTACTAGTAGTGGTCAATGAACAAAGGCCTTTCTTGTATGTCGATATATTGTTTTGTTTGTATGCTACATTATAGTAAGAATGGTACACGCCTATATTATTGTGCAGTAAACTGGACCCTACAAAATAGAGGATGCACTGTAGTGGGTTTTGTCTTGTAGTTATCTCTCATATCACCTACAGGTGGCCTCCGGCAATCCCTCGCCTGGCCTATACCTGTCCCGCAAATGTCCCCCAACTGTCCCCCCCGACAAGAGCGAGCCTGTCCCACCTTTGGTCCCTGAACTGACCTAACGTCAGTGTCCCGGAATCGTCACGAAAGAGTCATGTGGGACAGTTACGGGTGGGTTTTGGGACCTCACTTTTTTGTGATGCAAATTCCAACAATCTTGGAGCTTGCTCTGTTCGAGTATGACCTGTATATTCAGCCTATTGCACTTGTTCTTCTATTTAGCATACAGAGACAGGGGGGGGGGGCTTGGATGTGCTAAGAGTCAAGCTGAAAGCTGGATTAAGGGTGTGTCTCGCGCATACACTTTGCACCAGTACGAGGGAAGGTACATCCGCCGAACAAAAAATTGAGGTTGTGTTTTTTTCCAAAGAACAGTTGTGTTCCCCTAGGCTTTCGTTTACTTGCTCGTGAATGTCGTTCGGGGTAGGCGAAACCGCGTGAGCGACTGGCATCCGATGGCGGGCTGTATTTTTTTATGTTCTCGAGCTGTTTCGGGAAGTGTAGTAAAGAGTTCACAGGGTGTGCCGTGCCCAGTGCGAGTCCGTTTCGGGTGTGTTCAGCTGAGATGGCATGGTTACAAACGAGATTGTGGTAACTGATCCCTGTTTTGTGGTGTAAATGTACGCGCGGGACACGCCCTAAGAGCATATGCCAAGGAGGAACGGAAGTGGGTAGCAGCTACAATGGTGCACTTGGAGAAGATAGTTAACATGGGTTCATACCTGGACGTCGGCTAGCGGGCGCAGTGGCGGTGGTGGGTGACGTTTTTTATGGGGCCAAGGCGGATAAGAAACGTTGGCTGCTATTATTGGTGGAATTTCAAAAAGCCTACGACACTACTTCCCGATCGTACCTATTTGAGGTCCTGCAGAAGATGAATTTCGCGGCTAACTATGCTAGCAGGGTGTATGGGCTTCACCAGGATGCGGCTATGCGAGTGTGCAACAACAGATGGTTCGGGAAGAGGGTGGAGGTGCAAACAGGGGTGAGGCAGGGTTGCCCACTCGCACCTTACTTGTTTCTATATGCAGTGGAGTTGCTTTGCACAGAAGTAAGGAAGCAGAAACTGGGTATCCGTAGGAAGGATGGAGAGAGGTTGTCATACCTGGGGTATGCCGATAACACGACGCTGTTACTTAGTGGAAGGCATCAGTTGAGCAAGGCAGTTGGGATCCTACAAGATTTTGGGTCAGTGTCGGGGCTGAAAATTAACTACGACAAATCAGAGGTCATCCCGCTGGAGATACAACGGGAGCTTTCGTCAATGTAGGGACAGTCCTTCAAGTGGGCGGCACCAGGGGCCACTGAGAGACTCCTCGGCATCTGGATTACCCCGGAAGGAGATGCGGTACCCGCATAGACGGAGGCTCTAGAGCATATGGAAGGGAAGTTGAAGAAGTGGGAGACGAAGTATATCACCACAACGGCATGGGTCTCAGAGGTCAATAGTTACGTCATGCCGATAGCCTTATTTCAGATGCAAATTTGTTTGCCGCTGGAGAGAACCTGGGAGCTGGTGAGGAATTTGTGCTACAACTTCGTGTCTGGCATGAAGGCAGGTAAGGAAAGGGGATTCATCGTGCGGAGCAATCGCCTGATGTGCTCCTCTCGGCACAACGAGGGACTGGGGATAATTGATCCCGGGTCTAGGGTGGACGCGCTGGCATTAAGGGCAGTAGGAGCACTGCTCATCTAGAAGAATCCCGCCAAGGTGTGGTTGGCTGAAAAGGCAGCGGCTTTCTCGTCGGGGTACGCCACTCTCTTCGCTCACCCATCGATCCTCAAGCACTGGGGGAAAGGAGGGGACATGTGGAAATGATACCAGCGGCCATCATCAGGTCCCCAGTAATCAAGGTCCCCTCAGCAGCAAATCGTTGGGAGGTAGAGATGGAGCAGGTAGTCTTCAACAAGAGTATCATTCGTAAAGGCAGCACCCCCTTTGGCAGTCAGTCGGGTTGCTGGAAAAAAATGAAGTTGTGGCTTCATGGCACAATGTTGAAGGACTCGTACTTGGGGCGAAAGTTGAGACGGCATAAATCCCCCATGCATTTGGAGTTTAGACCTGAGCATCAGAATAAGTGCTCTAGAGCTCATGCACAATCCATGCATACAAAAACAATGGGCTTTACACATGCTTTGTTGCTGGAAAAATAATCAAGTTGTCTTTTCATGATGCAATGCTCAAGCACTCTTACTTCGGGCAAAAGTTGAGACGGCATAACTTCCCACCCATTTGGAATTTGTATCTGAGCATCAGGACACGTGCTCTAGAGCTCATGCACAATCCATGCATGAAAAAAAAGGCTTAATACATGTTTAATTGTAGGAAAAAATCAAGATGTGCTTTCATGGGGGAATGCTAAAGGACTCATACTTGGGGCAAAAGTCAGAGTGACTTCATGGGGTCACGGTGGGGGATATGCTGGTTAAGAGAAGTGTATCGAGATGTAAGGCAATCAGGTTCCGCGTGAGGAGGGTGATCAGGCATATCGAGATGGAGTTCAACCTCAATGTGCGAGTGTACAACGACATGCAACTTTGAAGAAAGGGCAGGCGACTTTCGCACGGGCAGGTGATGGGGTGGCGACATCTCGCAGCTGACGAAGGTAGGATGCTAGGCAGGATATTTGTCAGAGGATCGAAGCTGCTCACTAGAGATGCCCGCGCGACCTCCCATATTCTCGTTCAAGCCACAACCAATCAACTTCAGTGTCAATGAGAGTCATGCTGAGAACTTGGTACAGGTCATATTTGACTAGTGCAACGACAACAAGAGTAAGTATGTATTTGCTGCAACTATTTCTTAGGTGCAACACCCATATACGCAACGCAACCAATCAGCAATAGTTCCAGTCAGCATAAGCCACCAATAGAAATCGTGTGGATCAAGATGAATATGCTCCTTAGTGGTTGAAGACTAGATGCGATCGGGATGCATCAGAAACGCCAACCAATCCGTGTGTTTTTTATTCTGCTACTCACAGGCGGAATCGGAAGCACCACGTTAGCCAACAGTCACACGCCATCTACGATGACGAAATCAATTGGAGATTTCTGCCACGTAATCCTCCTCATCGACGTGTGCTTTGGTTTCAAAATAGTGGTATTTCTACTCGTTATTTTACACTGGTCTTTTCTGTTCTCAACTTTGTATACTGTCGAGTCTATGTCGTTATTTTACACTGCTCTTTGCTGTTCTCAACTTTGTATACTGTCGAGTCTATGTAATGTCGAGCATTTCATTTGTCGAGGTTTTGAAGTCTCGCTGTTTGTGAGACAACGTGCCAAATTGGGTGTGGTGATATAATTGCGCCCTGCCACGTGTTGCGACACACCTGCAACTTGACGAGTTGGGCATAGTCGCAGCATATGCCAAGGTCCGTGCCACTAAACAATACGCTACGGACAGAGCTCCAACTTCGACGAAAATGATAAGTGCAATTTTGCCCGTGACGTACCACCCTATTCGCTAAGGGCATATTCAAACATTCTTGGAGCTTGCGCTTAGGGCGGATTCCTATGACCTCGCGTCTGACCACCTCGCATGAGACTCATGCGATCCTGCAAAGTGCATAGACTTAATATTGCAATTCCATGCGGTGCGTCTCGATTCGTTGTGAGTCTGACGCAAGGTCGATTCTAAAGCGAGCTGTAGGAACCGCCCTTAGGGAACATGACCTGTAGTGGGTGAGGAATTTGAGCTGTTATGGGTGGGACAATAACATAGAACAAGTGTACTACGGGAATTCCACGTAGAACTACTACTGTACGAGCACTAAATATGTAAATGTATATGCATATATTTGTGAAGACCTTAGTATGGTCCTGATACATCAAGATTCAAGAGGCAAACAACTATCCCTTGAGTCCGAACAACCCCATCCGGCACGGGCATCACCGGTGACTGCATTTTGAGGCACCGCAAGAGTTTTGTCCGGTGACTACATGCCTCCTCCATGCCCTTGCTCGAGCTGCCACTGGCATGCCAGACCCTGTCAACAAATATACATATATTAGATCGTGTACATGTATAATATCCTAGCTAGGTCAATCCTTAGAGGGTAAAACCCCACTCTTGTACCTCTCGGCACTTTTCCTTAGTCACTTTTCTCTCACTACCTTGAGATGGTATAGAGGTAGGTTAGATTGTTCCCTAGAGCCACGCTTCCGCCGTTACTGTAGGTTTTTTGTTGTTGTTGTTTTTTTTTTTTTTTTTTTTTTTTTTTTTGTTTAACTCATGCTCTCGATTTTCGCGCTTCGTAACTACCACCCCCCCCCCCCCCCCCCTTAGCGTCCATTCCGTTTCGTACGCCAGACAGCGTGCTAGCCAACCGATTCACCAACCAGCCAGCTCGTAGGCTTGCCAGCCAGCTGCTGCTAGCCAGCTCGCCGCTTGCTCACCAGCCACCAGCCACCAGCCAGCTCGCCGTTGGCTCGCCAGCCAGCCGCTTGCCACTGCCGCCAGCCTCCAGCACCAGCCAGTGCCAGTGCTAGCCAGCGAGCGCCAGCCAACCATCCAGCGCCAGCCCACGCCAGCCAGCGCCAGCCAGCTAGCTAACGCCTGCCAGTGCCAGCCAGCGCCAGCGCCAGCCAGCCAGCCAGCCAGCCAGCGCCAGTGCCAGCAAGCCAGCGCCAGCCAGCTAGTGCCAGCCCGCGCCAGCACCAGCCAGCCGCTAGCCGCTGCCACCAGCCAGCTCGCAGCTGCCACCAGCCAGCTTGCCGCTGCCTCGCCACCTAGCAGCCGCCAGCCAGCAGCCGCCAGTCAGCCGCTAGCTGCTGCGACAAGCCAGCTTGCCGCTGGCTCGCCACCTAGCAACCTCCAGCCAGCCACTAGCCGCTGCCGCCAGCCAGTGCACTAGCCAGCTCGCCGCTGCTCTGCCACCTGCAATTGCTGCTGCCGCCCAAATTCCGCCACCCCGTGCCGCACCTCCGCGAGCAGCTAGCCGCCAGCTTGCCGCCAGCAGCACGCTGCCAGCAGGACGCTGCCAGCAGCACGCCGCCAGCAGCTAGCCGCCACCTTGCCGCCAGCCGCTCACCGCCAGCAGCACACCCCCAGCAGCAAGCCGCCAGCTTGCCACCAACAACACACCGCCAGCGGCACGCTGCCAGCTCGCCACCAGCAGCGTGCCGCTAGCAAAACGCCGCCAGCGTCTCGGTGCCAGCTAGCCACCAGCAACCTACCGCCAGCAGCTTCGCCGCCAGCCTGCTGCCCGCTGCCGCCTACTGCCGCCCGCAGCCTCTGCCGCCGCTGCCACTACAGCCGCCTCTGCCCCTACTAACGCCACAGCTGTTGCCAACCGTCAGCTTTGGTCTGCAGCCGCCAGCCACCAGCCGCCAGCACCGGTCGCCAGCCGCCAGCAGCCGACCGCCGGCTCCAACTACAACTGGCGACCAGCCGCCGACCCCCAGCCATCAGCCACCAGCTGCAGTCGACCACCAGCCGCCGGTCGCCAGTCGGCAGCTTCGTGAGTTCACCCTGTGCCGCCAGTCCTAGTGGCTCCTAGCTTGCTCCTTGGCATGCTACCCCTAGTGACTCCTCTCGCGCGTCCTTCCTCCTCGTTTGCTCCCCAATCCTCCTAGCCGCTCCTTGCCGACCGCCAGCAGCTCACTAGCCGCGGTTCACTTGCTTGCCAGCTAACCGTCCGCAGCACCGGCCGGCTCGCCGCCAGCAGGGCCTTCCGCTAGTCTCCTCCTCATTTCTAGAGTCCCTGGACCCTGCTCCACTCGGTACAGCGACCTCAGTGCGGTCCTTTCTTCATCCGGAGCGCGGGACAATTCCCTTTGCTCTGCGGCTTCTTGCTCACTGCCTATAGCTGGTGAGCCCGCACGTAGACTGTTTGCTTGCGGAGGACCACCTCATTTCGCTCCTTGGCCTCTGGCTCCACGACCTAGAGGTACGCTACCTAGCTGGTTTCCCTTCGCAGCGGCAGCAGCAACAACAGCAAGAGCGGCGGTAGCCGCCGCAGCAGGAGCACTTGCAGTGGCAGCAGCAGCAGCCGAGGTGGGGTCTTGGGGGTGTTGGGCAAGGTGGAGGCTCTGGAGGTGAGGCCCCGGGGCGGTCATTGCCTTGGGGGCAGCGTGTTTTCTATGGAGGACCGGGAGCCAGAGGGCCTGGGGGTCTAGGTCCCACTACTATGTCTAGTCTAGGAGCCTCAACTACGTGTCCCCTAACCTCCTCCCCTGCCCCTCCTACATAGCCCTCTCCTTTATCCTAGACCCTGGCGCATCCCATTGCTTCTTCCTAGACAGTACTGCTCTCACCCACTTCCTGCACCTATCTGCGTCACACTAGCGGACTTCAAAGTAGTGGGACCTAGACCCCCAGGCCCTCTGGCCCTCCGTCACATTGGGGCAGCTGTTGCACGCTACACTACCACCCTACCGTGTCCAGCCGTCCCTTCCGGCTCCCTCACAAGTTTGCACATCCCCTCGTTTGCCTGAAACCCTGTTGGTGTAGGTCACCTCCAGGACCGAGGAGTCACCACCACGTTTCCTAGTCACGAGAGACATGCAGCTTGCACGGACACAACCACCGGTTGTCACCTAGCCACTTTTGAGCGTGCCCAGGGGTCTGGTCTCTTCACCCTGCACATGGAGTCCCCGCCGATGCGTCTGCTGAGGTAGCCGAGTCCTGCTCTTGTCGCTCCCTCGCCCACCCGACCCTCTTGTGGCACTACTACTTAGATCCCCTTGCACTCCAACGTCTTGGGCACATGTCCTAGCACCATCTAGTTACTGATCTTCCTGCGTCGCTCCCCGCTCTGCCTCCGTTCGTCGCGCCCCTCTGCTCCTCCTGCGTCAGGGGCCGGCAGCGCGCCTCCCCTCACTCCTCATTTCCTCCTACTACAGCGCCGCTACAGTATGGACACTCTACAAGGATGTCTGGGGCCCTGCCCCGGTCCATGGTCTTGGCCGGGAGCACTACCTGCTAGTCGTCGTTGACGACTTCTTGCGCTTCACCACATTGTTCCTGCTGAAGCGGAAGGCCGACGTGGCTACCTTTCTTCTTGAGATGACTAAATTATAACTGCACAAGTAGAGCTGCTTTCGTACCAGCATTATACATGTATATATTCATGTAGACCTTATCGCGGTTCTGAGATATTGAGAGGCAAGTACCGTAACTGTCTCCAGAGTCCGAAACTACGCCATCTGGCGTGGCCATCTCCGGTGGGCGCATGCCCTCCTCCATGCCGTTGTCCCACAACTGCCACAGGCATGCGATGCCCAAGCCCTGTATCCAAACTCCATTGAGGTGCCGAAGTTGAAAACTGCCCACCGAACTGCTATTGTTCTAAAATCCAACATATATATATATATATGTCAACTTATACATATTATCTATGTAGAAGTTATAGGCTAGACTGAGGTATGCTTCTAGTGAGTACAACCAACTAGTATTTGTTCTAGGTTTCCACCTCTAGTAATCATTCGTTTCTACGTTAACATGGTATCACGCTTAGGTTAGGATCCCCCCGCCTACCGCTTCCCCCCGTCGCGCCTCCTAGGCCCGTCGCGCCCCTAGGCCCCGTCGCGCCCCCCTGGGCCCCGTCGCGCTCGTTAGGCCCCGTCGCGGCCCCCTGGGCCCCGTCGTGCCCGCTGGGCCCCGTCGCGCCTCCTAGGCTCCGTCGCGCTCCCCCTGGGGCCCGTCGCGCCCGCTGGGTCCCGTCGCGACCCCTAGGCCCTAACGCGCCCCCGCTGGGCCCCGTTGCGCCTCCTAGGCCCCGTCGCGCCCCCCATGGGCCCCGTCGAGCCCGCTGAGCCCCGTCGTGCCTCCTAGGCATCGTCGCGCCTCCTAAGCCCCGTCGCGTCCCCTCCCTCTGGGCCCCGTCGCGCCCGTTCGGCCCCGTCGCGCCCCTCCTAGGCCCCGTCGCGCCCGCTGGGCCCCTTCGCGCTTCCTAGGCCCCGTCGCGCCTGCTAGGCCCGTCGCGCCCCCCTGGGCCCCGTCGCGCCCGTTAGGCCCCGTCGCGGCCCCCTGGGCCCCGTCGTGCCCGCTGGTCCCCGTCGCGCCTCCTCGGCCCCGTCGCGCCCCCCCTGGGCCCCGTCGTGCCCGCTGGGCCCCGTCGCGCCCCTTAGGCCCCGTCGCGCCCGCTGGCCCCTGTCGCGCCTGCTGTTAGCGCTCTCCCGCCTGGCCTCCTCCTAGTGCCGCCCGGCCCCTTCCTAGCGCCGCCCGGCCTCTCCTCAGCGCTGCCCGGCCCCTCCTCGTGCCCGACCGGCCCCAGCAGCACCAGCCTGGCCCCTCCCAGCACCAGCCCGGCCCCAGAGCACCTGCCCGCCTCCCCTGCTCGGCCTGCCGTGTCCTCTCGGGCCCTGTGTCTTCTGCTTGCCTGCGCTGGGACGCCTAGCTGCTGCCCTACTGGAGAGTGCTGCCGCCGTGTCCCCGCGCCGCTGTGCTCCTGTGCCGCTGAGGAGCTGTGCTGCTGTGCCGCTGTGTCGCTGAGGAGCTGTGCCGCTGACCCTGCACGATGGCTGACTTTGTGCTCCGCCTGGACGCTGAGGGCCACGCGGTTGACTTCGCCGCCTGGCTCTCCGATCTTCGCCGCCAGCTTACAGGTCAGCGCCAGGATGGCCACTCTCTGGTTGTCCATGCTGATGGCTTGCTCCCCCGTCCCCCTGCACCTACTCCCCTCCCTGCTGACCCCTCCTCTGATGACCGTGAGGCTTTCTCTACTGCTGCGCTGGCCTGTGCGGTCTGGGACTCACGCGATGCAGTAGCTCAGGTTGCTATTAGTCACGCCCTCCCTGTGTCTGAGCGCTCGCGTTTTGCTACTGTTGAAACGGCCAAAGCTTATTTAGACGCCGTTATTGCTCGCTATTCCACCCCTGCCTCCGCTTCTGCTGGCCGCTTGCTCTTTCCGATGCTGTTCCCAGACCTGGCTGCCTTCCCTACTGTCGCAGATTTTGCCACTCATTTGCGTGCCCTAGAGACTCGCTATCGCACTGCCAGCACTGCTGCCCAGCTCACTGCGCTCCCCCTCCTTTCTGCATGACGCTCTATTTTATCGCTATGCGCCTGCCAGACCGCCTCGCTAGTGCTCGCGACCACTTTCTTAGCCAGCACACGGGTGACCTCACCCTGACCGCCTTTGTCGACACCCTCACTGAGATCGAGACTCGCCAGCGCACTATCGCTCAGTCGAGCGGTGCGCCGGCAGTCTCTATCTTTCACGGCTGTGCCCCATCCCAGTGCACGTTCACTGACGTTTCGGCTGCGGTCGCCACGACGACCCCTCTTACCGAGACGGCTGCTGCTGTCCACCCGCAGCAGCGCTCGCGTCGCGGTGGCCGTGGCCGCCAGGGAGGTAGGGGTGGTGACGCAGGTGGTAGTGGTCGTGGTGGTGGTGACGGTAGTCCGCCTGAGGGGACTACCACCGGTGGGCAGGAGCAGCAGCCCCAGCAGCAGCAGGACCAGCCCCAGCCGCAGCCGCCGTCCCAGCAGCACCCGCCGCAGCCGTGGGCTCGTCTCCCGCCTGGTTGGCCCGGCACCTCCGGAGGCGGTGGCCGTGGTGGCGGCCCGCGCAGCTTGGCGTCTACCAGCGGCTCCAGTGCTGTGACCTGCCAGTACCAGCTTCAGACTGGGCCTCTCCGCGGCACTCTGTGCCGCCGCCCGCACCCGACCGCCTGCTGTTTCCGCCGCCTCGACGATCTTTTTCGTCGTCGCTTTGGCCCGGCCCCGGACCTCCCTGACTGGCACAGCCTGCTCCGCCAGGGCGTGCCGATCTTTGAGTTAGACATGGATCAGATAGGTGCTGCTTTGCATGCTTTGTATGCTGACGCTTCTAGTGTTGCTGGATCTTACTACCCTGTGTACTCTAGTTTAGGTGTTTCACCCTTGTGTAGCTTAGCTTCCCCTGCTGCGACAGGCGTAGGACTGCCTAGGTTGCCTAGTCTAGTCGCTGCACCGGCTCCGTCCCCGGCCTCCGCCACTGCGTCGCTGTCCTTCACTCTCGACTCTGGTGCTTCTGCCTGCTTCTTCCGCGACCGTTCCACGCTCACGCCGCTTGCTGCACCTGCTGTTGTCTCTCTCGCTGACCCCTCTGCGGGTCCGGTCGTCGCGCGCAGTTCTACGTCCCTTCCCTGTTTGGCAGTTCCCTCGGGCTCCCTTACTGGCCTCCACGTTCCCTCGTTCTCCAGGAACCTGGTTGGTGTCGGCTGTCTCCAGGACCTCGGCGTCACCACCACGTTCCCCGGGCACGAGCGGTTCGCTGTCTGTTCTGAGGCTGTCTCAGGTTCCCCCCTTGCGACGTTCCCCCGGGACCCGGTGTCCGGTCTGTTTACCCTACACACCGCTTCCCCCCCGGTTGGTGCGTCCTCCCAGGTCGCTGCAGCTTGCTCGTGTCGGTCCCTCACTCACCCCTCCCTTCTCTGGCACCACCGCTTAGGTCACCCTGCTCTCCCGCGTCTGCGTCACATGTCCCAGCACGGTCTTGTCTTAGGTCTCCCCGCGTCGCTCCCTGCCCTTCCTCCCTCGACTGCGCCACCGTGCACGCCTTGCATTGAGGGTCGGCTCCGCCGTGCTCCTCACTCCTCCTCGCTGCGTCCTGCTACTGCCCCCCTTCAGACCCTGCACTTGGACGTTTGGGGCCCTGCCCCCGTCCCCGGACCGCGCGGTGAGCGCTACTTCCTTGTGCTCGTCGACGACTACACGCGCTACACCACGGTGTTTCCCCTGGAGCGGAAGGCCGACGTGCCCGACGTTCTTCTCCCGTGGGTTGTGGCTGCGCGTCTCCACCGCGGTCTCCCCGTGTTGTGTCTCCACTCCGACCGTGGCGGCGAGTTCGCCTCTGGTCGGCTTGGACAGTTCTGTCGTGCGGAGGGCATCACCCAGTCGTACACGTTGCCGGACTCGCCACAGCAGAATGGGGTTGCTGAGCGCCGCATCGGCTTGGTCATGGAGGTCGTCCGTACATCCATGATCCATGCCGATGCCCCCCATTTTCTGTGGCCGTTCGCTGTTCGCTACGTGGCTCACCAGCTTAACCTGTGGCCACGCTCCCAGCGGCCGCAGGTTTCGCCGACCCTCCTTTGGACCGGGTCCCCCGGTGACGCGTCTGCGTTCCACGTCTGGGGCTGCCTTGCTCACGTTCGTGCCTCTGGCACGGACAAGCTCACTGCCCGCATTGTCCCCTGTGTCTTCCTCGGTTTCCCCCTGGACTCGTCTGACTGGCTTTTCTACCACCCGCCGTCTCACCGCTTCCTCCACTCTCGTGACGTCACCTTTGACGAGTCCGTCTCCTTCTACCGCCGCTTCCCTCACCGAGCTCTCCCAGTTGCCCCCCCCCCTTTTCCTTGCTCCCTCTCCCCCGGTAGCCCCTGCCGCTCTCCCGCCTCGTCCTGCCCCGTCTGGTGTCTCCCACGTCACTCCCCTCCCGTCGGTTGTCCCCGTTGAGGAGTCTGCTGACTCTGGTGGTACCCCCGGTCCGTCCTTGCCGCATCCCCCTTCCCCGGTGCCTCCGCCCCCACTGTCGCAGTCGCCGACCCCGCTGCCGCCGCCGTCGCCGTCGCCGCCGCAGCCGTCGCCGCTGTCGTCGCCGCCGCCGCCGCTGTCGCTGCCGCAGCCGTCGCCGCTGTCGCCGCCGCCGCAGCCGTTGCCGCCACTGCCGCCGCTGCTCTCGGCCCCTGGGGGTGCTGGTGTGGAGGAGGGTGTTCGTCCTGCGGCTTCTGGGGGTGCCGCTGGTGTTGGAGGGGGTTCTCGCTCTGGGGGTGTTGGTTCTGGGGGTGCTGCTGTTGAGTGTTCTGCCGACGGTCGTTCTGCCTCTGCTGGTCCGAGAGTTCCGGCCCAGCCGTCGTCGCCGCCGCAGCAGCCGTCGCCGCCGGTTTCCGCTCTCCGCCTGCTCGGCCTTCCCTCCCCGGACCGCGCGCCGGTGTCTCCCCCACCGCCTCCTGACCTCCCTGTCTACGGTCGTGTGTTCCCGCCGCCAGACTCGTCTCCGGCCCGTCTTCCTCCTCGTTCCCCTCCTGTGTCTCCTCCGCTGTCCCCTGACCCTACCCCTCCGTCTCACGTTTGGGCTCGCCGTCCCTCCCGTGCTCGTCCCGTCTCTCCTGTCCTGCCCACCCACCCTATGTTGCTCCGTTCCCACTCGTCTCGTCCTCCCCTCCTCCCGTCCCCTCCTCCCTCGTCCCTTGCTGTTGCACCTCCTCCGTTCTCTGACTACCTACGTGCTGCTCGTCCCCTTGTCCCTCGGGTCCTTGCCTCTCTTGTTACCGACCCTGCTGTTCCTGTCTCGCGCCTTGACGCGCTTGTCGCTGCTGTCGCTGACTTCGCTTCTACCCGCCGCCTTGACTACGCTACCGCTCTGGTCTCTGACCCTGCCCGTCCTCTGTCCGTCGGGGGTGCTCCTGCCCTTGGCAGTGACGTTCTAGAGGACAGGCAGTACGAGCTGGCTTTCCTTTCCGAGGCTGCTCCCCATCTCTGCTCCATGCTGTTAGTCCCTGAGGGTGACCCAGACGCCTTCGACATCCCGACCCCTCGCACCTACGCTGAGGCCACCTCGGGACCTTGGGCCTCTCAGTGGATAGCTGCCATGGAGCAGGAGATGGCATCTTGGAGATCCACCGGCACTTACGTCGACGCAGTTCCCCCGCCTGGGGTGAACGTAGTCGATGGTCGGTGGCTCTTCAAGGTGAAGCGCCCCCCTGGAGAGCCGCCTGTCTTCAAGGCGCGCTACGTGGCCAGAGGTTTCAGTCAGCGCGAGGGGGTTGACTTCTTCCAGACCTTCGCCCCGACCCCGAAGATGACCACTCTTCGGGCGCTGCTACACGTAGCAGCACAGCGTGACTACGAGCTTCACTCCCTCGACTTCTCTACTGCCTTTCTTCAGGGCAGCCTACACGAGCAGGTCTACCTGCGCCGACCACAGGGCTTCACTGGTACCTTCCCTCCTGGGACCCAGTGGCTTCTCAGGCGCCCGGTCTACGGCCTGCGTCAGGCTCCCCGCGAGTGGCACGACACGCTACGTGCCACGTTAGCAGACCTGCAGTTCTTTCCGTCCTCTGCTGACCCTTCACTGTTTGTGCGTTCCGGCCAGACTCCGTTCTACATCCTTGTCTACGTAGACGACCTGGTCTTCGCTACTCCTGACAGGGACGCACTGGCCTCTGTGAAGGCTGAGCTGCTGAAGAGACACACTTGCACTGACCTTGGAGAGCTGCGTCGCTATCTTGGCCTGCAGATCTCTAGGGACAGAGCAGCACGCACCATCACTCTGACCCAGTCACACTTGGTGCGTCAGGTCCTTCAGAGGTTCGGTCTTCAGTTCTCCTCCGCACAGCCCACACCTCTACCCGTAGACCATGGGCTCTCTGCTCCCGTTCCTGAGGAGCCAGTAGAGCCCAGTGGCCCCTACGTAGAGCTGGTGGGTTGCCTCATGTACCTGATGACTTGCACTCGCCCAGATCTCGCATACCCTCTCAACATCCTGGCTCGCTTTGTGGCTACAGGCAGACACCGACCTCAGCACTGGTCTGCCGCTAAGAGGGTTTTGCGTTATCTTGCTAGTACATCAGGCATGGGGTTAGTGCTAGGAGGACGCAGGCCAGTGGTCCTTACTGGGCACACAGACGCTTCTTGGGCAGACGACGCTGAGACGCTCAGGTCGTCGCAGGGCTACTGTTTTAGCCTTGGTTCGGGTGCTATCTCTTGGAGATCCACTCGCTCGTCGTCTGTGGCTCAGTCTAGCTGTGAGGCTGAGATCTACACTGGTGCCATGGCGGCACAGGAGCTCCGCTGGCTGACCTTCTTGCTCACAGACTTAGGTGAGCGGCCTAGCTCTGCCCCGGTCCTGTACGCTGACAACAGGGCCATGATACTCCTGTGTCAGGAGCCTCGGCTTGAGGGCAGAGCGAAGCATATCCAGCTGCGGTACTTCCTCCTGCGCGAGCTACAGCAGCGCCGCCAGGCCCGCGTAGTTCACTTGGCCTCAGGTGCCAACACAGCTGATATCTTTACTAAGGCGCTTGCGCCTAAAGATCATCAGCGGCACTGTGTACAGCTTGGTCTTGTTCCTATAGCTGCTCCCCTGTTAGGATCCTGATTGTGTACTCTCTATTATATATGCTTGTCAGACTGGCCTTGTGGCCTTACCTCCAGTGGCTGGACTAGTAGTGCCACCCTGGCTTGCTTCAGTTTTGGTTGTATTCTTGCTGACTGGTCTCCGGACCCCTGCCTCAGTGGTTGGACTAGTAGTGCCGCCCTGAGCTGTTTGCTTCTTGTTTAGTTTCACCCCTTGTCTAGCCTAGGGGGTGTGTCAACTTATACATATTATCTATGTAGAAGTTATAGGCTAGACTGAGGTATGCTTCTAGTGAGTACAACCAACTAGTATTTGTTCTAGGTTTCCACCTCTAGTAATCATTCGTTTCTACGTTAACAATATATACATATATGTATATATATATATATATAAACAGATCAAGATATACATGAAGCCTTAGCGCGGTCCTGAAATATCGAGAGGCAAGTAACTGTCTTCCTAGTCCGAAACAACGCCATCTGGCGTGGACATATCCGGTGGGCGCATGCCCTCCTCCATGCCGTTGTCCCACAGCTGCCACTGGCATGCCATGCACGAGCCCTGTATCCTAACTCCTTTGAGGTGCCGAAGGTGAAAACTGCACACCGAACTGCTACCGTTCTGAACTCCATATATATAGATCGAAAAATGCATCAAGCCTTAGCGCGGTCCTGAAATATCGAGAGGCAAGTAACTGTCGCCCGAGTCCGAAACAACGCCATCCGGCGTGGGCATATCTGGTGGGCGCATGCCCTCCTCCATCCCATTGCCCCACAGCTGCCACCGGCACGCCAGGCCTGTGCCCTGGAGCATGGTCACACACTCGCTCATTGTTGGTCGGTCGGTGGGGGATTGCTGCAAGCAGAGCAGAGCCACGTGCAGGAAGACCTACGATGGGAGGGGATGCGGGATGGGGGGACGGGAGGAAGATGAGTGTAAACAGAGGGGTGAATTGACCCACCAGGCCCGTGCCCTGCAGCAGTGCTACACACTTGCTCATCGTGGGCCAGTCGGTGGGGGACTGTTGCAAGCAGAGCAGAACCATGTGCAGGAAAATTCGAGCGGGGAAAAAGGAGGAATGGGGTGATATTTTTTTAGGCGCCTCAAAAATCGACTGTTGCAAGCAGAGCAGAGCCCTGTGCAGGAAAGTTTAGGCATGGGAAAAGGAGGGATGGGGAGATGAGATACGGGGGGGAAAGGAGTGGGATGGCAGACAAGACAGGACCTTGCCCCGCACATGTTGCAGCCTGCAAGTCACAACCTGCTCTTGAGTCGACTCGAAAGCAACTCGTGCCCCGCACATGCTGCAGCCCACAAAATGCCCCTGAGTCGACTCGTGCCGTTGAGTCAACCCGTGCCCTGCACATGCTGCGGCCCACAACCTGCCCCTGCCTTGTGACCTGAGCTGCACATCATCCAGCGTGCTCACAGGTGTACATTGAGTCAACTCAAAAGTTTTTCGGTGTATTTTGAGTCGACTCAAAAGTATTTCGGTGTATTTTGAGTCAACTCAAAAGTATTTCGGTGTATTTTGAGTCGACTCAAGCGTCTATCGGTGTATTTTGAGTGAACTCAGAAGTATTTCGGTGCATTTTGAGTTGACTCAAAAGTATTTCGATGTATTTTGAGTCGACTCGAAAGTATCAATGTATTTTGAGTCGATTCAAAAGTATTTCGGTGTATTTCAAGTCGATTAAAAAGTATTTTGGTGCATTTTGAGTCGACTCAATAGTATTTCGGTGTATTTTGAGTCGACTCAAAAGTATTTCGGTGTATTTTGAGTCAACTCAAAAGTATTTCGGTGTATTTCAAGTCGATTAAAAAGTATTTCGGTGTATTTTGAGTCAACTCAAAAGTATTTCGATGTATTTTGAGTCGATTCAAAAGTATTTCGGTGTATTTTGAGTGGACTCAAAAGTATTTCAGTGTATTTCGAGTCGACTCAAAAGTATTTCAGTGCGTTTTGAGTCCAATCAAAAGTATTTCGGTGTATTTTGAGTCGACTGAAAAGTATTTCGGTGTATTTTGAGTCGACTCAGAAGTATTTCGGTGTATTTTGAGTCGACTCAAAAGTATTTCGGTGTATTTTGAGTCCACTCAAAAGTATTTTGGTGTATTTTGAGTCGATTCAATCAAAATACACAGGGAAAAGGAGGGGATGGGGGAATGAGATACGGGGCAAGGAGTGGGAGGGCAGACATGGCAGGCCTGTGCCCTGCACATGCTGCAGCCTGCAGGTCACAACCTGCCCTTGCCATGCGACCTGGTCCGCGCATCAACCAGTGTGCTCACATGTCCCTGCCTTGCACTTAGGGCGTTTCCAACGTGTTGCAAGAGGATTTCGGCCCAAGTTGGATCTCGACTTCAGTAACTGAAATGGCACACGCACGTCCGGTACTAGTAACGAAATCCAGAATGCACAAAGTCCGGCATTCTGTCCAAAATGCAGATTTTTTGCGTCTGGTGGTGTATGAAGTTGAGATTTCCGCCAGAGATGTGTGTGTTTTACAAACTATGCTCGATCCACTCACAAATAGAATTTTAAGTCGGCTTAAAAGCAGACTACGCACGAATACAGCCACAGAAATTCGTCTCGTCATAATGGACACCGGATCGCAGTCTCCTTTCGCGTTTAAGAACAGTGGAGCATGAAGTATTTTTGGTATGCGAATTGTCACTCGTCGCGTGACCCAAAGCCACTTTGGAAACGCCCTTCATCTCTTCCTTCCTCCCATCCTCTCACCCGCAATCTTCTTCTCTCTCGCCTCTCACCTGCACTTCGAGAGGGTCGCAGTCAGCAGGGTGCGACCTGATCTGCACGTCAACCAGAGTGCTCACTCACATGCCCCTGCTGCTTCTCACACTGACCGTCTCACCTCGTCTACTTTGAACTAGTTCTACCCTCCCCTCCCCTCCCCTCCCCTAGTCTCCTCTCACCTGCACTTCGAGTGGGTCGCAGTCAGCAGGATGTGACCTGATCTGCACGTCAACCAGCGTGTTCACATGCCCCTGCTGCATCTCACAGGTCACCCACTCCCGCAGTGTCATGTCATCTCCCGCTTTCTCCCTCTCCTCCTCCTCCACCTCCTCCTGCTTCGCCTGCTTCTCCTTCTCCCCCCCCACGTCCTTGATCTCCTCTGTGGCGCCCCCCTGCTCGTCTGTGCCTTTCCTGCCTCCCCCCTCTCCGCTCTCCTTCTGGTCCCGTTGGTCTTTGCCACTGCCGCCAGTGCCTTCGCCCTGGGGTTCACCTTGGCTCATCGGCAAGTCGAAAAGGCTGCTGCCCGCAATTAACTCGACCAGCAGCACACCGAAGCCAAACACATCAGACTTCTCGGACCACTTGCCAGTAGCGTACACCTCTAAAAGGGGGATAGCAGAAAGCGGGGCAAAATCAAGAGCGGAGGGTGGTCTGAAAATGCTGCAGCCGACATCACCAAGAGCACTTTCGGGTCGTGAATACCTCTATAAGGGGGATGACATGACAGAACAAGGTTGAGAAAGAAGAGGCAATAGGCCAGAACCACAAACGTATAAAGAAGAGGCAATAGGCCAGAACCACAAGCATATAAAGAAGAGCAACAGGCCGGAATCACAAGCGTATAAAGAAGAGGCAACAGGCCGGAATCGCAAACGTATGAAGCAGAGGGTTAATAGGCCAGCATGAAAAACGTATAAAGGAGTGCATATGGGACAGAGCAGATGTGCCCTAAGGTTCCACCCCAGATGTGTTGCTCTTGCTGTCACTTTCAGATGTGCTGTCACTTGCATTGCAGATGTGCTGTCACTTGCATTGCAGATGTGCTGTCACTTGCATTGCAGATGTGCTGTCACTTGCATTGCAGATGTGCTGTCACCATACGTGGAGCGAGGTGCCCTAGGCTTTCCCGCACTACCGCCCCTGCACCGCCTCTCTTGGCAACAAAGAATACCCTGACCGCGAGGCGCTCACCTGGAGCGAGGTGCCCTAGGGTTCTCCGCACTGCCGCCCCTGCACCCCCTCTCTTGGGAATGGAGGGTACCTCCACCTCCACCAGCTTCGACAGGCCAAGGGCAGAGAAGCTACTTTGAGCAAAAGGTGCTTCCCTGGAGCTTGAGATCTTACCTGGAGCCAGGTGCCCTAAGGTTCACTGCTGCCCCTGCACTGCTCTGCCCCTCTGGGCGATGGAAGGTACCTCCGATTTCACTAGCCAGGACAGGCTTTACCTGGGAAAGGGCGCATCTACTGGTACCATACCTGGAGCGAGGTGCCCCAGGGTTCCGCGCACTGCTGCCCCTGCACCCCCTCTCTTGGGAATGGAGGGTACCTCCACCTCCACCAGCTTCGACAGGCCAAAGTCGCAAATAACCGGATCGTTATCCTTCGTTAGAAGCACGTTCTCAGCCTAAAGAGGGAGGTGAAAGAGGAGGGGAGTCAAAAGCGTAGGAGGAGAAGGGTGAAGAAACAGCTATTCGACAGGCCAAAGTCGCAAATAACGGGGTCGTTATCAGCGTAAAGAAAGGGAGGGGGGGTGAGGTGGAGGAGGTGAGCGTAGGAGCCTTGAGAGGCAAAGACACAGCCGACCGGGTCGTTATCCTCCATTAGAAGCACGTTCTCGGCCTAACGAGAGGTCAGAAGGAGCGAGAATGAGAAGGCAGGGAATGAACGGATGAGAGTGCTGGGACAGGCTTAAGTCACAAATGACTGGAACGTTGTCCGTTTTGTTAGAAGCATGTTTTTCTGGCCTTGAGAGGTAGGGGAGGTGAGGAAAGGTGGGGAAGGGAGGTGAGGGAAGGTGAGGGGAGGTGAGGGAAGGTGAGGGGAGGTGAGGGAAGGTGAGGGGAGGTGAGGTGAGGTGAGAGAAGGGAGAAGAGTGGCACAGAGGGAGAAGATGGCTTAGACAGACCACAGTCCATTTTTGAGGCGCCTCAAAAATAGACTCCTAAAAAATAGACTCCTCAAGATGGCGTGGACAGCCCACAGTCAGTGATGACCGGGTCGGTGTCCTTCAGAAGCACGTTTTCGGCCTGAAGGGGGGGAAACGGGGGGGGGGGAGGAGGGGGGGAGGGGGAGGGGAGGGATAGATGATAGAGAGTTTTGACATATAGGCTGTCAAACCCAGTTTTGACATATAGGGGAGGGATATAGTCACTGATGATCCGATCGTTGCCTTCCATTACACACCCAGTTTTGGCCTTTGGAAAGTTACGGAGGTGGGAAAGGAGGGGGGGGTGAACTGGGGTAGAGGAGAGGGGAATGGGGGGTGGATTTTTTTTAGGGAGGGAAGAGAGAATGGGCCTGGGGGTGGTCCGTGTGCATGTATGCGAGCCCCTCTGCTGTGATTGTAGTCTTGCGCTGAGCCTGGGGGTGCAGTCCGTGCGCATGTGTGGGAGCCCCCCTACTGTGTATGGGAGCCCCCTTACTGTGTATGGGAGCCCCCCTACTGTGTATGGGAGCCCCCCTACTGTGTATGGGAGCCCCCCTACTGTGTATGGGAGCCCCCCTACTGTGTATGGGAGCCCCCCTACTGTGTGTGGGAGCCCCCCTACTGTATGTGGGAGCCCCCCTACTGTGTGTGGGAGCCCCCCTACTGTGTATGGGAGCCCCCCTACTGTGAGTACTGACTCACCTTCACATCGCAGTGAATGAGCCTGGGGGTACAGTCCGTGTGCATGTACGCTAGCCCCTCCGCTGTCCCAAGCACTATATTCCGCCTGTGCTTCCATGTTAGCGTGGTCTTGTCCCTCAGGCGGCCACCTGGCAGGCAGTGTGCGTGGGGTGAGGAGGGATGTGAAGCGAAGTGATGCAGCAGAGTGATGCTACATCCGTATTCCTCCAGCCCGCAGCACTATATTCCGCCTGTGCCTCCATGTCAGCGTGGTCTTGCCCCTCAGGCGGCCACCTGCCGTGCGGGTACCGGGCAACGTGGGGAGAAGTGGAAGGTGAGAGGGGAGAAGAGAGGAGTCGAGAGGGGTGAGAGAGGCACAAACGAGAGGAGGAGAAGAGAGACGTGATAAGAAGATGGGCAAATGCATCATAGCACCACCAGAGCCATGTGCAGGAAGAGAGTACGAGAAAGAAGGGATCGTGGAGGATGAGAAAGGCAACAATCGCTGCTGCTCGCCCTTGGCCTGCCTGGGGCAAACCAATCCTCCTCTTCAGATGTTATGGCGATACCAGACCAAAAAAAAAAAAAAAAAAAAACGATTCCTTTACTCACCTTTCAAGTAATCCGCCACATACCCATGCGGCAGGTAGGGGAACATCAGCAGCTGCTCTCCCTTGTCCACACAGAACCCCTCCAGCCTCAGCAGGTTGCGAGTGAGAGCACTCTCTGTCCCCCCCCCCCCCCCTGTTCTCACCTTTCAAGTAATCCGCCACAGACCCATGCGGCAGGAAGGGGAACACCAGCAGCCGCTCGCCCTTGTCCACACAGAACCCCTCCAGCCTGAGCAGGTTGCGGTGCACGGCACAGCTTATAGCGTTCACCTCATTCACAAACGCCTCCTCGCTGCCCCGTTTCTCCTTCTGTTGTTGGCACACAGGAGGGAATTAGGGTAGGAGGGGAGGTACGGGAAGAGGGGAGTAGTGGGACGGGAGGGGGCAGACAGAACTTCTCCATTCTGAGCAGGTTGCAGTGCGCGGGGCGACTTCACCTCGTTTACAAATGCCTCCTCGCTGCCCCGCTTGTCTTTCTGGTGTTTGAGGGGGCAGAAGGGGGAGGAGGGGGGAGATGGTGGACTGGAGGGGACATAAAGAAGCCCTCTAGTCTGAGCAACGAGGTGACTTTTGAGTCGACTCAAAAGTCACCTCGGGACATAAAGAAGCCCTCCAGTCTGAGCAGGTAGCGGTGCTGAACCCATCGCAAGGCGCAAAAAAACGACAATTTTTTTCAAAAATTGACCGTATGGTACAGTACCGAAGGTTTCGGCCGTATTATACGGTTAAAAACGGTCAGAGTGTGCTTTTTTGTGCTGGTGCAAAAATCCGATCGTTTTTTTCGATCGTATTTTTTGCACCACCATGTAGACGACGTATATCGGGTCCATGTTTCTCACCGAGTCGAATTCGTTGTGTGCAAAATGTTGGAATCATGTCGTCGCGAAATGTGTCCGAGGCGCGCATCGAACGAACTTACGAGCCGCGCATTGAACCTAGTTCGCAACACCGTTGCGAATTATATTCCCGCTTCGCCAGCGATGTGGTGTACAGATCCGCGGCAAAAGGGGTATATTTCGCACAGTGCGACACGCATGCGGCGGCGTCGCGTCGCGGAAATTCCACCCCCCCGCCAATTTGCATCCCTCCCCTCCGCTTTCTCAAACGTCTCTGACGACTCCACACATGTCGCTCACTTACAAACGTGGAGCACATCTGCAGAGGTGAGTACTCATGTCTGAATTCCCGCATCGATCTAAGCTAGGTAGCTAGCAGATTTCTTACCTGGTCATTCGCCCACGCAACGAGTGCGTACGATTAGGACAAGCGAGCCCATCGTAGGTTAGCCGCCATGCCGCGCACCCCTTCTCCCACGTGGGAGCACGTGACGCGATTTTATAATGACGAGGGCCGGCTTTTGAAGACGGAGTGCATTCACTGCCACCAGCCAGTGACGGCCAATGCGACAAGAATTCAGGAGCATATGTTCGGCACCCCTGCTGCGAAAGCGAAGAACGTCGCCGCCTGCACCTCGGCATTCGCGCAGAATCTGTGCGCCAAGGGTGAGGGAACGCGCTCCTCTTCTTGCTCGGCTTCGATTCCGGGCTCCATGTCGACCGTCGACGGGACGCAGGCTCCGCGCGGCGGTCAGCTCGACATTCGCGAGCTAACGGACCAGCAAGGGCGGCAGCGACTGGATTACCTGTGGGTGACGGCGGTGGCGGAAAACGACTGGGCGTTTCGTTGTTCCCAGTGAGTCCCTCCCTGTCCACCTGCCCCCCAGTTATGTCCGCCAAACTTTGTGGGCTCCTGGTCTTAGGCATTCCGCCTCCAAGTCTGGAATCGCGCTAAGATCCTCCTTACTGTTCCCACCAGGTCCCCGGCATTGAGGCGTTCGTGAACGCCACTATCGCGTTCGGGAAGCAATACAAGCTTCCCTCCGCGTATATGGTTTCTGGACCCCTACTGCAGAAGCTGAAGGCCGACACCAATGACTTGGTGTCGCCCCTGAAGGACACTTGGAGAACTGTCGGCTGCAGCATCTCAGTCGACGGTTGGTCTTGCTTGAAGAGCCGGGCCCTCGTGTGTGTCATCGCGCAGAATGACAGCGGGCCCGTGCTCGTCGACGTGGTGGACTCGAAGACCGCCAAGAAAACTGGGGATTTCTTGGCGGGCTTGATCCGCCGTGGAATTTGCGAGGTTGGTGACAGGTACGTTGTCCAGGTTGTAATGGACAACGCAAGTAACAATAAGAAAGCCGCCTCCCTCTTGAAGGACGGCTTTCCTGCCGTGTTCTTCACCAACTGTGCTGCTCATTGTTTGGACCTCATGTTGCACGACATGGGGAGGATTAAAGTCGTGAACAAGGTGCTGTCGGAGGCGCAGCGAGTGGTGATGATGGTTAAAAACAGCGCCTCAGCCGTTACTTTCTTCAGAGAAATCTTCAGCGAGCTCGAGCTTGTCAAGCCCGGAACCACGCGGTTTGGAACCAAGGTGATCATGATCACGCGGTTTCTTGCTGTGAAGAAGCAGTTGCAGCGGATGGTGATAAGCGCCGAATGGAAGGGGGTGGCGGTCTCGGGGACCGACGAGGGCCACGAGATCCGGAAGCTGATGTTGGAGGACACGTTCTGGGAGTCGGTGAACGTCGTCCTCCGCCTCATGCTTCCGGTGTATGAGGCGGATCATCGCGAGGAGGTGGGATGGGCAGTTGCACAACCCCCTCCAAGCGTTCGGGTGGCTTTTGAGCCCCCTAAACCAGTTCTCGGGTGATGTTTCGGGTGACACGGAGATCCGCAAAGGGGCTGACCTCGTGTTGGAGGCACGAGACGACGACCCCGGACGACGGACGCTGCTACAAGCACAGCTAGCGGCCTTCCACAAGGGGGCGGGGAAACTGGGGGGGAAG
Source organism: Closterium sp. NIES-67 (assembly GCA_027943415.1). NCBI lineage: Eukaryota > Viridiplantae > Streptophyta > Zygnematophyceae > Desmidiales > Closteriaceae > Closterium > Closterium sp. NIES-67. Next base: position 261,520 of record BQMB01000399.1, on the reverse strand, counting down.
GACGCAAGGTGGGCTGCATCCACACTGGTGGAGAGCGGCAGGATGACAGAGGCGGAGTGGTGGCTGATCTACAGCTGGGAGGTACGGCACCTGCAGGAGGTGGCTGTGAGAATTCTCTCACAGACGGTCACGTCGAGGTCGAGCGATGGTGGTCGGCCATGGCTCGAGTTCAGCGGCACGACCGTAACAACCTCAGTGCCAAGACTAGGATCGATGTGACCTCGGTCGCCTTCAGCAGGCGCGCCAGGTCAGCATTCGACCAGCAGCAAGAGGCGCGTGCCAAGTTGTACGCTGACCTTGCTTCAGGAAAGCTGAAGGAAGGCTGCAGCATGCCACAAGGCCCCCCAGTGGAACCCGAGGTCGCGGAGCAGGAGGAAGGGAAGGATGCGGTGGCGTGCGCCATTGATTGGAGCACGTTTGGATGCTCGGCCGGGAGTAAAAAGAAGAGCTCTTTGAAGAACCGGGCAGGGAAGAGAGCTAGGAAGAGCAGCGGAGGAAAAAAGGGCAAGGGGAAGCGTGCCGAGGAGGAGGAAGAGGAGGAAGAGGAAGAGGAGGAAGAGGAGGAAGAGGAAGAGGAGGAGGAGGAGGAGGAGGAGGAGGAGGAGGAGGAGGAGGAGGAGGAGGAGGAGGAGGAGGAGGAGGAGGAGGAGGAGGAGGAGGAGGAGGAGGAGGAGGAGGAGGAGGACGAGGAGGAGGAGGAGGAGGAGGAGGAGGAGGAGGACGAGGAGGAGGAGGAGGAGGAGGAGGACGAGGAGGAGGAGGACGAGGAGGAGGAGGAGGAGGAGGAGGAGGAGGAGGAGGAGGAGGAGGAGGAGGAGGAGGAGGAGGAGGAGGAGGAGGACGAGGACGAGGACGAGGAGGAGGAGGACGAGGAGGACGAGGAGGAGGAGGAGGAAGAGGAGGAGGAGGAGGACGACGACGAGGACGAGGAGGAGCAGGGGGAGGAGGAGGAGGAAGAGGAAGAAGAGGAGGATTAGGAAGTGGATGCCAAATGGAGGAGGAGTAGAAGGAGAACGAGGAGGGTAGGTGGAGGTGTAGGAGGAGGAGTAGGGGGAGGAGAAGGCCGAGGACTGGGAGGAGGAGTAGGGGGAGGGTAGGTGCTAGTTAGAGGGAGGCGTATGGTGTTAGAGCTCTGGTCATTGCATTGTAGTGCGAATCTGGGGGCGCCTTGACGGCTAGAGGTCTCAGGGAGTGTCTTGTGCTTGTCAAAGTCGAAAAAGAAGTTTTTTTTGTAACAGGTTTTCTCAAACAAAAAAACGGTGTTCTTTTCCCAAAAATGCCGTAAAAAACGATCGTATTAAACGGCCCGTTTAAAACGACCACCGTTTTTTTGCACCTAGACCCATCGGCATCACTTATATCATTCAAACCCCGTACCCCCCTTCCCCCAGCAGCTGATTGCTGCTGAACCCATCGGCATCGCTTATATCATTCAAAACCCGTACCCCCCTTCCCCCAGCAGCTGACTGCTGCTGAACCCATCGGCATCGCTTATATCATTCAAACCCTGTACCCCCCTTCCCCCAGCAGCTGACTGCTGCTGAACCCATCGGCATCGCTTATATCATTCAAACCCCGTACCCCCCTTCCCCCAGCAGCTGACTGCTGCTTAACCCATTGGTTTCCTTTCACAGTCCCACAGCCCTTTTGGACTCCGATCAATCCTGTGTCCCCCCCCCCCCCCCCCCCAGCAGCTGACTGCTGCTGAACCCTTTGGTTTCCTTCCACAGCCCTGCAGCGCGTTTTTGTCAACTCAGAGCTTACCTTGAGCAGTTCAACCACCACTTGTGTGCCGTCCTCCAGGCTCCCTCTGCACACCAGCCCGTACCCCCCTTCCCCCAGCAGCTGGCTGCTGCTGAACCCGCTGGTAGCCCTGCGAAGGCCCTCCAGAAGTGCATTCTCAGCTCACTCCACTTCATTCACCTTGAGCAGTTTAACCGCCACTGGAGCACCGCCCTCCAGCATCCCCCTGTTTTCACCAGCCCGTACCCCCCTCCCCCCAGCAGCTGGCTGCTGCTGAACCCATTGGGTTCCATCCACACACCTGCAGAGCTTTTTGGATTGACTCACAACATACCTTGAGCAGTTTAACCGCCACTTGCTTGCCGTCCTCCAGCGCCCCTCTATACACAAGCCCATACCCCCCTTCCCCCAGCAGCTGCCTGCTGCCGAACCCCCCGGTCGCCTTGCGGAGGTCCTCCAGGCGAAAACGCTGCAGCTGCTGCAAGTGGCCCAAGATCTCCTCTGCAAGGGGTTAAGAGTTATACGGGAAGGAGAAACCATAACCAAGTGAGGGGTCGACTCAAAAGGTCCTCCAGCCGTAGTGGCCGCAGCTGAAGTGGTGAGTACCAAGGCGACTGAAAGAGTCCTACAAGTGAAACCGCTGCAGCTGCTGCAAGTGGCCGAGGATCTCCTCTGGAAGGGGTAGAGAGGTGTAAGGTGCGGGAGGATAAATAAGTCGTGAGTGGGGTGTGGAAGTAGTGAGAGGTTGAATCAAAAGGCCCTCCAGGTGAAACCGCCTCAGCTGCTGCCAGTGGCTAGTAATCTCGTCTGGAAAGGGTAGAGAGGCGTAAGGTGGGGGAGGATGCATAAAGAAGTCGTGAGGTGAGTAGTGAGGGGTTGACTAGGTCCTCCAGGCGAAACCGCCTCAGCTGCTGCAGCTGGGTCAGGAGCTCCTCTGGGGGAAACAGCAGAGCTGCAGAGGGTCAAGCAGTGAGGGTACAGTACAGGGAGCAGCAAACGAGGAGTGAGGAGGTGAAGGGTGAGGGGGTGAGGGGGTAGAGGGGGGGGGGGGAAGGGCGGGAGGGTACGAAAGAAAGAAGAAGGGATGAAGAGGGAGATTAAGGAAAAGATTAAAGGAAAAGAATAAAGGAAAAGAATAGAAAAAAAAGGGCGACCACATGATGGGTACATGGAATACCACGCCGCATTCGCACTCACATCAATGTGATGCCGGTCGCGAGGCACCTTACAAAACAACCCTACTCCCCGTGCAAATCACCATCGCCTGCCCCCCCGGCCGCTCTTACCCCCATGTTCCACTCTCTCCCCTCGTCTCTCCGTGACCCGCCCCAACCCCCTCCTCACCATGCAACGGATCAACCACCTCGCCTATCTCCAGCCCTTTGCTCCCCACAATCTGCTGCATGTTTTGAGGTGCCTGCTGCCTGAAAGCAGACATGCTCCCTCCCAATCCCTCTCCCTCTCACCGTGCAATGGATCAACGATTCTGCCTTTCTCCAGCCCTATGCTCCCCACAACCTTCTGAATGTTTTGAGGTGCCTGTTGCCTGAAAGCAGACATGCTCCCTCCCTCCCAATCCCTCTCCCCGCTCACCATGCAACAGCGCAACCACCTCACCTTCTCCATTTCCGTTCTGCTTCCCTTGATAATCTGCCTGTTTTGACGTTAAACAAGCCGCCTCGCCTCCCAATCCCTCTCCCCGCTCACCATGCAACGGACCAACCACAGGCCATCTCCGAGCCCCCTCTCCCCGCTCACCATGCAGCGGATCAGCCACCTCGCCTAACTCCAGCCCTATGCTCGCCACAATCTTCTGCATGTTTTGAGGTGCCTGCTGCCTGAAAGCAGACATGCTCCCTCCCTCCCAATCCCTCTCCCAACTCACTCTCTCCACCCACTCTCTCCACCCGTGTCTCTCCACCCACTCTCTCCACCCGTCTCTCCGTGTCCAGCCCGACCCCCCTCTCACCACGCAGCGGATCAGCCACCTCGCCTTTCTCCAGCCCTATGCTCCCCTTCATTTTCCGCTGCTGCTGCTGCCGCCGCCACCACCACCAAACACCGATCAGCAGCAGAAGCAGACAAGCTATGCCGGCCACCACGCCGCCTATGATGGCTGGCAGAGAGCTGGAGGAAGCTGGAGGGGGCGGGCTTTCCTGGACTGGTGCGTTGACTGGCGCTGCTGATGCAAAGTCTGAGCTGGGGCGTTTGGGTATAAAGAAAGCAGAGAGGAGGGACAGTCACATGGCACCAGTGAGTGAGAGTGGATGAGGGAAAGCAAAACAAGAAGCGGCAGTCATATCATGGAGGGAGGCGCTTGTGGCAAGGAGGCGCAGTTGGTTGGAAAGTTTGTGGCAGCAGTTCGAAAACCGCAGCAAGAAGTTTTTATTGAGGCGCCTTAAAAGTCACCCATGGAGGTGCATAGAACACAGGAGCCAGAGGGAGCCAGGGGAATCACTAAAGGCACCTGCCCATCGGTGGTACGTACGTCTGTGGGAAAGAACACAAACAGGCGCACTAATGGGCAGGCGTACCTGATGGGCAGGCGTACCTGATGGGCAGGCGTACCTGATGGGCAGGCGTACCTGATGGGCAGACAAGATTGGAGTTGCCCAGAAACCTGCAGACACGTGCCAAAGGTAACAAGGCACATCAGAAACAGCAAAAATGTGTGTGAAAAAGCGTCGCCCACTGGCCAGAGTAATTGAGGCACCTCAAGAACAGACTACCCACAGCATTGCATTGTCATCATTTCTCGTGCCTTGGTTCTGTACTCACGGCTCGCATGTCTTCGCCTTGAATGCCGCGGGTATGGTACCAGACAACAGATTGTTCTGCAGCCGCCTGCACATGGCAAGGGAAGGTGGCATGGTGAGGTGAGGAGGTGACTTGGAAAGAACAGCAAGAGACGAAATATAAAACATGCAAGCATCAAGCACCATCAAGAAGTGCCTGACTACTGCGAAGCCACGAAATGCGCCGAAATGCACCAAACAATAAGATCTCCGCGCACAGTGCAAGCCCACAGGTCAGAAACACGGGGCTAGCTCCCTACAGCCTTGATGCATCCTGTTTCCCAGTTTTCTGCTCGAGAGCAATCTCTTGAGACGCCACCAAGCAAACTTACAGGTCAGCAACACGTGGTAGGCTCCCAACAGCCTTGATTGTCCCTGTGAAAGAGTTGCTGCTTAGATCCAGCACCCTCAGATTACTCAGTTCGCCCAGTGCCGCCCACGGCTGCAAGGAAGATACGAGTGAGTGAGAGAGTGAGTGACAAACTAAGTATAAGACACCCGAAACGAACATCCTAGCTCCCTCAGACAGAGAGATTGAGTGACGACAAATTATTATACTGAGGAGCCAACAGCCCCAAAATAAACATTCTAGCCCCCTGAGATTGGTCGGATTGGCCGGCGCATTCTACGACTGACTGCAGTGCAGACGGAGGGTCGAGCGTTTGCATCGACTCAAAAAGTATATTGTCGATGTAGAAACCGCGGGTAATGAGTCTGCATTTGAGTTGACTCAAAAGCTGATTGGCCAGCGCATTCTATGGCTGCTGCAGATGGATGGAGGGGTGAGCGGAAGTAGAGATGTAGCCTGTTCGGGCAAAGCAGGTTACGAAGAAGAATCCAACACGCACAGGCAAGCACGGCCAAAGATTTTGATATGGAAGAAATTGAGACATGCTAGAAGAGACACTAAGGCTCACTCACCACTTCACCTGTCAGATTGTTGTTGTTGAGATATCTGCACACATGCACACATGCAGGAAAGCACACATTCACACGCATGGATACATGTACACATCGACACATTCACACAAATGGATCCATGCATACATTGACAAATTGACATACATGAGAAAGACACACAAGAAAAAGAGAAAGTGTGAAAGCAATAGAGAAATACGGACCACGTGAGAAATTGAAGCGGAACTAGGCATAGAGACGGGCGAAGGTAAGATGTTTGATGGATCGATGGCATCGCTAGCAACAATCTATACAACGAGGGTGGAGTATACTAGCAATTATTGTAAATAAGGGAAGAATCGGATGTAGGGGCTGAGGGAGCCGTCCAGAGGTGGTAGAGAGACGAGGCCAGGATCTGCATTTGAGTCGACTGGAAATCAGGTGTATTTTGAGTACGTTAAAATACACTGGGATCTGCATTTGAATCGACTGGAAATCAGGGATGGATGGGGTGTACTGACAGCTCTTGCAGATAAGGAAATATTTTTTAGTCGACCAACAAATCGGGGATGGAGTGTACTGACAGCTCTTGCAGATAAGGGAAGTAGCGGATGTAGGGGCTGAGGGTGCCGTTGAGAGGTGGAAGAAACGAGGCCAATATGCTGCGCACAAGATGAGTGGGGGGTTGGGAGAAAAGTGGACGGGATCTGAATAAGAAGAATGTGTTACAGGCAGTAGGTGAATATGCGTGACAATGTTAGAAACGCCATGGACAAATATAATTCACAAAACTTTGGAAAAGAGCACTCATAGGCGAGAGAAATACCCCTGTGTTGCAAGCGAAAGGAGGCAGCAGGCACGGGTCTCTACCATAGTAGACCATGCTCCACTTGTCATAGTTCAAGTTGCCAAACGCCTTCAGCACGCAATTATACAGTCACGAACGAGGTCCCATACACACGCACAGGAGGATTGTGAAACGGTGACTCACAGGCGAGTCACATAACCCTCTGTGTTGCAAGCGACAGGAGGCAGCAGGCACGGGTCTCCACCGTAATAGTCCATGCTCCATTTGTCGTAATTCAAGTTGTCAAACGCCTTCAGCACGAAGTTGTACAGGTAAGGCCCTGATAAATGAAGGTTACGCGGGGCCAAAGGGCCAGGGAGCCAGGGGCCAGGTGAGAGGGAGACTTGTTATGAGTCAGAGTAGTCCATGCTCCACTTGTCATACTTCAAGTTGTCAAACGCCTTCAGCACGAAGTTGTACAGGTAAGGCCCTGATAAATGAAGGTTACACGGGGCCAAAGGGCCAGGGAGCCAGGGGCCAGGTGAGAGGGAGACTTGTGAGTCAGACCCGAAAAACCAGTTGCCATAGACTCCTGGTTGTCAAAGGCTTCTAACACAAGCTTGTAAGACAAGCTTCTAACACAGGGCTGTACAGAGGAAAGGTCTTGAACAAGGAAGGGGTAAAAGCGCGAAAATTGAGTCCTTTGTGACTCAGAACTTCAGGTGCATGCTTAAAAACGACTTAAGTGGCAAGAGTAAGCCAGCTTCATTCACGAGTGTCAACTAGGTTGGCGAAGGAACGAACCTTCTTGAGTTGCGAAGACGCCTCGCGACAATAACGTGAACAGCACTGCGACTATAACGCCGTTGCGCCAGATATCCATGATGTGGTAACCACTGATGTGGTAACTGACGGCAACCAGCCTTCCAGGCTCCGTATCACCTTGGGTGATAATTAAAGTTCATAAATACAAAGCACGTTTCACCGTGACGTAGCAATTCCGCATCATCAGTGCCCTAAAGTGATTCGTCTAGCAACTATCCGTGGTGGCATTCTTTAATGTGAAAAAGCTCGGCGTTTCAGACTTCTTGACTGTGAGACTGAAACATTAAAAGCCGACTAGAGAGCACTGATGCCTCAAGAGGCCGTATAGGCTAACTTCTAAGACCATAAGAGATGAACGCTCAAAGGTGCAGGACGGGTCGTATGTGTATTGTTCTCCGCGTTTATTCACGCCTCACTATCTAACATGGCTGACTCGCTCTAGTGACTCATGCTGCTAGTAGGCTGAACAATTGCTGAAGTGGGTCCCTTGCGACTGCCGCTCCTCCCCCTGCTTATGTTCACCCTGTGAAGTTTCCGTTCATGACTATCTGATAGACCAGTGACAGTGACACTCTTTGTGGTCAGTCCCTCGACAACCTCGAGGTCTTCGTCAAGTTTCAGGATCAGACTCGTGGTAGACTGCTGGGCTCGAGAGAGAGCTCCTCATCAGATCGAGGTTTCCTCCCAGCAGCCCAGCAGCACCCAGCCCAGCACCCAGCCCAGCCCCTGCAGGTGAGCGTTGACCTCGGAGTCAAGAGCTCCTCGCACTGGGCCCCAGACCACCCCCCCATTGTCAACGCCCAAGGTAGGATTCGGTGTTGAGGGCTGTCCAGCGCGCTCGTATTCTATTCAGTTGGTGTAACAAGTACGGAATTTAGATGTGGTAACCTGAAATTCCGTGTCTTCTAGGACCCGCTCGAAAAGTGCCGTTCTTAGCGGACGCTCTCGAAGCGTGCCAGCAGTCATGCAGCGGCTGGAAATCGTGCCCGAAATTAACTCTCGCCAGAAACGACAAATCCTGTCTGGCGAAAGGTAAACACAAGAGTTCGTCATATTCCGGCGATTCGTCAATGCCGTGGCAAAAACAGCGAGGCCTCGTTTTCTAGCCTCGTGATACCGTAACTCTGTATATTTCGCCTAGCTCTTTTGTTTTCGCTGTGCAGAGCATTCGTGTTAAAGGCTGGGCACAAGGCCGAGCCAAGCATGCACTCTGTGGTCGAAAGGTGAGCCTCGCGACATCCACATTCCCCGTAACAATTTTCCAAACATGTACAGAAGACGTAAAAAGTACGTGTTAGGGAAAAATGAACGCGCTAGACATGCCCTGAAGGACGTGTTTCTGAACCGCTTCTGGACATGAGGATGTACATGCCACCAAGAGTTGACATAGGCACGAAATTGACATTACGCCCAAAGGCGATTGACAATACAACAAATTTCGTTATCGCAAGTTGCTCAATCAATACTGCTGAGTATATTTTCCGTTGATGGGGAGGAGACATCTGGAAACATGCCTATTAATTTACTATAAATCTTATGGTATATATAAATCAGCTTTTAAAATGAGAAAGAAAAGCTTGTGATGAAAAGCATTATTTTCTAAATTTCCATACAAGGTAAAATCTTTGGACAATCACCCTTCATTTTGATCGTTCGTCTGTTTCCAGTGACCGGACGTGTTAGCGCGGCAGCTAATAATGAAGAACAATATATTTTACCCTCCCATCTCCCTTGCTCCCTCCTTGGCTCCCCAGCCCTGACACGAATGCATGCCACGTCACCTCTCGTACTAAACACTCCGCACTGGCCAAGAAGCAAGAATACCTAATGTGACCAGAAACCAAGGTTACCCTGTGGATCGCAGGTCGATCCTCAAGGATGGCCTTGTCGTTCCTCGCATTTTGATCCAGCATTTGAATCACTTAGGTCGTTCCTCGCATTTTGATCACTGATCAGCAACGATCAATGTTGCGCGATCAGCTTATTTCTGTCTGCTCCCGTCGATTCGCAAGGAGGATCCCTTCCGCACGTCGTCCTAGGAAAGGCTAGGAAGGATTAGATCCGTCGTCGTCGTTTGTTCTTAGACCGAGACCCGCCATCACCGCTTGTTCTCGGAACGACTTCCTGAAACGGAGTTTGCATTGCAGCCATGTTGCCGAATCGCGCGATCATCGCGTCGCAGTTTTGGAACCAGGAGTGCGGCTCGGCGCAGTCGCTCGACGCCGTGGTTACAGCCGTCCCCAACGAGCCGCCTTCGTCCGGGATTCAGCTCGGTAGCGGCGTCGCGCGATCGCAGCAGCTGCTCCTGCTGCAGAAACTGCTGCCAAGTACGTTTCTCGCCCTCCCGCTTATCCTGGCATTCTTATTGATTCTTTTTGGCAGAAGCAGAGGCGTCGGGCATCCAGCTCGGCAGCGGCGTCGCGCCATCGCAGCAGCTGCTTCTGCTGCAGAAATTGCTGCCAAGTAAGTGATTCTATAGTTGACCCAAATACCGCAGGCGGTTTTTGAGTCAACCCAGAAACCGTGGTCCCCAGCGAGCCGCCTTGGTCCGGGATTCAGCTCAGGAGCCACGTTGCGGGATCGCAGCAACTGCTTCTGCTGCAGAAAAGAAACTGCTGACAAGTAACGTCTCTATCCGTCCTCATAGCCGATCCTTCATCTTCTTCCAGCGTGCGTGTCCGTTCTTTCTTCCAGTTTGAGTGTGATCGCGCTGTTAACTTGCTCCTCGGCTTTATCCGCACTATATCCTCCGTCCCCCCATCCCCCCCTCCCCCTCTCTCCGCCCCCACCCCCCCTTCCTGCTCCCTTGATCGCAGTTCCCTTCACCCCATCCTACGCTGCTGACTCGAACGATCAGGGCGGATGGGTGGTTGGCAGAGTGCTCTCTGGCGTTACTCTTACCTCTTCACTCCCCTTCCCCCCTGGCAACCCCCTCTCCCCCCCCCCCCCCCCCCCATTTATCGCAGTTCCCTTCACCCCATCCTACGCTGCTGATTCGGACGATCAAGGCGGATGGGTCGTTGGCAGAGTGCTCTCTGGCGTTACTCGTACCACCTCACTCTCCCCCATCTCCCTCCCCTTTCCCCCTGGTAACTCCCTCTTCCCCCCCCACGTATCGCAGTTCCCTTCACCCCATCCTACGCTGCTGACTCGGACGATCAGGGCGGATGGGTGGTCGACAGAGTGCTCTCTGGCGTGGGCGGCAGGGACTGGTAAGACGTGTTCCCTTCACCCCCCTGCGCCCTCCAACCCTCTTGTTCCCTTCACCCCCCTGCGCCCTCCAACCCTCTTGTTCCCTTCACCCCCCTGCGCCCTCCAACCCTCTTGTTCCCTTCACCCCCCTGCGCCCTCCAACCCTCTTGTTCCCTTCACCCCCCTGCGCCCTCCAACCCTCTTGTTCCCTTCACCCCCCTGCGCCCTCCAACCCTCTTGTTCCCTTCACCCCCCTGCGCCCTCCAACCCTCTTGTTCCCTTCACCCCCCTGCGCCCTCCAACCCTCTTGTTCCTTTCAAAAGCGACTCTAAAGCGATCAGGGCGGATGGGTGGTCGACAGAGTGCTCTCTGGCGTGGGCGGAAGGGACTGGTACGAGCCTGCCATGGCAGAGTGAAACCGCTGTTTGCTCCCATTCGTTCGTTTCCTGCTCCCTGCTTCCCCTCTCACCCGTACCCAAGTGACTTTTGAGTTGACTCAAAAGCCACCTTGTTCTGCGGCAGGGACTGGTACGAGCCTGCCACGGCATAGTGAATCCGCTGTTTGCTCCCATTCGTTCGTTTCCACTCTCTCTCTATCTCCCCTCCTCCCACCTCCCCTCCTTCCCATCCTTCCTCTCCCTATGCCCTGCTACATCCCTCGCCCTTCCTGGGCTCGTCCAATCATGTCACGTCTCCTTGGGTTTCCAATCGTGTGTTGTCCAAGTTTCATTCGTTCGCTCGCACCCTGGGACTCTTGGTTAAGTAATTCAGTTCCGAGACGTCTCAGAACTAATTTCCAATCGTGTGATGTCTAGGATTTACTCTATGTGACTTTTGAGACGACCCAAAAGTCACCTCATTTCAAATCGTGTGATGTCTAGGATTTATTCGTTCACAACCCGGAGGATTTAGGATTTATTCTTCCAATCTTGCAACCTTGCAACGTCCCTTCCCTTGCCACATCGTGTGATGCCATTTCCTGGTGTAATCAGGTGGGCGACGGACGGTGATGGGTCGGGTGAGAGTGCAGCGGATTTGGCGCGTCAAGCACGTCAAGCAGGGCACCGACCATTCAAGGCGATTTAAGGCGCCTAAAAAATGGACTTGTTGCCATGCCTTGCTTTGCCACTCGCAGGTGGGCGACAGTGATGGGGCGGATGAGAGTGCAGCGCATGTGGCGCTTCAAGCACTTCAGGCAGGAGAAGAACGAAACCCTTGCTGGAAATGCCTCCCAAGAAGCAGCATTAGGCTCTACAGGCAGCAGCAGCAGGGCATGCAGTGGAAGTGCAACAGGATGGTTCCAGGACCCTTCCATGTACGCTCTCTCGGCCCGCACACGCATCACCCTGGGCAAGCAGACCTGGCTGAGCGGTAGTGCGGAGCTCAGCACTCTCGCTGGGCTCGCAGCAGCGCTGCAGGGGAGGAAGGGAGGGAATGCGGCAGAGAGGAGGCCTGCAGCCGAAGGGGAGGAGATGCTTGAGGGCGGAGAGGAGGCGTCGGGTTTCAGAGGGTTTATCTCGCTGCGGCACAAGGTAAGGACGAGTCTTTTTCTTAGTCGCCTCAAAAATTGGCTTTATCTCGCTGCGGCACACGGTAAGAATGGGCAGACCTAGGGAACCAGGTAAGCAGTCTCCCTGGGCAAGCAGACCTGGCTGAGCAGTAGTGCGGAGCTTAGCTCTCTTGCTGGGCTCGCAGCGGCGCTGCAGGGGAGGAAGAGGGTGAGGAGAGGAGGAGAGTGGGGAGAGGGGGAGGGAGTGCGGCAGAGAGGAGGCCTGCAGCAAACGAGGAGGATACGCTGGAGGGAAACGAGGAGGGTGGAGAGGAGGGGGGAGAGGAGAGGAGGCGTCGGGTTTCAGAGGCTTTATCTCGCTGTGGCACAAGGTAAGGTTTCTTCGTTCCGCACGAGGTAACGTCTCTCTGATCTCACAGGTTGCAGGTTTGCCCACACCACAGCAGCCGTTGACAAGAGTCGCACCGGCCATGCTCACTCATACTCATTGCACGAGCATGCTGGGAAGAGCAGCATGTCTGACTGTGCTGGTTGCTACTGGACCTTTTTTCTTCTATTTTTTCCCCCTCCCTACCCACCCCCACCCTCCCCCCCCCCCCCCCACACACGTCTGTTTTGGATCAGATGAAAGGCCGCCACCTGATAGCACGGGCTGGGTGGGCGGAGGAGTGCGCCGACCGCACTGGTCACCACTACTGGCCATACAGCTTCTTTAACCACCTCTCTGCTCCCCCACGCCCCCCCTCCCCCCTCCACACGACACACATCTCTGTTGTTCAGATGAAAGGCCGCAACCTGATAGCGTGGGCGGGGTGGGGGGAGCAGTGCATTGACTGTGCTGGTCTCTACTGGGCTGAAGCCTCTTTTACCACCTCGCTGCTCCCCCCAATGCCACGACCTGATTGCACGAGCAGGGTGGGGGGAGCAATGTGTTGGCAAAAGTTGATCTTGATGTTGAATTCATCATACTGGCCATACAGATTCTTTTACCACCTCCCTGGTCCCCCTCCCCCCACACATCTCTGTTGCTCAGATGAAAGGCCACGACTTGATTGCACGAGCAGGGTGGGGGGAGCAATGTGTTGGCCGCGCTGGTCCCTACTGGCCGTACAGATTCTTTTACCACCTCCCTGCTCCCACCCCCCCCGCACACGCATCTCTGTTTCTCAGATGAAAGGCCACGACTTGATAGCACGAGCAGGGTGGGGGGAGCAATGTGTTGACCGCGCTGGCCGCTACTGGACCCTGCCCCGTGCGCTCTCCATCGACTTTGCCTCTCTCGTTACAAGAGAGGGTCTGCGCTACCGCTTTGGCCTGCAGCACGTTGGGGGCAAGCCAGGGGTAAGCTTTCTTCATCCTTCATCTCTTATTCCTTACTGTGCTGGTCGCTACTGGACCCTGCCGCGTGCGCTTTCCATCGACTTTCCTTCCCTTGTGCCGAGAGGATGGCTGCGCTACCGCTTTGGCCCGCAGCACGTTGGGGGCAAGCCAGGGGTAAGTGTTTGTGCCTCCTTATTTCTTACTCCTTCCTTGCTGCACTGGTCTCTACTGGACCCTGCCCTTTGCTCGCTCCATCGGTCTTTGAGAACGCTCAAAAACCGAATCAATTTTTTTAGCATCTCCATCAACTTGGCTTCCCTTGTGAGACAAGAGAAGGGCTGTGCTACCGCTTTGGCCTGCAGCACGTTGGGGGGAAGCCAGAGGTAATTAATGCACATTTCCTCTCTCCTCTCTATCCACCTTCACAGGAGTATTCAAGGCCTGCCGTCTCTGGTTGCCTGTGGGGCCAAGGCGGGCACGAGAGCAACCAGGCAACCAGAGATGGCAGCCATGTCTCTCTCTGGAGGGGAAGGCAACTGCTGCTGACCCTCCTCCCATCCTCTTTTCCCCCATCTCTCTATCTCAACCACGCAGGAGAACTCACGGCCTTGGCACAGCCAGCCGACTTTGGCTCCCTGGAAGGCCAAGGCAGGCACAAGGGCACAGGCAGGGATGTCACTGGAGGGGAAGGTGGCTGTTGAACCTCCTCCCACCCTCTTTTACCCATTCCTATCTCATCTCAACCACGCAGGAGCATTATCGTCCCTGGCACGGCCCGGTGCCTCTTGCTCCCTGGGGGGCGAAGGCAGGCACGAGGGCACAGGCAGCCATGTCGCTAGAGGGGAAGGTGACTGTATGGAAGGACAGGTGCGAGAGGAGGAGGCGGGAGAAAGAAGCCGCTAAAGAAGCTGCTCGGCTGGCTAAGGCTTCCCATGCCTCTTCATACCCTTCTTCCTCCTCCTCCTCCTCTCCCTCCTCCTCCTCTCCCTCCTCTCCCTCCTCTCCCTCCTCTCCCTCCTCTCCCTCCTCTCCCTCCTCTTCCTCCTCTTCCGCCTCCTCCTCTTCCTCGTCATCACCTGCAGCATCAGCATCAGCATCAGCATCAGCATCAGCATTGGCATCGAATCCATCGTCCTTATCCTCCCCATCCCCCCGATCCTCCTCCTCCTCCACTTCGTCTTCACTGTTCTCTTCATGCTCCTCGTCCGCCCCTTCTCCTCCTCCTCCCTCTTCCTACAACTGGCTCGCTGCTCGCCCCCGCATCACTCTCTCTGGCGTGCTTGGTGAGTGTGGTCGATGTGAAAGTGTGTGACATTACACCAGCATATTCCAACTCATGTTCCTCCTCCTCATGTTCCTCCTCCTCACCTCCTCCTCCTCACCTCCTCCTCCTCCCGCCTCCTACCACTGGCTTGCCGCCCGTCCTCGCATCACTCTCTCTGGTGTGCTCGGTGAGTGTGGCCAATGTGAAAGTGTGTGAATCTACTTCATCAGCTTCCTCTTCGTGTTCTTCGTCCTCCCCTCCTCCTCCTTCTTACAACTGGCTCGCTGCTCGCCCCCGCATCACGCTCTCTCGCATGCTCGGTGAGTGCGGGTGCTCTCCTGTGTGTTTGCTGTTGTCCCCCTTGACTGCTGCAAGCAAGCCGTGCATCCTTCACAGCATGGCTCAACTCCCAATGCTCACTGCCCAGCCTCACATCACTCTCTCTGGTGTGCTCGGTGAGTGTGATCGATCTGAAAGTGTGTGAATCTACGCCATCAGTTGCCTCTACATATTCCTCCTCCTCTCCCCCCTTCCTCACTCCTCTTACAACTGGCTCGCTGATCCGCCTCTCCTTTGTTCAGCTCTCCTCTCCATCCACCGACCTCTTTGCCTCGGTGGCGTTGACGGCGCCGCTGAGTGCACCCTCGCTTGGAGCGCCCTCTCTTCGACCGCACCCTCTTCAACGCTCTTGAGTCGACTCGCACCCTCTTCAACGCCTTACATCCCTCCATTCATCCACTCCTCACCCACCCCCTCACGTCCCATGCAGGCGGGCTGGCCTCCACCGAGATTACAACCACCAGCAGCACGGCCACGGCCCAAGACGCCAGTCAAGCACCCATCTCAGGCATGAACGGAGAGGCTGCAGCAGGGCCTATCCGCCTCTCCTCTGTTCAGCTCTCCTCTCCCTCCACCGATCTTTTCGCATCGGTGGCGGTGACAGCCCAGCTCGGCATGTTCGAGCGCCCTCTCTTTGATCACACCCTCTTCAATGCCACCCTCACCTGCGGTTCGCTCTCCTCCGCCTGCTACAATCTCTCCCAACCCGCATCTGCCACGTCAGCACCAGCAACCGGTGCCACGTCAGCAGTGGCGTCAGGTGACACGTCAGCAGGCCAGCAAAGAGAGGAGCGGGGTGCACCCACACTCTCGCTCTCGTTTCAACAACAGGTATAACCCGAACCCGTGCGGTGCTGAACGCGTGTGCATTTTGACTTCTATCTTTTGATTCCTGTTCATGCCTCATTCCTGTTCATGCCTCATTCCTGTTCATGCCTCATTCCTGTTCGTGCCTCATTCCTGTTCGTGCCTCATTCCTGTTTGTCACCTCTCCCCCCTCTCTCTCTCACCTCTCCCCCCTCTCTCTCTCACCTCTCCCCCCTCTCTCTCTCACTTCTCCCCCCTCTCTCTCTCTCACCTCTCCCCCCTCTCTCTCTCACCTCTCCCCCCTCTCTCTCTTTCCTCTCCACCCTGTCTCTCTCCTCTCCCCCCTCTCTCTCTTTCCGCTCCCCCATCTCTCTCTCTCCTCTTCCCCCCTCGCTCTCTCCTCTCCCCCCTCTCTCTATCCTCTCCTCTCCCCCATCTCTCTCTCTCCTCTCCTTTCCAGATCCTTGGGCCAGTGAGGGGCCATTGGGATGCTCGCATGGGAGTCGATTCCAAGATCCCCTTAGCTGTGCCTCGCTTGCTCGACTTCACCTATGCCCTCGATTGCTCAAAATCCCCTTTCC
Source organism: Closterium sp. NIES-67 (assembly GCA_027943415.1). Taxonomy (NCBI): domain Eukaryota; kingdom Viridiplantae; phylum Streptophyta; class Zygnematophyceae; order Desmidiales; family Closteriaceae; genus Closterium; species Closterium sp. NIES-67. Next base: position 245,460 of record BQMB01000399.1, on the reverse strand, counting down.
CCGTGTCTCTCCTTTACCCTCTCTCTCCCCTTGTCTCTTCTGAGCCAACAGATCCTTGGCCCAGTGAGGGGGCGCTGGGACGCATGCATGGGAGTGGATTCCAAAAACCCGTTAGCCGTGCCTCGCTTGCTCGACTCCACCTATGCCCTCGACTGCTCCCTGGAGAGGCTCGGGGCTGCCAGGCTCGTTGTCTGGTACTCCCCAACCAGACGGGAAGGCATGGCGGAGGTTCGGTTGCTGGATCGGTAGATGCTGTTTTGAGCTTGCCATAGTAAGCTGCTGCAGTGTTTTTGAGAGGACTTCGAGATTAACTGAGTTGAGTTGGGTTGCTTCGTTCCTAAATTTCGGAGCCATGGTTTTCGTGACTGGGCTCTGATTTCTGGGTTTTGTGCACCTTCAGGGTGCTGCAGACAGTGGATGGGGAAAGAACCGATGTGCTGTTCTGCAGTAGTTTTAAACGCACTGACCTAGCAAAGCCAACCACCATAATCATTGGTATAGAATCTCACCAAATGTACTCGCATTAGAGAAATCTGCTACACTGGCCAAGTATCCTTGCACTCTCTAGTACACTACTTTATTAGTAACACATTCATCAACCTCCTGCCTTGAGATGTTTACCCCGGCCAGACCTACCTACACCAAACTACCCATGAGTTGATGCGCCTCAAACACCATGCATCCAATGCAATAATACTTGAGCCATTTCATGGTAGATCCTCAGACTAGAACTTCATAATCACCCCACATGTCCGTCTCTAGGGGCGCATCACATGTCCAGCATGGCTCTCTGCATGCCTCACATGTCGGTCAACATGAGGTCTCGGAAGGACTGGCTGCCTATTTCCATCTCCGTCAGACCAGCATGCCCGTCCAGAATGTCTCTGCGACTCAACCCGTGCGTCTGTGTCTTGCGCATCATCGCCACGAATTCGTTGTAGTCGATTGTGCCGTCCTGCGAAGGAGGGTGGGGGGGATGTGAAAGACAGGGATTAGTACAGCAGCTGAGAATGTCTCGGCGACTCAACCCGTGCGTCTATGTCTTGCGCATCATCGCCACGAATTCGTTGTAGTCTATCGTCCTATCCTGCATGGGTGGAAGGGTGAGGGGAGAGCAGGAGGGTGGAAGGGAGGGGATGTAGTACGACGAATAAGTAGGCTGGTGTTAATAATGTCTCTGCGACTCAACCCATGCATCTGTGTCTGGCACATCATTGCCACAAAGTCATTGTAGTCTATCGTTCCGTCCTGAAAAAGCCATGGGGGGGGGGAGGGGGGTAGGAAGAGATGTGAAGGACAGAACTAGTACAGCAACTGGGAAATGGCTCTGCGACTCAACCCGTGTGCTTGTGTCTGCAGGGTATTTCTGAGAATTCTCAAAAATACCCTGTGCATCACCGCCACGAATTCATTGCAGTCGATTGTGCCGGCCTGCAACGTAGGCAATGGTAGGCAAAAGAGAACGTAGCGAGGAGGATCAAAAGGAGTGTCTTTAAGACTCAACCTGTGCCTTTGGGTCTTGCACATCATTGCAACGGACTCGTTGCAGTATATTGTGACGTCGTGTCAAGCATAGTGGAAAGCGGTACGGAGAAAAGAGGAAGTTGGTAGGAAAATGAGACGAATGGAAAAGAAAGGTCGCCGAGACAAGCATGCATGCATCATGATGCTCAAGGCGTGCTCGTCACACATCCAAGTGCCATAAGAATCCCTCTGATGCTTTCATACGCATGTACATAATACATACCCCCTGAACCCACAACACCGCCTCACTTATTCTCATCCACCTCTCTCATCGTGCTTTCCGCCTCCTCCCGGCTTATCTTCAGCTCCTCGCACGCCTCCAGCATCTCGTCCAGGGTGATGCTACCATTGCTGCCTCCTACTCCCAACCCCATGTAGTTACATGCACATACACACACGTTCCTGGTTCTTATCCACCTCTCGCATCATGCTCTCCACCTCCTCACGGCTCATCTTCAGCTCCTCGCACACCTTCTGCGGCTTGTCCAGGGTGATACTGCGGCTGCCTCCTGCTCCTACTCCAACTCTCACGCCAGCCCCATGCAGTTATGCATACATACCTGATTCTCATCCACCTCTCGCAGGGTGTTTTTTAGAATTCTCAAAAACAACTCTCACGCCAGGCCCATGCAGTTACGTATACATACCTAGTTCTCATCCACCTCTCGCAGGGTGTTTTTGAGAATTCTCAAAAACAACTCTCACGCCAGCCCCATGCAGTTACGTATACGTACCTGGTTCTCATCCACCTCTCGCATCATGCTCTCCACCTCCTCGCGGCTCATCTTCAGCTCCTCGCACGCCTTGAGCATCTCGTCCAGGGTGATGCTGCCGCTGCCGTCGCGGTCAAAGAACTCAAACGCGCGCAGCAGGTTCTCCTGCTGGTCAATCTTGCTCAGATGCATGGTGGCGGCTAGGAACTCGCCGTACTCTATCTCCCCACTCTGGTCTATGTCCGTCTGTGGGGTGGCGGGGAGAGGATGTGCGAGGGGAAGGGAGAGCGGGAGGGAAAAAAAGGGAGCTCAAACGCCCGTAGCAGGTTCTCCTGCTGGTTGGACTTTGCTCAGATGCATCGTGGTGGCTAGGAACTCGCCGTACTCTGGCCTATGTCCGTCTGTAGGGTGGGGGGGGGGGGGTTGGGGGGAGGGAGGGAGGGAGGGAGGGAGAGAGGGGAACTCAAACGCACGCAGCAGGTTCCCCTGCTGGTCGATCTTGCTCAGATGCATCGTGGCGGATATAAACTCACCGTACTCTATCTCCCCACCCACTCTGGTCTATGTCCGTTTGTTGGGGGGGAGGAGAGGGAGGGAGAGAGGGGAACTCAAACGCGTGCAGCAGGTTCTCCTGCTGGTCGATCTTGCTCAGATGCAACGTGGCAGCTAGGAACTCGCCGTACTCTATCTCCCCACTCTGATCCATGTCACTCTGTGGGAAAGGGAGTGCGAGGGGAATTGGTAGGGAGGGAAAAGTGTGTGCTTGCTTGCGTGTGCTCACGCATGAGGACATGCAGGTGTTGTATCGAGGGTAGAAACAGAAACAGAAACAGAAACAGAAACAGAAACAAGGTGTGATAATAATCGCATAGGTAGAAACAGAAACAGAAGAACAAGCAGACGCAGAAATAGAAACAGTAAAAAAGAGCGCAAGGTATTACACACCTGCCTCGCCCATGAGCCTCACGATTTCGGTGCCGTTCATCCGCGCGCCAAGCCTTCTAAGTGTGGTGCGCAGCTCCTCCACTGTGATGGTGCCTTTCAGGCGCCTCACATTACAGCATTTTGCACACACCTGTTAATCGCAGTGTCGTTCAGCTGTACCCCCAAATCTCCAACCCCGTGCGCAGCTCCTCCACTGTGATGGTGCCTTTGATTTGAGGCGCCTCAACAACAACAACAACAACAACAACAACAACAACAACAACAACAACAACAACAACAACAACAACAACAACAACAACAACAACAACAACAACAACAACAACAACAACAACAACAACAACAACAACAACAACAACAACAACAACAACAACAACAACAACAACAACAACAACAACAACAACAACAACAACAACAACAACAACAACAACAACAACAACAACAACAACAACAACAACAACAACAACAACAACAACAACAACAACAACAACAACAACAACAACAACAACAACAACAACAACAACAACAACAACAACAACAACAACAACAACAACAACAACAACAACAACAACAACAACAACAACAACAACAACAACAACAACAACAACAACAACAACAACAACAACAACAACAACAACAACAACAACAACAACAACAACAACAACAACAACAACAACAACAACAACAGTACACTGCACATGTCAGACAACGCACCCACCTCTTCCATAAGCTTGTTAATCTCCGTGTCACTGAGCTGTGCCCCGAATTTCCTCAGTCCCGTGCGCAGCTCCTCCACTGTGATGGTGCCGCTGCGGTCCGTGTCCATCGCCTGGAACATCTCCCTCAGCCCGCGGATCTCCTCCTCCCTGAGGGATTCGGCTATCACCTGCAGGGCCAAGGAGGGCAAAGGAGCGACTTTGGGTTGGATCCTCCAGTGTGACGGTGCCGCTGCGGTCCGTGTCCATGGCGTGAAACATCTCCATCAGCCAACGGATAACTTCTTTCCTCAACAATTCTGCAATCACCTGCAAGCTCCAAGAAACCAGTAGGGAGAGGTGAGGCATGAGAGGGGCTTCTCCACTGTGATGGTGTTGCTGCGGTCCCTGTCCATGGCCTGGAGCATCTCCCTCAGCCCACGGATCTCCTTCTCCCCTGGAGGCTCTGCAATAACCTGCAGCAGGTTGCAGGGGAACGAGAGGAACGAGGTGGGTGCACACACAGACGATCGCATGGCTTTGAAACATCCTCCCTCCTGCAGCCGCGAATCTGCTCCTCCATCAGGATTCTGCAGTCACCTGCTGTGCAAGACACCAGCAGGAAGCAGTGAGAGATGAGTGTGCGCAGCTCACTGTAATGGTGGTGCCGCTGCTGCGCTGCAGCCTGAATTAACTGAACTGAAACATCTCCCTCATCCCGCAGATCTAAGGGATCTCGTCCTCTCTGAGGGATTCTGCAATGACCCCCACGGGCAAAGAAACAAGCAGGGAAAGGAGAGCAGGGATATGCAAGACAAAATTAAACAATTTAATTACAAGTCATGCACTTCATCTCACATGCCAATCTTCTCACCCACCTTGCCCATGGAAATAAACCTCCTTTCAGAACGCATACTGCCATACGTGCCTGCATAACCATTCTAACGATATACCTTCATGGCCATGCGTTTCATCTTGACCATACCTTCATGGCCATGCGTTTCATCTTGACCATACCTTCATGGCCATGAGTTTCATCTTGACCATACCTTCATGGCCATGCGTTTCATCTTGACCATACCTTCATGGCCATCCGCTTTGTCCTGACCATACCTTCATGGCCATCCGCTTCGTCCTGACCATACATTCATGGCCATCCGCTTCGTCCTGACCATACATCCATGGCCATCCGCTTCATCCTGACCATACCTTCATGGCCATCCGCTTCATCCTGACCATACCTTAATGGCCACCCGCCTCATCCTGACCATACATTCATGGCCATCCACTTCATCCTGACCATACCTTCATGGCCATCCGCTTCATCCTGACCATACCTTAATGGCCACCCGCCTCATCCTGACCATACATTCATGGCCATCCTCTTCATCCTGACCATACCTTCATGGCCACCCGCTTCATCCTGACCATTAGACATGAGCAACGAGGCGAGGAATTCCTCCCCTTAGAATCTTGCGATCCGAGGATTGATTTTGGAAAACAATCCTCGCCGAGGATTCCTCGCCTCGCCTCGCCGAGGTTTCGAGGGCTCGGAATTCCTCGGCCGAAATTGACCAGGATTTTTCTTCCTCGCGAGAATTCCCGCGTCATTTTTTCGACATGGTTGTTGGTTAGTTAGAACTGTGGCGCGAGAGCTAAGTGGGGGAATTACGAGTTACAGATAGGAGCTCCCCCTCTCCTCTACGACTCTCTGGTGAGTGCTCGTCGTTTTTTGGGTTTGGAGTCCAAACCTAATTATGTCGATTTGGTTAGGTTGGGTTAGGGAGGTGATGAGAGATTGAATGCGGTAGGGGGAGTTTTTTTTGGTTTTGGTTTGGAGTCCAAACCTGATAACAATGTGTAATTGGTTAGGTTGGGGTTAGGGAGATGATGTGAGGTTGAATGCGGTGGAGTGGTTGGGGGGATTGAAGAAATCATACTCAATGTCGAACTGGCGATGTGGTGAAAAATGGGATGCTCGCAATTTGTCGTGATGTTCAAAACACGACAACGGCTAGCTCGTTCCGGGCACATATGCCCCAACTCAGAGAAACACCCCCTCAAGGCGAGGAATCCTCGCCTCAGGTCGAGGAATTTTTCCTCGGGGCGACAAAAAAAACCATCGTCTCCAAAATCCGAGGGTCGAGGGTTGGTTTTTCCCAAAAATCCTCGGCGAAAAATCCTCGCCTCGCCTCATTCGGGGGGCGAGGACAGGAATTCCTCGGCAAGGATTCCTCGCCTCGCCTCGTGCTCATGTCTACTGACCATACCTTCGTGGCCATCCGCTTCATCCTGACCATGGATGTGAACTGCTTCACCAACTCGTCGACAACCCTCTCAATGCATCAACCAGCATACCATGACAAGCATGTTACCACCACCATACCTTCATGGCCATCCTCTTCATCTTGACCATGGATGTGAACTGCTTCAGCCGAGTCAGCACCACAGGAGGCAGAGGCTCCAAGTAAGTCAGGCCCTCTGACAGCCACGGGTGACCTGAGGTGGGGTATTGAACATGCGAAGGGAGGGGGGGGAAGGGGAGGGAAGAGCACGAACGAGTCAGCACCACCACTGGAGGCAGAGGCTCCACACACGACAGGTCCTCTGACAGCCACGGGTGGCCTGAGGGGCGAGAGAGCAAGGAAAAGTGAGAAAGAGGGTGAGCGGTTTTCACTGAGGAGACTTTTGAATCGACTAAGAGTCACCTCACACGGGTGACCTGAGGTCCTGAGGGGCGAGAGAGCTAGGAAAAGTGGGAAAGAAGGTGAGCGGTTCTCACTCAAATCCGACTGCATTTTACTTTTACACACTGTACGTTTTACTCTAGGTTTGTTTCATGCAAAGTGGGTCCGAGAGCAGTGCATTTCACTCACAAAGCAACCTGGTGCACGATGGCGCGCTTGGGGGGTCAGGGTTGAGCACCCACTTAACCAAGTCCTTGGCATGGTCAGAGATGGACGGCCAGGGCAGGGGTGGGCCTAGGCCTTTGGAGTCGATTCACTAGTCACTGGTAGCACCCGTCTCTCACAGTACAATTTGCCACTCACAGAGCACTTGGTGGGCGGTAGGACGCTTGGAGGGGTCGGGGTTGAGCATTCACTTTACGAGCTCTTGGCATGGTCGGAGATGGATGGCCAGGGAGGGTTGGCGACGGCCTTTGCGTCATTCAGTAGTCACTGGTAGCACACGTCTCTCACAGTAAACTCTACCACTCACAGAGCACTTGGTGAGCGTGGGGCGCTTGGAGGGGTCGGGTTTGAGCATCCACTTGACGAGCTTCTTGGCATGGTCGGAGATTGACGGCCAGGGAAAGAAGGGATGGATACTGAGTCGAAACCACCGCCACTCATTGCACTCAGTCACCGAAGGCAATACATTTCTTCCACTCACAGAGCACTTGATGGGCGGTGGGGCGCTTCGAGGGGTCGGGGTTGAGCATCCACTTGACGAGCTCCTTGGCATGGTCGGAGATGGACGGCCAGGGGGGAATGGCGAAGGTGGGGTTGCCCCGCAGCACCGCCTTGAAAATCTCCTTGGTGGAGTGGCTACCTGGGGGGATAGAGGGAGAGAGGGAGGGGGGGAGGGAGGAGGTGGGGCAAGTAGGTGGGGGAGGTTGGTCGCACAAGTAGGAGCAAGGTGGGGTTGCCCCGCAGCATAGCCTTGAAGATCTCCTTGGTGGAGTGGCTTTCTGGTGATAGAAGAACGAGGGGGAGAGGGAGGGAGGAGACGGAGGAGGTGGAGGAAGTTGGTCACAGGTAAGTGGAAGGTGGGGTTGCCCTGCAGCACCACCTTGAAGATCTCCTTGGTGGAGTGGCTCCCTGTGAATAGGAGGAGAGCCAGCAGACCGGGGGGGACAAAAGGGATTGGGGAACGAGGGAGAGATGGTGGGGGAAGTTGGTCACAAGTGATAAGAGGTGCAGAGGGAAAGAAATAGAAAGACCGTGAAAAAAAAGAAGAGAAAGAACGAAGGGGGAGGGGAAGTGGAAATACCATGACTAACGCCCATGGCCACCACCTGATGACCTTAGGCGCTTTCAAATGCCTCCATGTGAAACACTACAGAGTGATCTCAACCAAGGAACACGAACGTACGGTGGTAGAAGGGCGGGAAGCCGCAGAGCAGCGCGTAGATGAGCACGCCCGCACTCCAGATGTCCACCTCCGGGCCGTACTTTGGCGGGCGCTTGGCCATGATGAACGCCCCTGGCCGCCACTTGATCACCTCAGGCGCCATGTACATGGGGCTGCCACAGTGCCGCGACATGCCCTCGCCTGATAAGAGGGGGTACGGATGGGGATGGGGATGGGGAGAAGGTAGTATGTGACTGTTGACTTATTGTGATGGCCCTGGCCGCCACCAGATCACCTCAGGCGCCATGTACATGGGGCTGCCACAGTGCCGTGACATGCCCCCGCCTGGTAAGAGGTGACGGGGATAGGGAGCAGGGGCTATGTGACTGTTGATTCATTGTGATGGCACTGGCCGCCACCAGATCACCTCAGGCACCATGTACATGGGGCTGCCACAGTGCTGCGACATGCCCTCGCCTGGTAAGAGGGGGTGGGGTAGGGGTGGGGATGGGGTTGAGAATGGGGATGGGGAAGGGGGCAGTTGAGTCTAAGTAGTATCACCATGGGAGCCACCTGTTGCAAAAGGTCCCATGCATGTGCATTGGGCCGCCATAGTGCTGCAATTCGGTCAGTCAATGCTTGAGTCAATGGATTAGAATTCTAAAAAACCAGCTCACCAGTTGCATGAGGTGCCATGTATGTGTAGACATGGGCACAAGCCGAGCCACACCTGGCTCGGCTCGGCTCGGCTCGCCTTTAAGGCGAGCCTAGCCTTCTTTTTTGGTACCCGGCTCAACTCGAGCCGAGCCGGCTCGGCTCGACTCGAGCCAGCGGCTCGGCTCGGCTCGCTCACGTGAAATCAGGCGAGCCGGAGTCGAGCCAGCTCGAGCTGGCTCGATTTCGAGCCAGCCGGCTCGCGGCTCGGGAAAGGGGGGGTTTCACAATTGTCAAATCTCAGATTGACAAACCTCCCGCGCCCATTTCGTCTGCCAAACCTAACCTCACCCTGTTGCCCTAGTCCATCGCCCTCAACCAGCCCTATTTACACCAACAGCACCTCCTGAGAGTTTTGTAAGATGTAGAAGCAGACAATCAGCTCAACAATCTGGACCAGGCCCCGGACTTGAGACCCCAAACCCCGTGGCCCCAATTGAGAGCCCGCACAAGCCCCACTGATGAGCCGAGCCGGGGATCCTGAGGACCTGGCTCGAGGCGAGCCGAGCCAGGCTCGGCTCATGCCCATGTCTATGTATGTGCATTGGGATGCCACAGTGCTGCAAATCGGTCATTCAATGCTTGACATGGGTAAGCAAGCACCCACCCACCCACCCTTGTAGAAGCAGGAGAGGCCGAAATCCGTGGCCTTGAGCTCAGCCGTGGCCTCGTCATTGTTGGAGAGGAGGAAGTTCTCGGGCTTGAGGTCACGATGCACCACGCCCAGGGAGTGGCAGCGCTCCACCACTCGCACGATCACCTTGGCCATCTCTGCTGCGTCCTTTTCCCTGTCATGGGCAGCATGGGGGGGAAGGAAGAGGGGGAACAGGGGGTTGAAGAGGTGAGAGAAGGGTGTAACATGCCCAGGAAGTGGCAGCACTCCACCACTCGCATGATCACCTTCGCCATCTCTGCTGCGTCCTTCTCCTTCTCATGGGCAGCATGGAGGGAAAGGGAGAGGGGAAACAGGGGGTTGAAGAGGTGACAAAAAGGTGTAACATGCCTGCCCAGGGAGTGGCAGCACTCCACCACTCGCGCTATCACCTTCGCCATCTTATCACTTCTGCATCCTTCTCTGTGGTGGATTTCATGAGGGAAGATGGTACAAAGCGCAAACAGAAACAGTTGAGGAGCGTTGTGATAATAAAAGAGACACTAGTTTCTAGCGAGTCTGCATGAGCTTCCCTTCACAAACCCTTTCTAACGCATGGAACCCTTTCTAACCCTTCACAAACCCTTTCTAACGCGAGGCCCTTTCCAAGACCCCATGGCCACTCACGAGTACGGCACTCCTCTGGCCTCTATCCTCTTTATAATCGTGTCGTAGAGTTCGCCTCCCGTGCACAGCTCCATCACAATGTACACGTGCTCCTTGTCCTCATACGCGTCCTTGATGTTCACAATGTTGGGCTGATTCTGAGTACCAAAGGAGGGGAAGCAGGAATCAGGGACATCGAAGAGAAAGCCGTCAGCCTGGGGACCATACTTCTGTCTGCCAGGTGGTACTGGCGAATACGGACGACAGGTTGGGCCTTTGGCCATGCAACACGGGCCTTAGGCAATGCAGCATGTAGCTGCATTTGATGCAGACATCCATCCACCAGCGGTTTTTGTACAGAGAGGCACATGGTCGCACAGAAAGCTACCCACCTGCACATGGCACTCACAGACCACCACCCACCTGCACATGGTACAATATCGCCACCTCCCGCCTGACATCCTCCACATCGCCCTCCGTGACCAGCTTGCTCTTGGGGATGCACTTGCACGCGTACGCCTGGCCTGTGGCACGCTCTATGCACACATAGGTCGTGCCGAACTGCCCCGAGCCCAGCCTCTTGCCCATTTCAAACACATCCGGGAAGGATGCTGCGTGAAAACAAGAGGGGTTGGTGGACGTGGGGGTCACAAAAGCCGAAGGAGATGCATGAATCCGAATGGCTTCACAACGGTTGACGGGAGAGTTCTGATATGTGTTTAAAAAAATATCCAATATTCGAATCATGAATCAAGTCGAGGCATGAGAGGTACCATCAAGGACGATCTAAGGCCGGGGCGATGCAGTTTTTGAATCTGGGTTCGGCACTTGGGTTACGCAAAAAAAGCCAAAGACTTTGTACCTGGGTTCGTGGTGGAGAGCACCCTTCCAGTGAAATGGCGTCTCCGGCCCTGCCATGACACGAAGCGGGAGTCAGAATGAAGAATTAAACCAACGAGATTTTAGGAAGAGGTCCAACGGAACGCTTTAAAGAAGCGCTAACAGCAGCTCATGTTTTTCTTTTCGAAAGGCTTGTTCGATGGTGACCGTTGGAGAATGACAAAGAGCTACCCTGGCCTCTATAAACAGGCAAGAGCGCGAAAATAACGAACTCGAAGCGTGAGCAAAGAATGGCGACTCAATCAGACAATGTCGCGCGTCGCAAAACTAATCGTTAATATAGAAAGAAACTGACAAATGGCAAACTAAGGCCAGCCAAAATGGCACCAGGTACGAGATTCTTGAGAGTATTAAGTCTCACCAGATCCATCCGGAGGCCTTGAGTCACCCGCACGCTCCTTAGATCGAGCTGACCCCGCTATCGGGGAAGGTGTTCTATCAGAGGTTGTATCTACGAGGATGCGAAATATAAATAAAGCACGTGATTATTGCGCTTGAGAAAAAACTATCCTACGGCGCTTGTAGAAACGAAGCGTTCAAATGCTATGCTGACCAGGTTGGCCGGAACCCAAGAATGCTCGGTCCAGTGTACAGAACTGAGCGAAGAGTGCTCAGGTAAAAGACCGAACGCGTCCAGGACTACGGAACAGGCTTGGCTAGCTCTCCAGCCACATTTGGGTAAGCTGCACTAGATAGTGGCGTAAGGGGAGTATTTCTATGTAAAGCTTGCTGTTGTGCTGATAAGTGTTTTGGGGGGGTGCTGCTGGACCATGTTGTAGAAAGGGAACAGGTACTGCGTACTGTACAACACCTGATGATGTGTGGGCGTGATGTGATTGCTGTCGTGTCGGTGATTCGGCGGGTGTTCCATAAACGAAAGGAGCAAAGCAGGGAAGTGCAAGTAAGTGTGAGGGCAGAGCAGAAGAAAAGTGGGAAAAGTGGGGTACAGTTTATATACGGACACAAGGGGCAGAAACAAACGGGCAGAGGAGTAAGGAATCGAGGGGCTACGGATGCCGTCCGAAAGATTTGGGTTTAGGGTCACGGACGGACCCGGGTTCCCTAGGGGTTTATTCTTTGTTTCTTGCCAGCCCGAAATCTGACGATAGTATTGTCGTTTTGCGCCGGTAGGGTCTACCCAACCGTATAGATTACGTGATTTTAGGAACACGTCAGGACTAGCACTCAGCGATACATATGTGCATGTTTCGCAACCGCATTGTTGATGCAATCCAATAACTTTTAACGATGCCATTTCAAATGAGGATTAGTCCTCCCTTGTGCTTATTGGACTCATCCCTCCGATCTGTCTCTTCTGTCCAGAACTACCCATATTTTCATGCATAGAAACGAATTTCCACTGGCTTTCAGCTAGCCTCACCGATTCTCCCATGTTGGGCATTGGATATATCGTTCTGGCCGCCGTGGTCATCTTGCTTCATGGAGGCTGCATGACTGCGGTTGGAATTATTTCTTCTCGTGCCAATTGCGTTGTTTCTAACATGAAGTAACATAGCGAATGCTTGCAGGCGTACGACGAGGATATCATGAAATCTCCCAACTTGAACAAATACATAGCTAACGCGCAACGATCAGCTGAGCTGAGGGTAAGCACCCCTTGTTCCGGCGAATTTCTCTTACCTGAACATTTCACCTCATCCCTTCTGCAGGAGCGCTTACTATATCGTCTCCCGGCTGAAGTGAACGTCAGGAAATGTGGGGAACGTTTCCGTCGCCTCCTTCATAGACTACGTGAGTGATCGTTCTTTTCCATCCTGTCTATTGCAACAATTGCTCTAACGTGTCATTTCAGCTCCCTACAAGCCGACTGGTTCATACCTTGTCACCGTTTGCAATGGCGGCCTCAACCAACAACGAGGAGCAATTGTCAATGCCGTTATCCTCGCACGGTTTTTGAACCTGACGCTTGTTGTTCCGTTTCTTAAAGCCCACCCTGTCTGGGGAGATAGCAGGTATATTTTATGCGAAGTTTTCCAAAGTGATGTCTCGACTGTCCACATGCTACTGACTGTTGAAAAAACAGCTCGTTTCAAGACCTCTTCAATGTGACCCATTTCAAGGCGGTGTTGAAAGGCTTTGTCAAAGTGGTCGCATCCATTCCTGAAGAAGGAAAGCATCTTCCAATTCACGAATTTAGGCCTCCTGAAGATGCCCTGGCAACGTTGGATTGGTACGATTTCCTCTTATTTTAGGCCATACATCCAGCGGTCTGTGTTAACTCTGATAACCACACACAGGTACGTGGAGAATGTGAAGCCTACAGTTCAGAACAACAGCATTGCCCTTCTTAGTCCCTTTGCAAGGCGACTTGCAAATGCTCTTCCGGCACCATGGCAACTTCTTCGATGCAAGGTCAACTATGAGGTATGAGGCTTGGGCTTGTACTGACTTGACATGGTTCTGGAAACCTGGTGGTAACATGCTTCTTGAAACAGAGTCTCAAGTTTGTGGATTCCATTCTTGTGCTGGGAAGAAAGGTCGTACGGAGGATGAAGAAGATGTCATCCAACTTCGTGTCACTGCACTGGAGGTTCGAGACCGATGCTGTTGCCTATTCAATGTGTGAATTCGGAGGTGGTGAGAAGGAGAAGCTGGCTTTAGAGGTACGGAACCATTGCACCTACTCAATCTGTCGGTTTTTTTCCTTGAAGAATATACTCATCCGATTCCTGGCCAGGAATACCGTGTCAGACACTGGGATCGAGCAACAAGGAAGCTCCGTGAATTACTAAATCCTGCTAGTCAGCGCGTACTTGGTCAGTGCCCAATGAGTGCCATTGAGACTGGCATCTTCATGCGGGCAATGGGAATTCGCAGAAATGCAGTCATATACGTCTCTACACTAGAGGAGCAGCTTTTTGGTGGTAATCACAGCCTCCAATCCTTGCGTACCATGTTTCCAAGTGCTCTGACTAAACGAGACGTTCTAACGAAGGTATGAGCATGGGGCTTTTTTGGCAGTGCCTTCTTTTACCATTTATTAGGCTCTCTTTCTGCGATAATTGCTCCTCTCATTAATGTCTATGCAGGAAGAACTTGGTCCACTGGCAAAAAGGGCGTCAGCACTTGCTGCTATTGATTACATAGCATGCACAGAAAGCAGTGTGTTTTTTCCAACTGCAACTGGGAACTTTCCCAATTTTGTTATCGGCCACAGGTGATGATGAGTATGTCGAGTTAGTAGTCCTGACTCCTTGGCTTCTGGGACCTCCTGCCTGACATGTGCCAAACACAGGCTTTTCTATGGTCGAAGGAGCATCCAACCACATTTGAAGAAGCTGTCAGCCGTGTATTCATGTCACCACCACATGTCCAGAGAGTGTAACTTGCTCAACCTGGTTAGGGCCGCTCATGAGGAATGCCTAATTTACCATGGAAGGTCTCCATCAAGCAACTTCTTCGCGAATCCAGAAGAGTGCCTATGTGCACACTGAATCCTTAAATATTTATTCTGTCATCCACAAGTTTCATTCGTGGCTTGAATCGTGTATGGTACTTCTGCGAATCCAGAAATTTTCTCACTGTTGTAGCCTTGCTATCTCGGTCACATCCTTTACAAGCAACTGCGAGTCAATGAAATTGTCATACCCATGGATTGCAACTACTGTCCTGCCCATGGCATTCACAACCCTTCCATCTTCCTTCAATTCAAAAGAGTCCTCTGCACTAAACCGATGCAACACGTTCCCATGCTGTGCATCCTCAACCCTCAACGATTCTATACCCTCCTTCAGCCTCCCTGCATCACAACAAACAGAAAAGCGATAAGGCAGGAGGAATCTATAACATACGAGAGAAAAAAACAATACATGACATGGTCCATGCGTTTCTTACTCCAACCCCTGCTGTAACAGATCTTACCCGAGCGAACGAGATGATTCACAACAGCTTCATCGCTCTCCTCAAGCGCCATGCAATCCTCTGGTAGCCTCTCAAAGTCCTCAATGACTTGGATCAAGAACTCCTGCACCTGACTCAGAGTGCCTGCCACAAAGCCTGACGTGATTATCCGTGAATTTGCTAGCGAGAAGGCCAGGCGGGTGCCGTAACAAGCAGCAAGGCGCTTGTGCTCTGGAGGAAGGAAACGAATGCCATGCGTTGGGTAGACAGCAGAGCCCTGGGAAATGACAAGATGCGACAGAGAGGTCGGTGAGCATGCAAGATGAGCCAAACTGCCTCGTAAATCGGGGAATATACCCCAGTGGTGCTACAACAGAAACGTGTAAGAGACCCATACAATCCCGCCCAACTCCCCTTTCCCCACTCCCTCGGCTCCTTGTACCAGCATGCATACCACATCAAAAGGCGGCACAGCTTACAGTGTATAGATGGAAGGACATGTCATTGAGTGTTGGGAACGGGTTGGCAAGAAGGAGGACGTCGGTTGGGTCAGCAAGAATGACAGTCCCCTCAAAGTCCAGGGAGCGCAGGAAGAGATGGAAGGCCCGATAGCGCAGGTTGGTGGCATGTGCTGATGACCATTTGCCTGGGAGAGTGGGATGAGTGCATGGATATAGGGGTAAAGATACTGGGGGTCAGCAGCAATGGCAGTCCCCTCAAAGTCCAGGGAGCACAGGAAGAGGTGGAAGGCCCGATAGCGCAGGTTGGTGGCATGTGCTGATGACCAGTGGGATGAGTCGAAGGGTAGGGAGGCATGGGGCATGGGGTTTAAACAGACATGATGAGCAGGATAGCGCAGGTTAGAGGCATGTGTCGATGACCATTTGCCTGGGAGATTAGGATGGGCACAGGGGTAGACAAGCATAGGCACAACCATAGGATATATCACACATGACAGCACAGGTTGGGGGAGTGTGCTGGCCATATTCGCCTGAGGGAGAAAAACGGATGCACAGTATAGAGACCTAGTGCAGCAGACAGGGTTCGAGAAATACATGTAAAGCCCAGAGAGGATGGGACATTGGTAAAAGAAAAGACATGGTAGTGCCGGTTGACTGCATCGAGAAGGAAAGGAAAGGCTGATAGAATTACCAGGGATAAATTACCATCGAGAACTGACTGACGGACTGACTTAAATGACTGACTGACTCACTGACTGACTGACTGACTGACTGACTGACTGACTGACTGACTGACTGACTGACTGACTGACTGACTGACTGACTGACTGACTGACTGCCTGACCTTCCTCTGGGGAGCAGAACGTCTGTAGTGCAACCCCCCCCTGGTGCTTCCATCCTTTGGGCCACTCCTGCACGAAAAACACCAGCAGAGCGCCCCTATGTTGCCCCTCACTCCCACTCTCACTCCCACCATCCCCTTCCCCATCACCACCGCCAGCACCACTGCCGCTGCTGCTTCCTAGCACGAACTTTCTGAATGACGTGGCAAGCGCTGATAGGTTGGTTGCGGAAAGGCCGAGGGCGAAGGAGAGGACGAGGTTGGAGGGCAGGGTCTTGGGCGTGAGTTTAAAAGGGGTGGGGGAGAGGAGCCTGCGGAGGACTATGTCGTCCTCAGCCACGCCCTCACAGGTACGAATGCGCTCCACTGAGGGGTCTGCCACAGAAGGGGGGTGAGGATGGGAGGGGGCGGGGACGGAGAGGATGAGGTTGGCAGGGAGGGTCTTGGCCGTGAATTTAAAAGGGGTGGGGGAGAGGAGCCTGTGGAGGACTATGTCGTCCTCAGCCACGCCCTCACAGGTACGCACGCGCTCCGCTGAAGGGTCTGCCAGGGGAAGAGAGCCGGGGGGGGGGGGGATTTGGGCGTGAGCTTGAAGCGGGTGGGGGAGAGCATCTTGCGGAGGACTATGTCGTCCTCAGCCACGCCCTCACAGGAACGCACACGCTCCACTGAAGGGTCTGCTGGGGTGCAACGGGAGTGAAGTGGGTGGTGGGGGGGAAAGGGGGTGGGGAAGGCGGGGGGAGGGGGGGTGGGGAAGGGGGGGGAAGGGGGGGTGGGGAAGGGGGGGGAGGGGGGGTGGGAAAGGGGGGGGAAGGGGGGGTGGGGAAGGGGGGGGGAGGGGGGGTGGGGAAGGGGGGGGGAGGGGGGTGGAGGGGGGGGGGTAGATCAGCTTGCACTTTTACTATGTCGCTACTAGCTATCCCTTCACAGGAACGCACGCGCTCCATTGAGGGGTCTGCCATCGGGAATGGGGGATTTGTGGGGGGTGAGGAGTTTGCAGTCTAGAAACCAGAAGCATGAGAGTATCTATGAGCTTAGCAGAGTATCTATGAGCTTAGCAGAAGCATGAGAGTATCTATGAGCTTAGCAGAGTATCTATGAGCTTAGCAGAAGCATGAGAGTATGAATAAGCTTAGCAGAAGCATGAGAGTATGTATGAGCTTAGCAGAGTATCTATGAGCTTAGCAGAAGCATGAGAGTATGTATGAGCTTAGCAGAAGCATGAGAGTATGCATGAGCTTTCCCGGAGAGGGGAGAATGGGAACTTAGCAGTGCTGACTCACAAGCTGCTGCAGCTGAGCCCTGCACTTCTGGTGATGCCTTTTGAGGCGCCTAAAGCAGCTTTTTTCAGTCTTCCATAGAGAAGACGAGAGGAGAGGAACTCAGCAGCATTGGACTCACAAGCTGCTGCAGTTGTGCCCTGCACTTCTGCTGATGCTCCTCCTCTCAACCCTGCCCTCTGACCTCCTCGCCCTCCCTCTCCTCCTCCCCCTCTCCCTTCATCCTCCTCTTCCTCGTCATCGAATGTAAACACTTTGTCCTCCTCCCTCTCCTCCTCCTCTGCTCTCCTCTTTTCCCTCTCACTCTTTTCCCTCTCACTCTCTGACCCATTAGTAATCCTAGAACCTTTCGCAGACTCCGAATCAACCCCAGCCTTTAAGCCAACCGCACTCTTTAAATCCCCTTCATTATAAGAGCCTGCTGCTGCAGCGCCAATCTCTCCCACTGTTCTGTTGCTCCCTTCACCCTTTATCTCCCCCGTTATACTCTCACCAGCTGTGTCTTCCCTTGCCTCCCCATCCCCGCCTACCATTCCCCCGATATTACCACTTCCTTCACTATCAATCGCTCCGTCCCTAGCGCCGCCGCTGCCACCGCTGCTGCTGTTGCTACCTTCCAAGTCGGTCAATCCAACGGTCAAATCAACCTCCTTTCCTGCCTTTCCTCCTCCTCCTCCTCCCTCTCCGCTTTCCCTAATAATTCTCCGGCCTGTCCCCAGTCTAATGTTCCCGCCATGACTCCCATCAAGGGTTTGCAGACCCGGGGACTCGTTAATACTCAATAGATGCCGATTCGTTACGGGGATAATAATCACGGCCGTGAACAGTAAGCCGAGAAGGTAAAGCGTCATCAGGCGGAGGGGTCGCGGACGGGAGGAAGCTTCGAGGAAGGTGACGCGCACGCTGATGTTGAGATTGTTCGTGGAAGCGCCATCGCCGCGAAATGCGGCGGAAATTCCGGACGATTTGTCGCTGGTTTCGCGGGAGAGAAACCAGCGGCGAATCGCGGACCAGACTCGAGACATTCTGGCCTTGCGATCGGACGGTCAGGAGTTGCTTCTCGATTCGCATAGACAACAGCAGGAAAGAGGCGCGTGGTGAATAACCAGCGGACGGAACTCTAGATGGCGTGGGACGAGTACCAGGCGCATGAAATATAAACAGCCTTTGGGATATAATTTTTTATCCTTCGCATCTATCTACTGTAGAGAGAATATGCTTGGATGGAGGAGGATTGGCTGGAGAAGAACAACGTTTCTTACGGCGTGTTCCCCCAGCTAGAGATTAAAGGTACAATTTCGCAAAACGTTCTTATTTCACGATCCATTCGAGGGTCCCCTGAGCGCAGCTAAGGGTGCTGTACACATGAGCCTGGGGTTTCAGGTTCACACTCAGTTGCAAGGTCCTCCGGCAATAATTGGCAGGGAACATTCGCGGTTCCTATACTAGGTGGAATGGTTGAGACAAAGCGAAACTTCCTCGGTTCTAACCGGCTCTTGAAAAAAAACACGACCTCAACTGGCTGAATAGCCCTCGCAGGTGTACTATATGTCAGTCTATTTTCCTAAACTTTGCCCTCCACTTATGTTCTGTGGCACTGCCCGAAAACGAACAAAAGTTTCGCAGACTATTTCGCGTCGTATGCCACCTCTTCTCCACAAACCACAAGCTCAGCCGTTTTTCCCGCCAAATTGACAATTTCGAGGACAGCTCCGGCGCGCTTCATCACGGGTCATTGCCGCTTTATTGCTGGCGCCGTCAAGCCCGACCACATATTATATTTTCTTCCAGAGCGGCAAGCGGCGAACAGCATTGCTTGTCTTGGCGAGAACCGCCGACGGCTAGTGTAACCATAGCGAAAGAGATAGCGAAATAGCGCCGCTCGCCGTTGATGCGCGGCTGAAGCAATGTCGCGCAAAGTAAAAGAGGCGCCTCGCGCCCCACCAGCACCCGCTGAGGGCGTCAGCAGCAGCAGAAGCAGCAGCAGCAGCAGCAGCAACAACAGCAACAGCAACAACTATTGCGGCGGCGGCGGCGGAGGCGGCGGCGGCGGCGGAGGCGGCGGCGGAGGCGGTAGCACCTGGTTTGCGTTGATGATAAGCCATGTCTCATCTCTCACCCCCACGAGGTTACTCACCCTACCTAGATTACTAGTCACCCCCACACGCCTACAGCTACTAAACAGCACCACATCACGCAGAATAGGCGTTGGAATCGCCGCTGCTCTCCTCTTGGCCCTCCTCCACCTCCTCCTCCTCCTCTCCCCCATCCCCTCCTCCTCCCCCTCTCCCCCCATCCAATCACCTTCCGTCCTGTCGGCACACGACCACGTTTTCAGCAGTGATGCGCTTAGCAGCGAGCTCGGGCAGCAGAAATTTGCCTCACGGGCAGCGTCGGGCAGGGAAGGGGAAGATGACGTGCCTGATGATGCTTCGCTGTATCCTGATTTGGGTGAGAGGTGAGAACGAAGGGTGGGAGAAGAATGGGGGAGGAGGAGAGAAGGGAGAGGGGGGGAAAGGAGAGCGGGGGAAAGGAGAAGGGAGAGGGTGGGAAAGGAGAGGGGGGGAGGGAAAGGAGAAAGGAGAGGGTAGGAATGGAGAAGGGAGAGGGGTGGGGAGGAGTGGGGGGGAGGAAAGGAGAAGGGAGAGGGGTGGGAAGGAGTGGGGGGGAATGGGGGACATAGGGTGGTGGAAGGGAGGCGACCGACATTTTCTATTCACCTTCATTTTGCTTTCCTCGTAACTTCCTCGTAACTTCCTCGTAGCCTCCTTGTGCCTTGTACATCTTTCCCGTGCGAGCGAGCTTATTGCGAGTATCTCATTTTCATTTTGCCTGCATTTATCTCGTGCTTCTGTCTACATGCTAATATCCGGGGAGATCCCATACACACCTGAAATTTCCTGTACACAGCCTGGAAAATCCCTTTTTTGAGGCGCCTCAAAAATAGACTCCCGTCTCCTGACGCCGCGCTCACTGGAAGGTGTCCAAGGACCTGAAATTTCCTGTACACAGCCTGGAAAATCCTTTTTTAAAGTGGAAATAATTGCTTCCTCTCCCCCTCTATTCCCAGTTCCCCTTACTCTGGCTGCTGTACCAGCACAACCAGGAGGCCATTCAGTCGCTTGGGGTCATGATTCATGAACAGAGAACAGACGGCTAGAGAGGCACACTCAACGTCCTGCCTACTCATGCCCGCTCAATGAGCATCTAGCCGTCTGTTCCTGCCTTCTCAGATGAGCATCTAGCCGTCTGTTCCTGCCTTCTCAGATGCTTCCCCCCTTTCCCCCCTTTCCCCCCTTTCCCCCCTTTCCCCCCTTTCCCCCCTTTCCCCCCTTTCCCCCCTTTCCCCCCTTTCCCCCCTTTCCCCCTTTCCCCCCTTTCCCCCCTTTCCCCCCTTTCCCCCTTTCCCCCCTTTCCCCCCTTTCCCCCCTTTCCCCCCTTTCCCCCCTTTCCCCCCTTTCCCCCCTTTCCCCCCTTTCCCCCCTTTCCCCCTTTCCCCCCTTTCCCCCCTTTCCCCCCTTTCCCCCTTTCCCCCCTTTCCCCCCTTTCCCCCCTTGTGTTCCAGCTCGCCTGTACTCCGTCGTCTGTACCAGGCTCTCCCCCCCTTCCCTTCCCGCCCCTCTCCCCCTCTCCCTTGTCTCCTCTTCCCCTGTTCTCTATCGTCTGTACCAGCACAGCCTGGAGTCCATTCACTGGCTTGAGGGCATGGACAGACGGCTAGAGAGGCACAGCGCAACACCTGCTATACCTACTGAACCAGGCTCTCCCCTCCTTCCCTTCCCCCCCCCCCCTCCCCCTCTCCCTTGTCTCCAGTTCGCCTGTGATCCATTGTCTATACCAGCTCAACCAGGAGGCCATCCATTGGCTTGGAGACATCAACAGACGGCTAGAGAGGCACAGCGCAACACCTGCTATACCGACTGAACCAGGCCCTAACCCCCTTCCCTTCCCCCCCCCTCCCCCTCTCCCTTGTCTCCAGTTTGCCTGTACTCCGTCGTCTATACCAGCACAACCAGGAGGCCATTCACTGGCTTGAGGGCATGGACAGACGGCTAGAGAGGGACGCAGCACACCTCAACAGCGTGCTTGACCGAGCCATACAGGTAGGCTTGGTAGATACCCAGCCATCTAGGTAGGCTCAGTGGATTCTGATCCATATAGGTAGGCTTGGTAGATACCGAGGCATACAGATAGGCTCGGTAAATGCCACGCTATTCAGGTAATAACACTTCTGAGCCCTTCTGGTGGGCTCGGTAAATACCATGGTGTGTAGGTAGGTCCGGTAAAGCAGGGGCGCAAAGAAACATTTTACCTAGCAGGATAGCTGAGGTCGGGCCTCGGGTATAGAGGAGGCATCTGCTCTGCTGGGTTGGAACGCAATGCTGAGCGGAAATGCCATGCTTCCCTTTCCTCCCCTCCCACCCAGCAACTGAGCTGCAGAAGGTGTGTAAAGGAATGGAGGTGAGGTAAGGAATGGAGGTGCGGTAAGGAATGGAGGTGCGGTAAGGAATGGAGGTGCGGTAAGGAATGCAGGTGAGGCTCGAGCAGCAGTGAGCAACCACGCGACAGCAGAGGCGGTCCTCAGAGCAGCTGACATATGCCCTGTCTTCCTCCTCTTCTTTTGAGTCGAATCAAAACCGCGTGTCATGAGTCTGCTTTTGAGTCGACTCAAAACCGCGTGTAATGAGTCTGCTTTTGAGTCGACTCAAAAGCATATGCCCTGTCTTCCTCCCCTCCCCTCCCCTCTCTACCCCCCCGTTCCTCCCTACCCTCCTTACCCTCCTTACCCTCTGCAGCAACTAAGCAAGGAGAGGGACCAAGCCGAGGCACAAGCAACAGTTATCGACCAGACGACAGCAGACGCCCTGCTTGCTGCCACCAGTATAGAGGAGGCATCAGCTGCGCTGCAAGAAATGCAGGCGACCACTGTTGACCTGGGGAAGCTGGCAGCGAGGGAGAGGGGGGAACGGGATAAGGGGAAGGCATCGGCCAACAGGGGGGGGACGGAGGGGAAGGAGGGGAAGAAGGGGAAGGAGGGGGAGGGGAAGGAGGGCAGCGGAGTGGGAAAAGGCGTAAGGGAGGAAGATAAGAGTCCTCTGGTGGAGTGTTTGCGGATGTATACTCGGGCACAGGGCCTCGAGAAGAGGTTCCACGCAGGTGAGGTCCCTCCCTCCCTCCCTCCCTCCCTCCCTCCCTCACGTTGCTGGTAGATCTGCCGCCCGCTACTATTGAAAGGGAGCTGGGGGTCACAGCAGAACCGTCAACAATTGGAGGAGGAGGAGATGCTGACCGTCCATCTCCTCCCCTCCCTGCGCCAGCCCTGCAGGTGTTCCAGCAACACGACAATTTTTAGGCGCCTCAAAACTTTTTTTGAGGATTTTTTAGGCGCCCCAAAATTTCCCCCCGCCAGCCCTGCAGGTGTACCAGCAGCACGACAGGGAGCTCGCCATGCGCCAGTTCATGCTGGCACGGCTCAAAGACCTGGACGGCTACCGCCCGCTGCTGAGGGAGCTGGGGATCACTGCCGCCCAGGCGGACGCCACAGCAGAGGCTATGGACGGCAAAAACTGTACGTTGTATGATTATAAAGGGGGGTTCCTAGGGAGCTGGATGGTTACCAGCCACTGCTGGGGGAGCTGGGGATCAGTCCTGCCCAGTCAAATGCCGCTGCCGAGGCAATGGACAAGAGCAACCGTGAGTGCGTATGTGACTATATGGGGGGGGACTATGGATCTGGTGACTTTTGAGTCGACCAAAAAATCCCTAGGGATCTGGACAGGGCAGCTGCTGGCCACTGGGCGTTACCGAGGGAGCCGGGAATCAGTGCCGCCCAGACGAAAGGGACCCGACCCTCCATCCCATGCACGTCTTTCCCATCCACGTATGGCTAAAACCACCACCAAGTGGTGTTCTCTTGAAAGGGACCCGACCCTCCATCCCATGCACGTCTTTCTCTCCCTCTTTTCCTGTGCATTTCTCCTCCTACCAGCCAAAAGGCAGCGACTTCAGGGTACCTTTCTCATGTGGTAACAGCGCTCTTCTCTTCTCCTCCTGGTTTGACTGCAAGGGACCCGACCGTTGAGGCGCCTCAAAACGCCTCAAAAGTCAGGCCTTTCTCATGTGGTATCAGAGCTCTTCTCTCCTCCTGGTTTGACTGAGAGGGACCTGACCCGACCACTCATCTGCATCAGCATCTGTCTCTCCTCTCACCTCTTCCCCTTCATTTCTGTTTCTCCTACCCCTTCCCCAGCCAGCAAGAAGCGGCTGCAGGCCTTTCTGATGTGGTATCCGCTCTTCTCCTCCTGGTTCGACCGAGAACGGTCGGGCCTTGCTTCCGCATCAGCATTCACAACTCCCTATCCTCCTCTCTCTCTTCTTGTGCTCCCCACTGCACCCACCCAGCCAGCAAAAAGCAGCTGCATGCACTCCTGATGTGGTACCAGCTCTTCTCCTCCTGGTTCAATCGCGAGGGGCCCGACCACCCATCCACACCAGCATTTATAACTTTTCCTCTCCTCCCTTCTCCTTCATTTTCTTTTGGGGCGCGGTGCTTTGGGTTCAGAAAAGGCAAAAAGTTCGAACTTATAGAAGGGTTTAACACGTTTCTGTGTGATGCAGTGGGTTTTACTATGGTGAAGCACGGTTAGCGTTCGAAATATTGCATCTTCTGCACAAAGCACCACGCCCTTATGTGTGTTGCCTACTCCTTCCCCAGCCAGCAAGAAGCAACAGCAGGCCTTTCTGATGTGGTATCAGCTCGTCTCCTCCTGGTTCGACCGAGAAGGACCCAACCACTCATCGCGTCAGCATTCACAACTCCCTCTCCCCTTCTCCCCCTCATTCGTGTTTCTCCTCTCATTCTTCTTTCTCCTCTCTCTTCTTGTGCTCCCTACTGCACCCACCCAGCCAGCAAGAAGCGGCTGCAAGCCTTTCTGATGTGGTATCCGCTCGTCTCCTCCTGGTTCGATCGCGAGGGGCCCGACCACCCATCCGCATCAGCATTTGTGGCCAACGCACAATCCGATCGCGACGCCAGCCTGGCACGAGCCACGTCAGCATCATCCGCCCTACGGGGTTTCCAAGAAAGGCTTCTTGGGGATTGTGGGCTGCGGTTACCACACAGTAACTGGACGGCACAACAGGACGAAGTTTTGGCTCGGTTTCACACTGTAGCTGCCGCAGCTGGTGCCGAGCCTCAGTGCATGGATTGGGATAAGCTCGATCCTGGGTATGTGGATCGGCCGGGCCTGGAGGCCCCGCCATACGTCTGGCAAAAGGATCCAGACCTGTTTCCGGACCAGTACCCGGAGGTTCGGGCGCATTTCACCTTCTTACTTCGGTATTACGGGGCTCCTGAGCAGGTAAAACTGTTGGTGGATCGGTTATACGGGTGTACAAATGGGATGCTGGGCACCGGAAAATTGCCGGGAGTTCGGGCAGAGTTACTTGTAAATGTTTTTGAGCCGGAAAAGACTCTCGGGCAGTGGATGGACATGTGGAAAGAAACTGATCCAGGGATTTTTGTCGTCCCGGTATTACCCCATTCGGTCGACGATTCCCGGGGGTATAATGAGTTGGCATGGATGGCAAGAGGTGACCTGCTAGTGCTGCTACAGGACGACTCCTTGCCGCCCGAGAGCTGCGATTGGTTGCAGGATCTGCTCTCGGCGTTTTCCGCATGGCCCCGGCTCGGAATGGTCGGCTATCGGACGGACAACATGACGAACCTCGCCGCCCCGACAGCTGGCAAATTCGCTCGTTTCTGGGCGGATTTCGCTCGAGAGGAGGATGAGGTGGAGGGTGGGGGGGAGGAGGAGAAGGGGAGAGAAGGGGCAGGTGAAACTACTGTAGGGGGAAGAGACACGGGAGGGGAAGCGACAAGGGAGAGGAGGGTAGGTGGAGTTAAGGGGATGAAGAGGAAGGATGTGGAGACGGGAGTGCGCATGCATTTCACAGGGCTGGTTACCGGGGTGCCGCTGGTGGTGCGGCGCAACGTGCTGAGGCGCCTGGGAGGATTGGATGAGGCGGACGCCAGGGAGGGGGAGGCGGCTATTGTTTCGGACTGGCATCTGGCAACAAGGGTGTGGCTGTCAGGGTACCAGGTGAGGGTGTGGCTGTCAGGGTACCAGGTGAGGCAGAGCAGGTGAAGGTCTGCCCACTGGTGGTTGGGGGGGGTGTGCTGAAGAGAGTGCTCTGAGGCGCATGGCCCTTGGGGTTGGATGAGGCGCATGGCCCTTGGGGTTGGATGAGGCGCATGGGGGGTTGGATGAGTCGCATGGCCCTTGGGGTTGGATGAGGCGCATGGCCCTTGGGGTTGGATGAGGCGCATGGGAGGTTGGATGAGGCGCATGGCCCTTGGGGTTGGATGAGGCGCATGGCCCTTGGGGTTGGATGAGGCGCATGGCCCTTGGGGTTGGATGAGGCGCATGGGGGGTTGGATGAGTCGCATGGCCCTTGGGGTTGGATGAGGGGCATGGCCCTTGGGGTTGGATGAGGCGCATGGGGGGTTGGATGAGTCGCATGGCCCTTGGGGTTGGATGAGGGGCATGGCCCTTGGGGTTGGATGAGGCGCATGGGGGGTTGGATGAGGCGCATGGCCCTTGGGGTTGGATGAGGCGCATGCCCCTTGGGGTTGGATGAGGCGCATGGCCCTTGGGGTTGGATGAGGCGCATGGAGGGTTGGATGAGGCGCATGGCCCTTGGGGTTGGATGAGGCGCATGGCCCTTGGGGTTGGATGAGGCGCATGGCCCTTGGGGTTGGATGAGGTGCATGGCCCTTGGGGTTGGATGAGGCGCATGGCCCTTGGGGTTGGATGAGGCGCATGGCCCTTGGGGTTGGATGAGGCGCATGGGGGGTTGGATTCTATGTTGTCAAAAACGCTTTTGCTAGTTTGCGTTTTGCGTTTAAACGCAATTGTTTAAACGCAAAAACGAGTCAAAACGCTCGAACGCACCTCAAAAAGTTTTCGGGCTGCCCGGAACTGAAAATCGAAAACTTTGTGATTGGGCTACTGGAAACGCGATTCTGAAAGTCGCGTTTTCTGCGGGGTCGAATTTTGACCCGCGGGCTTCAGCCTGGTGAAAAAATTGCAGGAAAATAGCGAAATCGCTACATGGCGACTGCAAGCAGACGTTCGCCATGTCGCGAAATCCAACCCAACTCCCTCCCTTTCACCGCACTTAAAGCGCGTGACCCAAGAACGATCAAGACTCAAAGTCTTTGAATCTTGGTCAGAGAGGCGAAATTCGCACGGGGGTTGCGAAACGAAAAATGGGATTGGGGAAGCGCGAAAGTCACGGACCTCGCCTGCGGGAGATGGGCGCTACGTGACCGCAAACGCTCTGGCGGGGCAGCGTTTAGCGTTTAAACGCTGCGTTTAAACGCTAAACGCTAAACGCGTGGTAAAACGCTAAACGCTCGGGTAAAATTTTAGGGGCAGCCCGACGAAAAAATCGACCAAAATTTTTTCGCGACATTGCGACCTGGCGAATTCAACTAGACATTCGCCAAGTCGCAAATCCCAACCGAGCGACCAAAAAACGCATCCAATTCTTTTGCCCCGCTCAACCGCACAGCACCCTGTTCATCTACGGCCACTCCAACCTAACCACTTTCTCCCCTTCTTCCATCACAATCTCTTCCCCATGAGAAACGGGAACCCTAGAGTTCCGCGCGACATAGCCGTAGATCAGATTTAGTCGTCATTCTCTCATCTCCCACGCCCACTCACCCTTGCCACCTAATTTCGCGCTAAGTTAAGGGCCCACGCCCATGTCGACCCCCCCTAATGGTGCTGCAGACGCTAATCCTACAGCGTCTGCAGCGTCAAATATTTACGAGGCAGAGTCTAATCATGATGTTTACAAGCATTACAAAGTTAGAGTTAAGGAGGCCGGGGTCGCCACAGCTAGGGTGGAATGTCGTTATTGCGGGCTGTCTTTTGTAGGAATTCCCAACCGGTGCGCTATGCATTTCGCGGAGTGGGAAGGACAGGGGCGGCGGGAGGTCAAGGAATGTCCCTCGGCGCCAAAGGAGGTGAGGGAGGCAATGCAGGCACTATACGAAGGGAAGGCGTCTGTCAAGGCCCAGAAGCGTAAGGAGGTCGCGGATGCGGTGGAGGCCGTGGGGGAGGGGGAAAGCGGGGCAAGATAACTACGTATTTCAGCAACGGCGCGGCATGTGCTAAGCGTGAGGCGGATGCGGCATTGTGCCTCATGTTTGCAGCCCTCCGCATCCCAGAACGTCATGCCGACCACCCACTCTTCGTCGATGCCGTGCATGCGGTCGCTCGTGCGGGAACAACGTACGTGCCGCCCAAACGCACGTACATTGGAGGAGCGGGGTTGAAGGAGTGTCGCACCCGCATCGATCTCGCCCTTGATGCACTCAAACAGAATTGGGAGAGGCATGGCGTCACCGTGGCTTCAGACATGATGACAGACCGGTGCGGGAGGCCGCAAGCGAACGTCATGTTAGTCAATGACTTCGGCGCCATGTTTGCCGACTGCATTGACTGCCGCATGGAGACGAAGACAGGCGGGTACATTGCCGGCATCCTCCGCCCTATCATCCAGAAAATCGGGCCTGCGAATGTGGTGGCGCTATGCACGGATGGGGGGAGTAACTACGGCAAGGCCTGCAAGGTGTTGAGGGAGGAGTGGCCGCACATTGAGCATGTGCCGTGCGCCACTCATGTCCTAGACCTGCTCATGGAAGACGTGGGAAAGCAGGCGTGGGCGAAGAGGGTGGTTGAGGGTGCGAACGAGGTGATAAATTACGTCCGCAATCACCACTGGACGAGGAACTTCTTGCGCGAGCCAGGGGAGCTGAGGGGCAAGGTGCTGCAGCTGTTGAAGCCAGCGGGCACCCGGTTCGGAACCCAGTACATTGCAGTGTCGAGGCTTGTAGACCTCCACGGGAAGCTGACTGTGTTGGTGGCAGGCGAAACGTGGAAGGCGTGGGCCGTAGGGAAGCAGAAGGCAGCGGCCGATTCCATCCAGAGCATTGTGCTTAACCAGGCTTGGTGGGCAGCAGCTGAGTTCTTTGTCAAGCTGTTGAAACTGCCTTACCTTGTGATGCGGTCGACTGACTCCTCGGCCAAGGGGATGATGGGGCAGATTTATGAGCTCATGCTCAAACTCACTGTGGACGTGACTGATCTGTTGAAGAAGGAAGACTTGCAGCTGACGCCGGAGGATAAGGAGGGGATTGGGGAGATCATCCAGCATCGGTGGGACGTCAGCATGGCTTGCCCACTGCATGCTGTTGGCCGGATCCTCAACCCGGCCAACCAGGTTGCTAAGATCTTTGGCCCCGACAAGGAGTGCACCGACCTGTTTAAGGAGTTCATTGGCCGATACAGCAGCACCATCACCATCGATCGTAAGGAGGCAAAGGAGAAGAGTGCGGTAGTGGTACTGCAGGAGGGAGTGACTGCATTCCTGAAGCTGAGGGGTTCCTTCGGCAAACCCGACGCAATAATGCAGCGGCAGAAAGTGAAGGAGGGGAGTCTAAGTATGGAGGACTGGTGGACCTGGCACGGGACCGACCACCCCGAGCTGGCAGAGCTCGCGTGTCGTGTGCTCACGCAGCCGGTGTCTGCATCCAGCTGCGAGCGCGGGTGGGCAGTGTGGGAATCGGTGCACACTGCACGCCGCAACCGTCTCGGGCCCGAGAAGTGCCGGGACTTGGTGTTTGTTGCGCACAACTGGAACGTTGTGCGCAACTGGCACAAAACCAGCGAGGAGACTAGGGCGGTTCTTGCGGGGAACATCCCGGATGCTCCCATTCCAAAAGGATACAACGTCGATGAGGAGGGGCAGTTAGAGGAGGATGAGTATGGAGATGAGCCCGTGCTCGAGGACGAGTATGGGGAGGAGGAGGAGGAGGAGTAGGAGGAGATGAGGGAGTGGCGGCGGCGGTTAAGAAGCATGGGGGGCTTTTGGGTAGGAGGGTGGAGGAAGGAAGACGGAGGGTGCTGTTGATTAGAGGGTGGTAGTAGGTAGTACATGTGGTTGTCGTTGACATGTGGATTTGACATGCCAATTTTTTTTTATGTGATATAATTTGGAGGAAAATTGTTGTCAACCATAATCCCCTTGCCTCCCCCTACCTATCCCAGGTTTTTTTACCCTGCCCGGAAATTTTTTTCCAGCTGCCCGAGAGTGCGTTTACCGTAGCGTTTAGAAACTCAAGCAGCAGCGTTTAGCGTTTAAACGCTAGCGTTTAAACGATGCGTTTAAAACGCTAAACGCGTTTGCGGTCACGTTTGGCGACGTTTTGGCGACGAGTGGAAACAGGGAGGGTGAGAACCAGAGTTGGGGCGCGTACAATATAGAGAAAAAACCGACCCTACTATGTAACTAGGACTGTTGGGCCAAAGATGATCGGGCAAAAGCACACGTGAGTCACCTGAAACACGAAGCAAAATATTGCGGAAACACGCCCGGCCTGGCCCCAACCGAACCCACTGGTAACTATATTACAACGCCAAATCTACAACATGAACCCTATGCAATTGTGTAACTAAAGTCTGCAAAAAACAAACAATGAGCTCACACAAAGGCCATGCGTAACAACAGGAATATAGTACATAGGATAGATGCATTCTGGCTGTTTCTTTTCAAACAGAGTATGTCATAACAAAGTCTTTTTTATTAACACGAGCCTTAAGGGTGTGGTGGTGTGAGGGAGAGCGTGGAAGAGGTGGGCAGAGTGCAAGTTGATGCGTGCAGTGCCCTGCGCGTGTCATGACCCACTGTTGGGAGAGCAAGGCGAGGGGAAGGCTGACGGAAAAGAAAGGGGGAAGTGAGTGAATGAGGGATGAGCAGAGGGGACCAGGAGGATGAGCTGAGGCCAAGGAGTGGGTGAGCTGAGGCCAAGGAGTGGGTGAGCTGAGGCCAAGGAGTGGGTGAGCTGAGGCCAAGGAGTGGGTGAGCTGAGGCCAAGGAGTGGGTGAGCTGAGGCCAAGGAGTGGGTGAGCTGAGGCCAAGGAGTGGGTGAGCTGAGGCCAAGGAGTGGGTGAGCTGAGGCCAAGGAGTGGGTGAGCTGAGGCCAAGGAGTGGGTGAGCTGAGGCCAAGGAGTGGGTGAGCTGAGGCCAAGGAGTGGGTGAGCTGAGGCCAAGGAGTGGGTGAGCTGAGGCCAAGGAGTGGGTGAGCTGAGGCCAAGGAGTGGGTGAGCTGAGGCCAAGGAGTGGGTGAGCTGAGGCCGAGTGGGTGAGCCGAGGCCAAGGAGTGGGTGAGCTGAGGCCAAGGAGTGGGTGAGCCGAGGCCAAGGAGTGGGTGAGCTGAGGCCAAGGAGTGGGTGAGCTGAGGCCAAGGAGTGGGTGAGCTGAGGCCAAGGAGTGGGTGAGCTGAGGCCAAGGAGTGGGTGAGCTGAGGCCAAGGAGTGGGTGAGCTGAGGCCAAGGAGTGGGTGAGCTGAGGCCAAGGAGTGGGTGAGCTGAGGCCGAGTGGGTGAGCCGAGGCCAAGGAGTGGGTGAGCTGAGGCCAAGGAGTGGGTGAGCCGAGGCCAAGGAGTGGGTGAGCTGAGGCCAAGGAGTGGGTGAGCTGAGGCCAAGGAGTGGGTGAGCTGAGGCCAAGGAGTGGGTGAGCTGAGGCCAAGGAGTGGGTGAGCTGAGGCCAAGGAGTGGGTGAGCTGAGGCCAAGGAGTGGGTGAGCTGAGGCCAAGGAGAGGGGGAGCTGAGAGGCAAGAGAGCGGGAGCTGAGAGGCAAGAGTCAGGCCCCACCATCACAACCTCACTCCCGCCTTGTAAATCAGGGTGACAGGGAGCAGGGGAGCAGGGGGAGAAACGGATCAAGGGGGTGGAATGAAAACAGGGGGAGACAATGGGAGCAGCGGAAAGGAATGAGAGGGAAGTGGGGGGGGGGAGGGGGGGAGCGCGGATGGGAGAGGAGGACAGGGGGAAAGAGAGAGGAGGTTAGGGGGAGAGGGAGAGGAGGATAGGGGGAAAAGGAGAGGAGGATAGGGGGAGAGGGAGAGGACGATAGGGGGAAAGGGAGAGGAGGACAGGGGGAAGGTAGAGGATGATAGGGGCAAAGGGAGAGGAGGATAGGGGGAAAGGGAGAGAAGGACAGGGGGACGGGGAGAGGATGATATGGAAACAGAGGGGAAAGAGAGGGGCGCAGAGGGGAAAGAGAGGGGGAGCAGAAGGGAATGTGAAGGGAAACTGGGGGGAAGGAGACGGAAAACTGGGGGGAAGGAGAGGGGAAACGGAGGGGGGAAGGAGAGGGGGAACGGAGGGGAAGGACTGGACAGGAGGAGAGGTGGGATCGAAGACGGGTAGAGCAGGAGGCAAGAGGAGGAGGCCAAAGAGAGGGGGACCTGAGGTAAAGGAGAGGGAGGAGGGGAGGGGAAAGAGAGGCGGTGGAAGCAGAGAGGAGACGAGGGGAAAATGGAGAGGAGGATATGAGGAAGAGAGGGGGAACCATAGACGACGGGAGGGGAAAGGGAGAGGAGGAGATGCGGAAACAAACGGGAAAATATAGGATATATAGGAGGCTTGACAGGGAAAGAGGGGAAAACAGGGAGGAGAAGAGGGAGAGAACCGGAGTGGAGAAAGGGGCAAAGAGGAGGGGAGATGAGGGGAAAGGGAGGGGGAGCTATGGGGAAAGAGAGGGGATGCAGAGGAGATCCGAGGGGAAAGGGAGATGGATCTGGGGGGGAAAAGATTGGGGGGGTGTGGGAAACGAGGGGGAGCAGAGCTGAAGGGAAGGAGAGGAGGAACTGAGGGGAATGAGAGGGGGGAACTGAGGGGAATGAGAGGGGGGAACTGAGGGGAATGAGAGGGGGGAACTGAGGGGAATGAGAGGGGGGAACTGAGGGGAATGAGAGGGGGGAACTGAGGGGAGGGAGAGGGGGGAACTGAGGGGAAGACAGAGAGGATGAGGGGAAAACGGGTGTGGGCAGCGTGGGAAATGGGGAGGAAGAGAGGGGGAAACATAGACGCGGAGAGCGTGATGCGGAGGGGAGGAGAGGGAGGGAGCAGAGAGGAGGAGAGTGGGATCGCGGGGACAGCAGGAGAGGGGGAAACGGAGAAGGGTAGAGCGGTAAGGGAGACGGGCGTCGAAGGGTAGGGCTGCAGCTGCGACCTGGCGAAGGGAGATGGTCGCGGAGGGGAAGGGTGAAGGCGGGGAGGGCTGCACGTGCGACAAGGGAAGGGAGATGGGTGATGTGGGGAAGTGCGACTTGGGGGAGGGCTGCACGTGCGACGAGGAGGACGGAGGAGGTTGACGAGGGGGAAGGGACTTGGGCGACGAGGGGATGGGAGATGGACCTTCGAGATGAAACCCCGCTGAGTGGCCAGGGGAAAGGCGAGGAGTGGCTCACTGGATATTCGTTGAGAAGCGAATGGTCCGGCACGCGCTTGAAATTCCCCAGGTCTTTCGATTTTCGTCGGTAATGCCCGAAGAAAGTGTAAGATAGCTGCGTACAAATGCGCCTGGCGTTAGTGCTCGAAAATGCCTCGGCGCTTGTGTGCTAGGGCGAGATACCTACGTGCCTTGTATGCGTTGCCAATAAGGCAAAAAATGAGACTGCATTGGCTGTTGATAGTGAGTTAGGTCGTCATTCTCCTACGCTACGGCTGCCATTGTCATGAGTCCCAAGTAAGTCCTAGGCACTTCGAGTCTTGATCCACCCTCCCGTCGTTGCTGGTTGCAGGTGCGACGCTCGCAGTCGCACCCCAGCGGTGGTTGGGGGCTCGACCAATCACTTCTCGTCGTTCAAGGTTTACCTCTCGTCGCTGAATTTCAGGGTAACCGTGCGTACTCAGGTTGGGTTTCGCGAGCGACCAAGAATCAAAGACTTTGAGTCTTGATCGTTCTTGGGTCACGCGCTTTAACTCCCCCCCGTCTACAACATCCAACCATTTCTCACAAATGCTCCAGTCTCCCCCCCTTACCTCCCATCCTGTTTTGCGACAAAAGCTAAAACAGAGCGCGCCAGCTCACGCAATTTCCGCTTAGCGTTTCATACGCTAAACATGTTCAGAGCACCATAGCCTTGAGTCGCGAAGCCGAGCCGGTAGTCGCCCCCTCCGCCATTCCCCACCTCCCCCCTCTTTCCCTTGCCCGGCCAAAAAATTTGCCTGCCCGGGCATTGGTAGGATGAGGCGCATTGGGGGTTGGATGAGGCGCATGGAGGGTTGAAGGAGGCGCATGGAGGGTTCAGACGAGGCGTATGGGGTTTTGGACGAGGCGCATGGGGGTTCGGACGAGGCGCATGGGGGGTTGGATGAGGTGGATGACTGGGAGGGGGAAGCTGCAGTTATCTCGCTTCCCTACCTCAATCCCCAGCTTCCATCTTCGCTTTCCTTCTTCTTTCTCATTCGAAAATCTTGTTTTTTGCAGCTGCCTTACATAATAACTACTCTTATCCCTCCATGTGACACCCTGTGTCCTCCCTCCCTCACCTTCTCTGGCCTCCACAACATCGCAGGTTGCTTGCCTCGGCTTTGCAAGGGGAACTCCGGCCGCTCCCCTCTCCAGCATACCATGTCGCTCCCCTTCCCCACTTAACATCTCAGGTGGATAACCTCTACCTCCACAAGGGGACCTCTGGTGACGCTGGTGCCTTGTGCCACTTCCTTGAGGCTTCACATCACATAACCTTTTCTCCCTGTCACTCTCTTTGTTGCTGCTGGCGCTGGTGGCTCTTCCCCCCACATAACATCTCAGGTTGCTCGCCTATACCTTCGCAAGGGGACCTCTGGTGACGCTGGTGACTTTGATCGCATCTCACGAACTGGTTACCGCCGCGTAACATATCGCCCGAGTTTCCTTGAGAAGCCGGATGCTGCTGTAGATTATGGCCAATACGACGCGTTTTATACAGAATATCACGAACAGATAAAAACGGAGGTGATAAGGCTGAATTTTTTGCTCACTAAGTGATTCTCATTGTGGCTGGAGTACATAGAAAAGCTTTTCATAAAATACTTCCAATATATGAAAGGCTGAACAGACTAAACCAGAACCATCTCGATATAGCATACCATGGCAGTGCTTGGCGCTGTAACCTATGGCCAATGCAATCAGCATTCTACAGTATATGAAGGGCATTATCTGCGTGACACATTATTAGTATGAGCAATTCGCGTAGGAAGGTGACAGCAGTGCAGTGTAGAGAAACACTAATTGTTTTGGTTCACTGCTAGTAAGAGAATGCATCCTCTTTTTCTACAGGGAGCAAGCTCTCGTGGATGAAGGAGAATTCCGCACAATACCCCGGAAAATAGGCATTCCTTTCCACGTGAAACAGCCGGAAACCCATGTTCTGAATGCCGTAGAAATACTTCTCCATCAGACGCAGTGTGCTTGCACTGCGAGGGGGAGAGGAGGGAGGGAGGGAAAGAAAGGCGGAGAGCAAGCTTCTGAGACGACATAAATGCAGGTGTGAAACAGTCAGGAACCTTAACTATGCCATACATATCCTTCTCCATCAAACGCAGTGTGCTGGCGCTGCCAGGAGGGCAGGGAGGAGAGAGGACGATGAGGGGAGGGAGGGAGGAGGGGGGAGAGACACAGGCAAGCCTGATTTTTTAGTCGACTCAAAAATCACCAGGAGGGGGGAGAGACACAGGCAAGCCTGTGGAGTCGACTGAAAAGGTGGGGAAGAGCAGCAGCTGGGACCCCAACCATGTGCCGAGTGCTATAGAAATCCCTTGAGAAATACTTCTCCATCAGGTGACGAGAGCCCGCACTCTCATATTGAAGGTGATATTTGAGACCAGCTAGCACTCTCTAATAAGGAGATCAGGCGAGCCCTTGAGTAGTAGGTGACCTTTTTGGATTTTAAGAAAGAATCTCCATGGGGTGATGCGTGCGAGCACTGTCAAACAATAGGTAAGAAACGATAAGATAAGAAACGATAAGATCAGAAACGATTAGATAAGTTGAACCTTTGTCTTGCGGGCCAAGCTGTATCAGGCAGGACATGTTCTGTTATTGAGAATTCTAAAAAAACAGACTCCCACCTGGAACACACTCTCACCTCAATGTACTCCCTCCCCGCCTGCTGCATCGCCTCCTCAAGCGAGATGACTTTTGAGTCGACTCAAAAGTCATCACAGAACTCACCCGTGGAGTTCTAATCCTTCAACACATCAATGTATGCCCTCTGCGCGCTCTACATCGCCTCTTCAAGCGTCACCAACTTGACCCCCGGGAACTCCTGCGTCGCGCCATTTTGTTTCAGGCCCCCCTTGAGATGAAAGCCTAGAATGTAGCCCCAGGCACTCACCCGTGAAACTCGATCAGCAGCTGGCCAATGGGGGGGTTCCTCCTGGCAGTGTATCGCTCCATGAGGTCATCCAGCACGGGGTACTCGCACCCCTCGCAGTCAATTTTAAACACATCGATGTACTCCCTCCCCTCATGCTGCATCGCCTCTTCAAGTGTCACGAACTTGGTCCCCGGGAACTCCCGCGTCGCGTTCGCCTTGGTCCGCAACCCCACCAGCCCCACGTTCCGAAAGCGCATGAACGGCTGGGATTGCATCTCGGCGAGAGTGGTCACGTTGAGGAACGGATCGAAGGTGAAGGGCTTGGCGTGGATCACCTTCTGGACGGCTTTCTCGAAGCTGGGGTCGCCGTGGCTACCAATGCTGTGAGCAGGGGAGGGGGCACGAGGGACAGATTGGGGGGGGGGGGGGGGGGTAAAAGGGGGGGGATCGAAGGTGAAGGGCTTCGCGTGGATCACCTTCTGGACGGCTTTCTCGATGCTGGGGTCACCATGGTTGCCGATGCTGTGAGTAGGGGAGGGGGCACGAGGGACAGATTGGGGGGGGGGGCGGGGGTAAAAGGGGGGGATCGAAGGTGAAGGGCTTGGCGTGGATCGCCTTCTGGACGGCTTTCTCGATGCTGGGGTCACCATGGTTGCCGATGCTGCAGGTCGGGGCAGCAGGGGCAGTAGGGAAGATCAAGGGGAGAGTGTGAGTGAGGGGGGTGTTAGGACGAAACGGGTCCAAGGAGCAGGGCTTGGCGTGTAACATTTCTTAGACGGCTTTTTCAAAGCTGGGACCGCCGAAGCTGCCAGCACTGCGAGCAGAGGCATGACGGCGCAACAGGAGGAGGGTGTCGGGCAAACGAGGGCGGGAGGGGAGGAAGGCGGGGAGAGGGGAAGGGGGGGGAAAGGGGGGGCATGGCGGGAGGGGGGAGGGACATATGGATTGTGGATTCGGATTCAGGGGCTTACGAGGCAGGAGGGGGAGGAAGCGAGGGGGGGTGCGACAGATGGATGGTTTGGAGGGAGACTTTTGAGTCGACACAAAAGGCAGGGATGGGAGGGAGGAACGTTTGAATGAAACGGTTTTTGAGTCGACTCAAAAATCGACTCATTGCACACGTGATTTTGCAGGGTGTTTTTGAGAATTCTCAAAAACACCCTGCAAAATTACACACGTGATGGATGGTTAGGAGGGATGGGAGGGAGGAATGTTTGAATGAAACGGTTCTCATGAAGCAAGTCATTGGCATCTGATCTGAACCTGCTCTGCTCGCCTAAACACCGGTGCTGAACCTGCTGGGCGCACCAGAACGGTGATCTTTGGCTTTGAGAAGAACGGCCTCATGACACACGTCAGTGGCATCAGAAGAGGAGGCTGAACTATGACCTGCTCTGCTCACCTGAGGAGAGTGGTTTCTTTATCCGCTGGGCTCACCTGAGGAGAGTGGTTTCTGTATCCGCTGGGCTCACCTGAGGAGAGTGGTTTCTGTATCCGCTGGGCTCACCTGAGGAGAGTGGTTTCTGTATCCGCTGGGCTCACCTGAGGAGAGTGGTTTCTTTATCCGCTGGGCTCACCTGAGGAGAGTGGTTGCTTTATCCGCTGGGCTCACCTGAGGAGAGTGGTTTGTTTATCCGCTGGGCTCACCTGAGGAGAGTGGTTTGTTTATCCGCTGGGCTCACCTGAGGAGAGTGGTTTCTTTATCCGCTGGGCTCACCTGAGGAGAGTGGTTTCTTTATCCGCTGGGCTCACCTGAGGAGAGAGGTTTCTTTACCCGCTGGGCTCACCTGAGGACGGTGATCTTTGGCTTTGAGAAGAACGTCCTCACGGCGCACGTCAGCGGTATCTAAAGACTTGGAGAGTTTGACCTGCTCTCGCGAGCGACGCATGTGACGAAGAAGACTCTGAGCTTTGACCTTTTCTGCTCACCTGAAGACTAGTGCCTCACCTGAAGACTAGTGCCTCACCTGAAGACTAGTGCCTCACCTGAAGACTAGTGCCTCACCTGAAGACTAGTGCCTCACCTGAAGACTAGTGCCTCACCTGAAGACTAGTGCCTCACCTGAAGACTAGTGCCTCACCTGAAACTAGTGCCTCACCTTAAGACTAGTGCCTCACCTGAAGACTAGTGCCTCACCTTAAGACTAGTGCCTCACCTGAAGACTAGTGCCTCACCTGAAGACTAGTGCCTCACCTGAAGACTAGTGCCTCACCTGAAGACTAGTGCCTCACCTGAAGACTAGTGCCTCACCTGAAGACTAGTGCCTCACCTGAAGACTAGTGCCTCACCTGAAGACTAGTGCCTCACCTTAAGACTAGTGCCTCACCTGAAAACTAGTGCCTCACCTTAAGACTAGTGCCTCACCTGAAGACTAGTGCCTCACCTGAAGACTAGTGCCTCACCTGAAGACTAGTGCCTCACCTGAAGACGGTGATCTTTGGCTTGGAGAAGAACGTCCTCATGGCGCACGTCCACTGCAGAGGAGGATCGCGGAGTGCGAGCGGGCGAGGGAGGGAGCGAGAGAGAGGGAGAGGGGCAGGCCGGACATGGAGAGAGGGGCTTGCGAGGAACAAGAGGGAATGGCTGAGTCTGAGAAGAGAGTCTTCATGATGCACGCCCACTGCACAGGCGGGTCGCGGAATGCAAGCGAGGGAAAGAGAGAGGGAGGGAGGGAGGGAGGGAGGTAGGGAGCAGAGAGACGAGAGGCGAGGAGCAAGAGTGAGTGGCGCGCAGAGTAGCTGCCTTTGAGAAAAACGTCCTCATGACACATGTCCACTGCACGAGGAGGGCAGAGGAAGAGCGAAACCGAGAGGCCGGACGGACAGGAAAGGGGGTGGGGGGAAGGTAAGGGAGGGGAAGGGAAAGGGGGGGGAAGGGGAAGGGGGGGAGGGGGGGAGAGGAACAAGTGAGAGACACTACAGAAGATGAAGCGGGTGGCACACCGGTGGACTCGCCGCCCAGTAGACGAACTTTGGTATATCATTTTTGAGAATTCTAAAAAATGACACCTTCATTGCGCAGAGAGGTGACCGATCTTGCCGCCGTCACCAGCGCAACCGATGCGTCGCTCGCGAGGGCAGGGGTAGGTGGGGACGAAGATCAAGTCCCACATGCGCTTCACGCCCGTCAGTTTCACGAACATTGCACGCGTAAAACCCTCACCTTGCAGCATTGCATGCGTAAAATGCGTTTTGTTTTGGATAATTCTCAAAACAAAACATGCGCTTCAAGTCCATCAGTTTCACGAACATTACACGCCCAAATTCCTCACCTTGCCGCCATCGCTAGCCCTGCCGCTGCGTCGCTCGCGAGGGCAGGGGTAGGTGGGGACGACGATCAAGTCCCACATGCGCTTCACCTCCATTTCCCGCGGCTGCGGAAACCCTCCCCCCTCCTCCCCCTCCTCCCTCCCCCCACCGAAGATGACAGTAAGAGCTTACCTTGCCGCCATCGCCAGCGCGGCCAATGCGCCTTTCGCGAGGGCAGGGGTAGGTGGGGACGAAAATGAAGTCCCACATGCGCTTCACCTCCATTTCCCTCGGCTGCGTCACCCCGCCGAACGCCTCCGCCAGCACCTCCGTCGCTTCCTGCGATGAGAATTCCCAGACAATCCCGAGGTTATATTAATGGGTATAAAGATTTGAGAGTGTATTTCTGTTCGGCAAACTGGTTATCTCCCGCGGCTGCGTCCCCCCGCCAAACGCCTCCGCCAGCACCTCCGTCTCCTCCTGCGATGACAAGATGACAATCCCGAGGCCACATGAGAGTCCTGGGGCCACATTGATGAGTATAAATCCTCGAGAGTGTACATAACGACGCAACCGACCTTACGTCATTTGAAGTAACGCGAAGCGAGAACATTGTACGCGAAACATTCTACCCTAAAAAAAAATCTGCTTCACGCTCAAATGCCCTCACCATGTTAAAAATAAAAACAGAAAAGTCTCACCATGTACGCTCTCTCTCGGTGACCGTGGCCTCCTGTGACATCCTTTGCTCGGATTCTGCCGTGTCTATCGGTGTATAATCCGTGTGATAATAGTGGTGCTTTGAGACGTCTCAACTCACCATGTGTGTTATTAATTTGGAATCCTTAAAAATATGAGTAAGATCCGTGTGACTTTATTCGTGCTTCGAGACGTCTCGACTCACCGTGTACGCTCTGTCTGCTTCCTGGAGCATCCGTTGCTCGAATGCTGCCGTGTCTCTCAGTGTATAATGTATCATGCTGCCGTGTGGCTCAGCGTTTAATCCGTGTGGTAATAGTCGTATTTTACCATGAAAGCTCTCGCCATCCTGTCAACTCACCACGTACGCTCGCTCTGCGTCCTGGAGCATCCGTTGCTCGAATGCTGCCGTGTCGCTGCAGTCGCTGGCCTTAGAAAGCTCGTCCGCGGTGGAGACAGACGACAAGAGCCGGTATTCCGGATACGCCGCGAGTGTCCGGTACAGAATGATCCCGAGAATCGTTAATAACCCGACGCCGATAAACACGCGTGCGCATTTGGCAAACCCCCGGGATTGCTGCTTCCCTTTGCCTTCCACATCCACCATCGAACCACATGATCGGCACCGCGCCATGGCGGATGTCTCGGTCTGCTCGCCGTCCGTCGAGCGGAAAGGTGCGTTACTAATAGGTAGTCGCCGTACCGGATTTCCGGGCTTTTGATATGGATTAGTTTCTGGCGGCGCGGGACTTTGACTATTCAGGGTCCTCCCTCTCAAGGTCCCGTTGTCCTGGAGGTCAGAACCCCCCGTGTTTAAAACGCCTTCCATTCACTCGACTGAGAGGCCTTAGCACACTAAGTAGGCACCTCTAACGTTTCGGAACAAAAAAAAGAAGAGATTTCGTGTCTCAGAATCTCACCTCTAACATTTGTTACACACCCTAGAACTGCTCGGAAGCAAAACTGCTCATGCTGTGGAGCACATCTGACGAGAAAGGTGTGAGCGAAGCATCAACAAGCATCACAGGCTGGCATGGTTGATGGCATCACCATATAAACGCAAAAACGCAAATAACTGGGTAGAGCGTCAAAATGCAAGACAAGGTTCAAGGCACTCCAAGGCGACCTTTTCCTGACGTGAAAGTCCCGCCCGCCTGTTCCCCTCAAATTCCAGGTGGCTAAAGGGAAAGTGTATCATGGGCGGGGGGAAGTGTCAACCGTTTGTTCTTGCTCGAGAACCTAGACAACCACCCTAAACACTAACCATATCGTTCTAGAAACTAGAGTAATCGTAGGATACGCATTAGCGTGAGCCGTGTTGGAGAACAGCGTTGCAGGTTTGTAAATTTGCAACGCCTCCAGGAACACAGCATGCAAAGGGATGGAAATTGAGCCTTTAACAGCTGTTAAAGCGTAACGCTTGTTCAAGCAGGCACTCTTAGGTAAAGGTTAAAAGGAATCATGATCTCCTTGGTGTTGAGAGCTCAGATGCCACCCAAATGCCGAGCCTGAATGTAGAACCATTTTAGCAAAGCTTTTGGACCTTTTAACAGGCTTGTGGAAACTCACAGCGCTGGTGCGGGTAACTTGTAGGACCACGACCTTCAGGGTCTTGTAAAAGAAACAAATACCATTCTCTTCTGCGCGATGACTGGAGTGGGAGCGACGTATGGTGGCGACTGACACGGAGTTGTGTGGCAGTTCCCCCGCTGGGGTATCCGCTTTGGGTTCGCCTGGTGGAGTTCGACGGGAAGGGGACATTGACGAAATCTGTACAAATCAGGTGGAAGCCAATCAGAGATGTCGTATGGGTTGCTTGCAACACTCATGTCGGTGAGATATTCGTTGGCTGTCAGCGCTGCGACGACGCGACACCTCGTCAGGGAATAGCGAAACGGCTCGTTATGGAGTGGGAGCGTAGATACACGAGGGTCTGAAAACCTTAGGTCGCAACACTTAGAATAAGATTATTGCAAGTTAGCTGGAACAGCTCGCTGCATCACAAATTGCCCAACAAGGTCGTTGAAGAAGCCAGGCTGATCCATGTAGCACGCATGGCCCGCCCCTTTGAATATTACCTGAGCAGTGCAATGCAATGCAGGGTAGTGCAGTGGGATGTGGTGCATTGTGTAGGGCAGTGCACGAAAAAGCAAGCATGTGCGCAGAACATAAAGATCACAACGCCCACAAGATCACATCAAGATCACAACATGCACAACGTCACAACCAGATCAACACGACAAGCTATCCAAGCGCCGCCTTACCACCCTGTGATTGACAAAGAGCCCGGCCAGAAAATGAGCCCTCTCGGGGTTGTCCCGCTCCCCATTCAGCACCAGCGCTGGCACCTGGTGGCAAGGACGCGAGGGGGGAGAAGGAACGGGGATTTCAACATACCGTAAGAAGCGACTTTGAATCTACTCAAAAACCATTCAGCACCAGCGCACCTGGTGGCAAGGACGTGAGGGGAGAGAATAGGGAAAGAGCAAGAATAGAATTCCACAGGAAAAACAGAAACAGAGAAGGAAAAGCACCAATGCACATCAAACAGGGGAAGAACAAGCAGGCATGAGCACCAGCACAGGCACAGGCACAAGCACAGGCACAGGCACAGGCACAGGCACAGGCACAGGCACAGGCACAGGCACAGGCACAGGCACAGGCACAGGCACAGGCACAGGCACAAGCACACGTACAAACAGACGTGCCTCACTCCCTGATATCTTGTCGCTGTAAGAATTGACCATAACGGGTGCCACCGGCACGTAGCCGCCCAGCTGCCGCCCGGTTTTCAGCCGGCTCTGCTGAGCCACAAACGGCAGGCTGTAGCGGCCGCTGAGAGACGGCGAGACGAGGACAGAGCGGTTGGTGAGGTCAAAGTGCTGCCACAACTGGGGTACGGGTATGCAGGGGTGTGCAGGGGAATACAGGGGTATGCAGGAGTATGCAGGGGTATGCAGGGGTGCAGGGAAGAAGCAACAGAGGCAGGGCATGGGGACTAAGGTGGTGCAAATGGCAGGCTGTAGCGGCCGGCCACTAAGGGATGGGGAGACACGAGGACAGGGCGTTTGGTGAGTTCGAATTGACGCCACAACTGGGGTAAGGGTATGCAGGGAGGCAGGATTCGGGGATTATGGAGCTACAGGTGGCAGGCTGTAGCAGCTGGCCGCTGAGGGATGGCGAGACGAGGACAGAGCGATTGGTGAGCTGGAAGTGCTGCTACAGCTGGGAGAGAGGGTTGGGGATGACAGCGGAAGTGCTGCTACAACTGGGAGAGAGGGTTGGGGCAGCGGAAGTGAAAACTGGGGGATAAGGGCTGAGCTGTGCTGCAGGGGACAGGATGTAGCGGGCGCTGAGGGCGGGGGAGACACAAGGACTGATGGCTTTAGGATAGGCACTTGACTATTGGGTCCCTCTGCCCCCCTCCCTCGCCCACACACGCACATACCACAGCAAGAAAGCCCTCGTGTGCCGCTCGCGTCGCGTGGAGAGGTTGCCAGTGGTGCAGTCCTTGCCTTATGACAGACACATGCAATTGGGTCCCCCTCTCCCCCCCATCTCCTCCCCCTCCTACCCTCCCCCACCCCCTCCTACACACACGCACATACCACAGCAAGAAAGCCCTCGTGTGCTGCTCTCGTGGAGAGGCTGTCCGAGGTGCGGCCCTTGCCACCTGTTGTGGGATGGGTGGAGACACACAGAGTACACACAGGTGCATGTGGGCATGTGGGCATGTGGGCATATGCGTGTATGGGCACGTGGTGTATGTGTGTATGGGCATGTGGTGTATGCGTGTGTGGGCACGTGGGTGTATGCGTTTATGGGCACGTGGTGTATGGGTGTATGGGCACGTGGATGTATGGGCATGTAGGTGCATGTGTGTATGGGCATGTGGCCATGTGTGGACATGTGGGTATTCGCGTGTACGGGCATGTGGCCATGTATGGGCATGTGGCCATGTATGGGCACGTGGCCATGTATGGGCATGTGGCCATGTATGGGTATGTGGCCATGTATGGGCATGTGGCCATGTATGGGCATGTGGCCATGTATGGGCATGTGGCCATGTATGGCATGTGGCCATGTATGGGCATGTGGCCATGTGTGGGCATGCGGGTGTGGAAAGGTTGTCAGTGGTGCGACCCTTGCTGCCTGTTTCGACACCGAACACCGGCGCAAGTCAACAAAAATCAACGCAAGTCAACTCCAGTCAACGCACCCGGCAGGTCGACTGCAATGACCCTGTGCCCTGCTGCCGCCAGGTGGTCAATGGTGCCTGCATTGCGCCAAGGGGCAAGAGGTGAATAGGGGGAAGGGAAGGGGAGGGGGGGAGAGGGGAAAGGGCGTGTTGGTAGGGGGAGGGGGAGGGGTAGCAATGACTCGGTGCCCTGCTGCTGCTGGGTGGTCAATGGTGTCTGCGTTGCACCCAGGGGCAAGAGAGGGCTGGCAATGGCTCTGTGTTCCCTGCTGTTGCCAGGTGGCCCATGGTGCGTTTCGCTTTTGGGAATTCTCAAGAACAAAACACATCGATGGTGCGTGCATTGCACAACGGACGGAGGGAAGGGCAGCGTGCGGGGGGGGGGAGGGAGGGGGGGTGAAGGCCTCGGGGAAGCAGAGGGAGAACAGAAGAAAGAGGAAGAAGACGGGGGCCGGATGGGTAAGGCTGGAGGGGAGGTAGAGGGGGGTAGTGGAAGGTACCGCCGTCATTCCCGAGGCTCCCGACAATCCCAAGGTCCCCGAGAGTACTGCCCCTACAG
Organism: Closterium sp. NIES-67; assembly: GCA_027943415.1. NCBI lineage: Eukaryota > Viridiplantae > Streptophyta > Zygnematophyceae > Desmidiales > Closteriaceae > Closterium > Closterium sp. NIES-67. Next base: position 201,269 of record BQMB01000399.1, on the reverse strand, counting down.
TCCCCATGGGAAGGGAAAGCGAGGGGGAAGAGAGGGGGAAGGACGGACCAATATCCTTCCACGTCTTGGCTTCGAACGCGCGCCCATGGAGCAGCACCACGGTCATTCCCGAGGCTCCTTCCACACCCTCGCCTCCTCCTCCGCCTCCTCCGCCTCCTTCCGTCGCCTTCCTGGAACCTTCCAGGTACCGCAGCGTCACGCGCTGCCGCCCCTCCTCGTCCGCGATTTCCGGCGGGAGATTAACTACCATCTCCCTCTCCTCCACTATCACCTCCGCAAAACTCGGCGCCGCCATTGTCGCGGGTCGCCGCCGCGCGACGGCGCGGAGGCGGCGGACGACGAGTCGCGCCGAGCGCTTAGGAGGACGAGCGCGGTTACTAGGATGGCGAGAGATAAGAGGAACCCCCGAGTCGGCAGGCTGAGCGAGTCTATATACAATCGCACGAAGCTGCTATTACTGTCTCCTGCTCGCGGCGCGCCCGGATACGAAGTTCCTATCGGCCTGCGCATGAGTGCTGACGTGGCTCGTGATCAACAATCCGCAGCTGCTCGTGATTGGCTCAGAACAGAAACTGACGGGCTAAGTACAGGGAATCCCGGGGATTTCTGAGTAGAGGCAAGGAAAATGTTTCTGACTTGTGAAATCGAAGGCGAAAATGTGGGAGGAACAGCGGTAAGGACGTGGTGCAGGCGTATTCAACCGGGTCTGGACTGTGCAGGTTACTGAAATCGTCAATGTCGTGTAGCTGTCGTTAATAAACAATGCCTGTATTCACGAAAGGGTCCGGACTTTCGTCCGGACTTCTGTTTCGCAAGGTACGGCTGCACCATGCTGTTTCGCAAGAGAGCGGGTGTGGGGGCAGTGGGGGTTCCCAGCTTCCAAGCTCCAGCATGCTGAAGCGGCTACCACGCTGCACCGCATTATAACTCACCAAAGAAAGCAGGACCTAAGAAAGTTTCAACATTACGGAGGGTTTGGGGGAAGAAGTATAATAATGACCTTTTGTTCTCAATCTACATAACCTCGTTATACTGTTTCAAGGGAGCAAATTAATGCGAAAATACTCTGAGAAGCAGACTCGAGGCCGACCTTCTATCTAGAAACTGTACCTTGAAATGAACCTGGAAAGATAATGAATATGCGAAACAGAGGTGTATCCTACCAACCTTTTAGCCCTTCTAGCTGGAGATCGTACGGAGGGCTGTATTCGACGCGGGATCGATTTTGTCGAGTACGAGCTGCGTGTCAAGTCAGGCACACACTGTCAGCGAATGGATTTTGCGGTGGTAGTCATGTGCAGCGGGAGGCGACGCCAAGTCCCAGTCCTCTCGTAAGTAGACAGCTCGTTTTTTAGGCGCCTCAACGATATTCGTAAGCTGAGAATGGAGGTAACGGTAACCTCGTGTTTCGCTCCCTCCTCAGGGCCCGCAATGCGCGGCGTTTGCGCGCCTATGCCCGCTATTCACGCATCTGTCACTAAATCCGCAGCCTTTTCGCAAGCCTCTACACTATCACCTTCACAGCGCTCGATAAAGTCGCGAACTCCCCCCTCGGCGCTAAGCTGCTCGTTACCATCACAATCGCGACCGTCACCGCGCCTTCTTACAGTCACGCGCGCCTCCTCCGCTCCGCTTCTCTCCTCCGCGTATTCCCTCTTTTTTTCCCCTTTCCCCCGCATCTTTCCGCCCAAGGCCTGTTTCCCCAGCGCAATGCCTCCCCGGCCTTCCGCGCGGACCCCATCCCCGAGCGCCGCCAGGCCTCCGCCAGCCCCTGGCTCCACGCCCCCGCCGACTCCAAATATCCGCCGCTGGGCGCAGCAAGGCCGCCCCGCGGGTGGTTCGGCGGAAGATCTCCCCCGCGCACATGCGCCGGCTGCAGAAGCGCCCGGGCGGCATTCACCGGACGAATCTGTACCGCCGCGGCCGGCGCGGCGGACGGCAGCTCAGCCAGGACGAGCTGACGTCACGGCTGCTGCAGAGCCCGCAACTGGCGGCGGGAAATGCGGCGGGCTGGCCGCTGCTTAGCGCGTGTTTGTCGCCGCTGCCCCTGGCGCGCGAAGATAGGGAATGGATCTGGGCGAACGGCGATGAGATTAAGGAGGGTCTAGGGCTTTTGATGGCGGAAGGCGGGGATGGGTGGGAGGCCGTTGGGCAGGGTTCAGGGTTTTGGGCGGGGAGGAGGGGGAAGGGGAAGAGGAGGAATGGGGATCTGGGGATGAGTACGAGGAAGAGGAGGAGGAGGGGGAGGAAGATGGAGAGGAAGAGGAAGAAGAGGAAGAGGGGCTAACTCAAAGATTCGGTGAATTGAGTCAAAGATTCGCGAGCAGAGGTTCGGGGTTTAGGTACGGGAGGGAAGGTGGAGCTGGGGAGATGGAAGGAGAGGAGGTGAGAGGAGAGGAGGGGGAAGATTCGTTCAACCCAGCCAGCAAGCTGGACGAGCTGCTGTACCTCTCATACATGCACAGGTGAGAGCACGTGCCATGGCCAGGCGAGAGCACGTGCCATGCAGATGTGCCCTTGTCCTTGCCTCCTCCTTTTCCCAACAAACCCCCAGGGATCAGCCGGACGCACCTGACGTTTCTGGGAGGGTATGTGCTCAACAAATCCCACCTCCCCCCCTGCCTCCCCTTTCCCCTGCCTCTTCCCCTGCCTCTTCCCCTTCCCCTTCCCCTTCCCCTTCCCCTTCCCTTCTCCTGCCTCGTCCCCTTCCCCCTGTCCGCCTCTCCACCGCCCTCCTTCCTTAACAAACCCAGGGGCCAGCCAGACAAGTCGCGGTTTCTCAAGGTGGCAGGGTCGCGCCTTCTGCGTTTCTGGGAGGGTTTTTGCCGGGCAGGTTTTGCTCTTCACCCGCCACTTCCCCTGTCCTTACCTCCTCTCTCTCTCCTCCTCCCCCCCCCCTCCCCCCCCCCCTCCCCCGGGTTCCCTCAAACAACCCCCAGGGACCAGCCGGACAAGTCGCGGTTTCTCAAAGTGGCGGGGTCGCGGCTAGCGTTCCTGGGAGGGTTCGTGCTGGAGCTGGCTCTGGCGGAGATGCTGCTGCAGGTGAGAAGAGAATGTTTTGGTGGGGTAAGGTAGAATTTCGGTGCGACGGCACAGCTGTGCCGCTACAGTGTGAACCGGAGGGGAGGGTTCATGCTGGAGCTGGCTCTGGTGGAGATGCTGCTGTGGTGCGATGGCGATGATGCGACACATGCTAGTACCGGTACAAGGCTGCTCTGCGACAAGCGAGCTGGGAGGGAGGGATTGTGCTGGAGCTGGGCTCAGGAGAGGCTGTAGCCTCCCAGCGCTGCTGTAGCAGGGAATTCGTTGCCTCGTGGAGTCATTTCTGAGAATTGGTCTGTACAGTGACCTGGGAGCGAGTTTTGAGGCGTTTCTGAGCGCCTTTGAGTCGACTCAAAAGCAGTGTTGAGGCGTTTCTGAGCGCCTCAAAACGTTTCTGAGAATTGGGCTGAACAGTGACCTGGGAGCGAGTGTGGTTGACTGCTGGAACTGGGCTCAGGAGAGGCGCTCCCAGCGCTATGCTACACCAGGGAACTTGCTGCCTCATGAAGGGATCGAGTGAGCCGAGGAGCAGCAGGGGGAAACCATACAGCGCTGCTCCCTCCTCCCTGTGCTCACTACTGCCACCCTGGCTTCCTCACCCTCTCTCCCTTCCCCTTCCTTTCCCCTTACCTCCAGTGCTACCCCAGGGAGCCGATTGTCTCGCTAAGGGAACGAGAACGAGGGATTGATCTCCTTGGGAAGTGGCATGGCAACCAGCGCCGCTTCCCTCTGCTGCTCACTGACTGACTGCCACCCCCCCCTTTTCTTGAGGCGCCTCAAAAATAGACTGACTGCTCCCCCCTCTTCCTCTACCCCTCGCCCTCCACCCCCTTCCCAGTGCTACCCCAGAGAACCAGTTGCATCGCTAAGAGAGCGGGCTAAAGAGCTCGGAAACAAGCGACGCTTCCCTCCGCTGCTCTCTCAAGCTGGCTTGGACCGGCTGGTGTTCCCAGGGGCTCTGCTCATGCGCGCCCCCTCCAACCTGCGACAGCTGGCTGCCAAGTGAGTGTGGCTGCCTAATAGCGCCCAGGTTCAGGGTTCAGGGTTCAGGGCTCAGGGTTCAGGGCTCAGGGTTCAGGGCTCAGGGTTCAGGGCTCAGGGTTCAGGGCTCAGGGTTCAGGGCTCAGGGTTCAGGGCTCAGGGTTCAGGGCTCAGGGTTCAGGGTTTCGGGTTTAGGGCCTCAAGCATGCTTGCACTGACTGGTGTTCCCAGGGGCTCTGCTCATGCGCGCCCCCTCCAACCTGCGACAGCTGGCTGCCAAGTGAGTGTGGCTGCCTAATAGCGCCCAGGTTCAGGGTTCAGGGTTCAGGGCTCAGGGTTCAGGGCTCAGGGTTCAGGGCTCAGGGTTCAGGGCTCAGGGTTCATCAGGGTTCAGGGCTCAGGGTTCAGGCTCAGGGTTCAGGGCTCAGGGTTCAGGGCTCAGGGTTCAGGGCTCAGGGTTCAGGGCTCAGGGTTCAGGGTTTCGGGTTTAGGGCCTCAAGCATGCTTGCACTGGCTGGTGTTCCCAGGGGCTCTGCTCATGCGCGCCCCCTCCAAACTGCGACAGCTGGCTGCCAAGTGAGTGTGGCTGCCTAATAGCGCTCAGGTTCAGGGTTTATGGTTCAAGGTTCAGGTTCAGCGTTCAGGGCTTAGGGTTCAGGGTTTAGGGTTCAGGGCCTGAAGCATGCTTGCACCGGTTGGTGTTCCCTGGGGCTCTGCTCATGCGCGCCCCCTCCAACCTGCACCAGCTGGCTGCCAAGTAAGCTCTTCTTGTGCTCAGGGCTGGCTTGACTGGTTGGGGCGTGTCATTCAGGCAGGGTGTTACGGCTTCCCTCTGCTGCTCACTCAGGCGGGCTTGCACCGGCTGGTGTTCCCGGGGGCTTTGCTATGCGCGCGCCCACCAACCTGCGACAGCTGGCTGCCAAGTAAGCTCTTCTGTATTGAAGGTTGGCTGGTTGGGGCTTCTCCCTTCGTCTTCCCTGCAGGAGCATCTTCACCGAAGGGAGAAGCCGAAACAGGTTGGTGGGCGCCAATGTGCTCACCTCGCTCATTGCCTCGGCCTATCTCACGCGGGGCATGCCGGAGGAGGTCTACCGGCTGCTGTTTGAGGTCTTTGGGTTGAACCTCTATCGACTTCCACTCGTCCGTTCACCCGTACCCGCCCCCCCGCAGGAGCGTGCTCACCTCGCTTATAGCCTCTGCCAATCTCACGCAGGGCATGCCGGAGGTCTACCGGCTGCTGTTCAAGGTCTTTGGGTTGGACCCCGCCCATCCCAACATGCAGACTCTTATCCTCCCTGTTTTGTTTCGCTGTTTCTTGCAGACGTTTGTTCACTTCGCTCGTTGCCTCGGCATACCTAAGACGGGGTATGCCCGAGGTATACCGGCTGCTGTTTGAGGTCTTTGGGTTGAACCTCTATCGACTTCCACTCGTCCGTTCACCCTTACCCGCCCCCCCGCAGGAGCGTGTTCACCTCGCTCATAGCCTCGGCCTATCTCACGCGGGGCATGCCCGAGGTCTACCGGCTGCTGTTCGAGGTCTTTGGGTTGGACCCCGCCCATCCCAACATGCGGCCTCTTTTCCTGCCTGTGTTGTTTCGCTGTTTCTTGCAGGAGCGTCTTCACCTCGCTCATTGCCTCGGCATACCTAACACGGGGAATGCCCGAGGTGTATCGGCTGCTGTTCGAGGTCTTTGGATTGGACCCCGACCATCCTGACATGCGCCCCAAGATCGAGCGTGTGCGCGACGAGGATTTCCTGCATGCTGAGCTGGACGGCAACCCGCTGACGTGGCGCGACGTGGCGTGCTACCAGGTATGTGGGTGGGTGTGTGTGTGTGCGCGCGCGCGTTTTGGATGGAATCAAGATGCATGTTGAATTCAGGAGTGCAAGCAAGCAACCAAGCACTCGTTTTGTTGTCACATTCTTCCTGTGAGAGCGGTGGTGGTGGGAGTCGGTTCAGAGCAAATAGGAAAAGGCAGCTGAGAAAATTGCAAGCTATTTAACAAAGAGCTGTCGAAATTAGAAACGCTTTTCGTGATCCATTCATGTGTATTTTGAGTGGACTCGAAATTAGAAGCGCTTTTCGTGATCCATTCATGAGTGCAAGCAAGCACTCCTTTGCTTCCCCCACTACCCCCCAGCACCCCTTTTGCCTCGCCACTTCTCGCCTCGCTCACCCCCTCCCTTCCCCTTCCTTCCCCGTCTCTCCCCCCCCCCCCCCTCCCACCCTCCCCATGAGGTGACTTTTGAGTCGGCTCAATAGCACTTCTCACCTCGCTCAACCTCTCCCTTCCTCTTCCTTCCCCGTCTTCTCCCCTTCCCCCCCCACCCTCCCCATGATGCCCTCCACTCCAGTCCCCCCCGGACTCCCTCTTCCTCAACGCCTCGTCTCTTCCGCGCCTGTGTGCTACGCCACCCGGAATGTCTCATGCTTTTCCCCCTCCTCCCGAATTCCCCCCCTTATCCCCTTCACCCCCCCATCAGTCCCCCCGGACTCCCTCTTCCCCAACACTCGTCTCTTCCACGCCTGCATGCCGCCCAGAATGGCTATCCGCCCCTCACCCTATCCTCTTCCCCTTTTCCCTTGCACCCCTTCATCCCCCCCATCAGTCCCCCCCGACTCCCTCTTCCCCAACTTTCGTCTCTTCCACGCCTGCGTGCCGCCCGGAATGTCGCGATTCCGCGGCTCTGATTGGATGCACCGGTCGCTAGAGGCGGCACTGAGGGCGTTGGCCTGGCCGAGACCAGCGGAAGCGGGGATGTCCCCAGAGGCGAAGCAGAGGAGAAACGAGGACATGGTTATGGCGCTGCAGGTGGGCTGAGACAGCCTGAGACGGCCTGAGATGGGCTGAGACGGGCTGAGACGGGCCGAGACGGGCTGAGACGGGCTGAGACGGGCTGAGACGGGCTGAGACGGCCTGAGACGGGCTGAGACGGCCTGAGACGGGCCGAGACGGGCTGAGTTGGGCTGAGACGGGCTGAGACGGGCTGAGACGGGCTGAGACGGGCTGAGACGGGCTGAGACGGGCTGAGACAGGCTGAGTCGGGCTGAGACGGGCTGAGACGGGCTGAGACGGGCTGAGTCGGGCTGAGACGGGCTGAGACGGGCTGAGACGGGCTGAGACGGGCTGAGACGGGCTGATACGGGCTGAGACGGGCTGAGACGGGCTGAGACGGGCTGAGACGGGCTGAGACGGGCTGAGACGGGCTGAGACGGGCTGAGACGGGCTGATACGGGCTGAGACGGGCTGAGACGGGCTGAGACGGGCTGAGACGGGCTGAGACGGGCTGAGACGGGCTGAGACGGCCTGCCCCTTCTCACCTTCCGGCCCCTTTCACCCTCCCTTCCACCCTTCGCCCCTTGCCAACCGCCCCAGCTATGTTTCCTGCACCCGTCACTGCATCGTGCGGAGCACCCTCGCTTCTGCTACGACCGCCTCGAGTACCTCGGGCAGAAGATCCAGGTGAGGGCTTATATGGGGCAGAAGATCCAGGTGAGGGCTTATATGGGGCAGAAGATCCAGGTGAGGGCTTATATGGGGCAGAAGGTCCAGGTGAGGGCTTATATGGGGCAGAAGATCCAGGTGAGGGCTTATATGGGGCAGAAGATCCAGGTGAGGGCTTATATGGGGCAGAAGATCCAGGTGAGGGCTTATATGGGGCAGAAGATCCAGGTGAGGGCTTATATGGGGCAGAAGGTCCAGGTGAGGGCTTATATGGGGCAGAAGATCCAGGTGAGGGCTTATATGGGGCAGAAGATCCAGGTGAGGGCTTATATGGGGCAGAAGATCCAGGTGAGGGCTTATATGGGGCAGAAGATCCAGGTGAGGGCTTATATGGGGCAGAATATCCAGGTGAGGGCTGTGTGTTCCGTGAGGGCTCTGTGTTCGGTGAGCGCTCTATGTTCGGTGAGAGCTCTATGTTCGGTGAGCGCTCTATCTTCCGTGGAAGGAGGAGGTTGAGAATTTACTGAAACAGTTAGAATTTATAATATGTTTGGGTCCGTCTCTCATTCTAACTGCAGACAGACAGACCATGCTGATTCAACATTGGCCTCCCAACAACTCCCAACACGTGTGTCGTTATCTAATGTGCCTATATGCAACCAGGATCTGATCTTAGCGGAGAATCTCCTCCAATCGCATCTCGACGCTCCGATCCTCTGGCTTGCCGACCGCCACACCAAGCTGCTTCGGAACCGAACCTGCGGCCGGTACCTCCGAGCCTCGGGCCTTCATGAGCATGTGGAGCTTTCAGACGAGGTGAAGCAGTATTTCTACGCGAATAAAAAGTTTCAGAATTTAGTTTCGGGGGCGGTGTTCCAGGCTCTTCACGGGGCTGCGTATATCGTGTACGGGAAGCCGGAGGTGCGGCGGCTTATGTTTGGGATCTTTGAGATTGACGGTGGCACAATGCACACCACGTAACGTGGCAGTTGCACACATTTTACATAGTTAATACATGGAGATGTAGTACGGTATTTGTTTTAGTATGAGTGTTTGGTTGGTTTGGAGGCGTTCTTGCGTCCGTTGTAACAAGAGAAGAGTATGACTCTTTATTAATCAGCGTAATGGATCCAAAGGCTATATACGGTATGTCCTAAACAGAGTCACAGAGGTATAGTTGCTTCTATGTTAAGTCATTTACTAAATAACCGCAACATTGTTACTGCCTCGCAGGGAAGAAGAGACTGCACGCTCAGGAACATATGCAGGTGGGAGAGAAGGGGAGGTGTGTATTGAGGCGCCTCAGATTATACAAGAACGCGACGGGTGAGAGGGGGAGATGGGGAAAGGGAAGGGGGAAATTGGAGGGGACAGAGGGAGGTGGAGGGGAAAAGAGGGGTGAGAAGGGGAGAGAATCGGGGGAATAGGGGAAAGGGGTAAGGAAGAGAGGAGGGAGGGGTCTATTTTTGAGGCGCCTCAAAAATAGACTCCTCAAAAATAGGGGGAAAGGGGTAAGGAAGAGAGGAGGGAGGGGAAGTGGAGCCACACCTGGAAGTGTTGTCGTGGACAATGCGAGCAAATTCTTCCACGTTTTCGACCTGGCGGTATCCGCACACCACTTCCAGCACTTGCCTGCAGCGCAGGAGAGGAGAAAGATGACTCAGATTCAATTCTCACTCGAGCTGTTTCTGAGTCGGCTAAAAAGCTTGCCGATATCCGCACACCACTTCCAGCACTTGCCTGTAGAGCAGCACACGGGGGGGGAAAGACTTCCGCATGGGGGAGCAAGAGAAGAAAGGACGACTCCAATTCTCACTCGGGCTGTTTCTGAGTCGACTCAAATGCTTGCCGGTACCTGCACACCCCTTCCAGCACTTGCCTGTAGAGCAGCACACGGGGGGGGAAAGACTTCCGCATGGGGGAGCAAGAGAAGAAAGGACGACTCCAATTCTCACTCGGGCTGTTTCTGAGTCGACTGAAGCTTGCCGGTACCCGCACACCCCTTCCAGCACTTGCCTGCACCACATCGGGAGAAGTCTTTTGAGTCGACTCTGAAGTCACCTCGACTCAAAAGTCACCTCGACTCAAAAGTCATAAGGTACCCGCACACCACTTTCAGCACTTGCCTGCACCACATGGGGAGAAAGAATGCTGCACGGTTACCCCATGCCACATGCATACCCCATGCCACATGCATACCCCATGCCACATGCATACCCCAAGCCACATGCATACCGCGTACCACATGCATACCGCATACCACATGCATACCGCATACCACATGCATACCTCATGCCACATGCATACCGCATACCACATGCACACCCCATGCCACATGCACACCCCATGCCAAATGCATACCCCATGCTACATGCATACCCCATCCTACATGCATACCGCATGCTAAATATGTATACCTGATGGGGCATGGCTCGTTTCTGCCCGTCACCTTGGCTTCTTTAGAATGCGCCTCTTTCTTCTTCGCCGCCCACTTGCTTGCCTCTTTCTTCTTCGCCGCCCACTTGCTTGCCTCTTTCTTCTTCTTTCGTTGTTTCGTTGCCCACATTCCTCTTCGCCGCCCACTTGCTTGCCTCTTTCTTCTTCTTTCGTTGTTTCGTTGCCCACATTCCTCTTCGCCGCCCACTTGCTTGCCTCTTTCTTCTTCTTTCGTTGTTTCATTGCCCACATTCCTCTTCGCCGCCCACTTGCTTGCCTCTTTCTTCTTCTTTCGTTGTTTCGTTGCCCACATTCCTCTTCGCCGCCCACTTGCTTGCCTCTTTCTTCTTCTTTCGTTGTTTCGTTGCCCACATTCCTCTTCGCCGCCCACTTGCTTGCCCTGCCTCGACCCTACGGCACATCCTTACATCACAGCCAAGGTTATCGTGCCTCATGAAACGCACTCACGCCTGATGACACGTGCATACCCCACCCTTCAGGCACACCTGATGGCACACCTGATGGCACACCTGATGGCACACCTGATGGCACACCTGATGGCGCACGGCTCGTTTCTGCCCTTCACCATGGCATCTCCAGAATGCGCCTCTTTCTTCCTCGCCGCCCACTTGCTGCCCACGAATTTGTGGCCGGCGTGCGTCGGCCGCACATCGCAATAGGGAGAGTCGGTCTCCAGCATCAGACGGCTGGGAGGGATCCCTGCCATGGCTTTAAGATTGTCCTCCGTTTTCAGGGAACACCCGTTTATGCCTGGAGTTGAAGGGAAGGGACGGACGGAGGGAACAGATGGTCAGATAGGCGTGCAAGTGCGTGTCGGACCCACATCGCATCGCATCACATCGCATTGCATCACATCGCATTGCAGCCCAACAGTAGAGAGAGTAGGGGGATTAGGGAGAGTAGGGGGAGTAGGGAGAGTAGGGAGAGTAGGGGGAGTAGGGGGAGTAGGGGGAGTAGGGGGAGTAGGAGGAGTAGGGGGAGTAGGGGAGTAGGGCGAGTAGGGGGAGTAGGGGAGTAGGGGGAGTAGGGGGAGTAGGGCGAGTAGGGGGAGTAGGGGGAGTAGGGGGAGTAGGGGAGTAGGGGGAGTAGGGGAGTAGGGCGAGTAGGGGGAGTAGGGGGAGTAGGGGGAGTAGGGGGAGTAGGGCGAGTAGGGGGAGTAGGGGGAGTAGGGGGAGTAGGGCGAGTAGGGGGAGTAGGGGGAGTAGAGGGGGAGTAGGGGGAGTAGGGGGAGTAGGGCGAGTAGGGCGAGTAGGGGGAGTAGGGCGAGTAGGGGAGTAGGGGGAGTAGGGGGAGTAGGGAGAGTAGGGCGAGTAGGGCGAGTAGGGGGAGTAGGGCGAGTAGGGGGAGTAGGGGGAGTAGGGGGAGTAGGGGGAGTAGGGGGAGTAGGGGGAGTAGGGCGAGTAGGGCGAGTAGGGGGAGTAGGGCGAGTAGGGGGAGTAGGGGGAGTAGGGGGAGTAGGGCGAGTAGGGGGAGTAGGGCTCTTTCTTCTTGCCTGTGCTGCCTGTGCTGCCCGTGCTGCCTGCACCCTGCTCACCTATGGATAGCTTGGGCACTGCGAGGATGGCGTCCCTCTCCTCACACGCGCCTGTGAACGAATGGACCACTCCCCCCACAAACCTGCCAGCAAGCAGATGGGCGGTAACCAGGCGGCACGATGAGGCACTTATTGAGAGCTCACAGCTTATCTGAGAATCCTATGAGAGATAATTCGAGAATTCTCATAGAATCTATTGGTCCCTTTCACCTGCAATCACCTCCTTTCCCCCACCCCTCCCCCCCTCTCCTCCCCCCCCCTCCCGCTCTCCCCCTCCCGCTCTCCTCCCCCCCCCTCCCCCTCTCCTCCCCCCCCTCCCCCCTTCTCCCCCCCCCTCCCCCTCTCCTCTCCCCCTTCTCCCTCATAAGCTCCCTCCCTTCCCCTCTGCTCTTACCTGCTCTCGTTGCTCTTGACTATCTCCAAATAATCATCCGCTGCAGCGCGCATGTGCAGGAATACAGGGAGCTGGGTGGCCTCTGCTTGTCAAACTGCGGATACCAACAATCACATTCACACCCTCTCTCCTCCTCCATCCCGCCCTCCTCACCTGCTCTCGTTCCTCTTCAATATTTCCAGAAAATCATCCGCAGCAGCACGCATGTGCAGGAACATGGGCAGCTGGGTGGCCTCAGCCAGGTCAAACTGGAGCTCAAAGTACCTTGGGGGAGGGGGGAGGGGAGGGTGGCAGCAAGAGAGGGGAGGGGGACAGCAAGAGAGGGGAGAGTCCGGGAGGCAAAGACAAGGAGAGACAAGGAGTCGCAAGGGGGACTCTTGAGAGCGCAGGCTCAGGAACATGAGCACCTGGGTGGCCTCAGCCAGGTCAAACTGGAGCTCAAAGTACCTTTGTGAAGGGGGGGGAGGGGGGACAGCAAGAGAAGAGAGGGAGAGGCCGGGAGGCGAAGATGAGAAGAGGGAGTGGCAAGGGGATCTGTTGAGCACGCATGTGCAGGAACATGGGCAGCTGGGTGGCCTCTGCAAGGTCAAACTGGAGCTGGAAGTACCTTGGAGGAGGGGGAGAGCGAGGGGGAGAGAGGCATGAAAAATGGGAGGAAGGAGGGGATGGGAGGCACGAAGCTAGGCACGGAAGGAGTCACACGTCAGATGGCGTCCAAATCGTCAGGGTTGCTGCTGCTCAACACGGGTGAAGCCATGGGCGCCAGGGGGTCTCCCCCCCCAGGGGCTCGCAGGTGGATCGGCGTGGGAAAGGGGGCCTGGTTTCCTCCTGGGATCTCCTTAAAGCCCAAAAAAAAGAAAAAAAAAGGTTTGCTGCTGCTGAGGACTCTGACCAGGGACTCTGACCAGGGACTCTGACCAGGGACACTCTGACTCCACAAGCAAGCAACATGTGCCACGCCACAGCATGCCACATAGCATATCCAACCGAGCATCTTCGTTAACACACCAAAGGGCAACCAAGCAGCATTTTTTAACTCTCAGCTGATCTAAATCAGCTCCAATCCCCCCAGCCAGCTGAACTCGCTTTCCTGCTGCCCTGCACTTCTCCCCTCCTGACTACTCTTATTCTGCCCTTCTCTAGGGCAGAATACGAGCCGGTCAGTCCAGGCCACACTCGCCCACTGCAGAGAGCAGAGGAATGGAAAACTCCTGCCTGTGTCAATCACACCCTTTCACTTCTCAAAACGCGCACCGCCTGTGCTTCTGAAAACCCCTCACTTCACTCGCCTGCTGCAAACCATTTCAACTCACCTCAGGGAGTTTTCGAGGGTTCTAAAAAGCGCACCTCCTGTGCTTCTCAAAAACCTCTCATTTCACAAATCTCCTGCAACCCATTGAACTCACTTCTGCTGCACTTCTTTTGGGCAGAATACAAGCCGGTCATAGTCCAAGCCGCACTCGCCCACTGCCACAACCTGGTATAAGGAGGGTGTTGGTCAGGATGAGTGAGTCACATGAGACAAAGAACGACAAAGACGTGTGAGACGCCTCACGGCAACTGTCAGTCACCAACGGGCAAGTGACGCACCATGCATGCACGCACCGGCCTTTTTTGAGGCGCCTCAAAAAAGGGACGCACCATGCATGCGCGCACCGGCCCGCCCCCTTAGCTAGACCGACTTACCCACCTTGCCTTCGGCCTTCCCCGTCTTCAGCTAGCTTCACAAGGGGTGCTGCTGTGGATCCCCGCGTGCATAAAAAAGAAACCTTAAGCTAGACCCACCCACCCCGTGATCCCCGTGAACTGAGACGGTTTTCTGAGGCGCCTCAGAAAGCCTTAGCTAGACTGACTTACCCACCTTGCCTTTGGCCTTCCCGTCCTCAGCTAGCTTCAGAAGGGATTGCAGGTGCTGCTGTGGATCCCCGCTTGCGTCAAACTCCTGAGCACGGGAGAGGAGGGGATGAGCGGAGAGATGGAGGGTCAGGATTTGAGGCGGCTCAAACGCTTAGAATACCTCCAGAGTTTTGTTCCCCCCAGCTCCAACAGGGTTTTTTTTTTTTTTTTTTTTTTTTTTTTTTCAAACGACAGAGCAACGGGTTGGGTGGACGCCAACGGTGCAATAGAGGCGGTCTTGGAATGAAAGCATGGGGGGTGAACAACATCCGGGTCAGGGAAGTATGCAAAAAAGAGACAGAGGACAACAGGACTCACAGAGCAACGGGTTGGGTGGACGCCAATGGTGCAGTAGAGGCGGTCTTTGGGGGTATGTGGGTCGGAAGAAAAAACATGACACAGATGTAGACAAAGAGAGGGAAGCAGTTTTGAGGCGCCTCAAAACTAGACTCCTATCACGTGGGTCGGAAGAAAGAGCATGACACACATGTAGACAAAGAGAGGTAAGCACGGGGGATTGGGAGAAGAAGGGGTTGGAAGCACGGAAAGGGGGACATGGTGGAGTGAAGTACGAGTGTTGGGAAAATAAGAGGAAAATGCGAGGGAAATACTAGGACAATAAGAGGGGAATAGGTGGAGAATAGGAGGAAAATACGAGGAAGCATGCGTTGGGGAGGGGGGATACTGTGTTTGGGAGAGAAGGGAATGATATTTGGGAAACACAACACGAAGCGTGAGGAAGTGAGGAGTCTATTTTTGAGGCGCCTCAAAAAAGGGAAACACAACACGAAGCGAAACACAGCCAGCCAGCCATGATAGCCCTAACATAAAGCGGAAGTATGAATACGGCGACGTAGTGCGGTTCTTTCATAGCAGGGCAGCACTTTCTCTGGCAGAAACAGAGAGATAGTTTTCGCTCCTAACAGCTCACTGTCTGTTTCTGCCAGCGCAAGCGCTGCTCTGCTCTCCTCCAAGCTGCCTCCCGTGATCTGAAGCACAGCGAGCGAGGCGAAAGGGAAGGTACAATCTGAAAGACTTTGAGAGAAAAAAGAAACCACAAGACGTGAACCAAGGCAAAGAATGAGAACGTTAAATTAAACTTAGGAGGTGGGGCAGCACAGCCGCCGTAAAACTACTGCCACAGGTCGATTTAGCCAAGTGAACCTTTCCAGCTCATTAAATCTCTTCCAGCAAGGCAGGACAGCATGGATGGATGGAAGCCATAATCGCTGTAACACTACTGCAAAAGCTTGATATAGCGAAGTAGACTTTTCCAACTCACTATGATTTTCTCCACACCAGCCTCCCAGGCTCGAGAAAGCACTGCTTGCAGGTCCGGTGGGTGGGCCTGCTTGCCGTGGTAGCAGCCTTGGAACATTCCGTCTGCAGAAGGGAAAGGGAAAAACGCGGGAGGGGGGGAGAGGTGGATGGGAGGAGGGCAGGGGGGTGGGGGGGAAGGGGGGGGGGAAGGGAATGCTACAAGGATGTTCTCCATTGTACCGTCCTTGGAACTATCCCTCTGCAGAAAGAGGAATGGGAAAGGTGGGGGCAGGAGTGGACTTGATACTGGGAATGGAGATGGAAAGTAGGGCAGCGATAGTAGTTTAAAAGATGATAATAAGAAGCACGAACGACTGTCACCTCTTGAAGCGATGATGTGTGCTACCTGTCAGGTTGGCTGCGATTTCTGCGTGTGCTCAGAAGCACGCGAGTGGGAGATTCCAGAGTGGTGGTGACGAATGGTAACCCCACATGGGAAGGATGGGAAAAAAAAAGGGAGTGAGCCTTTGAGAGAGTTGTAGAGTTGTAAATTTGTATGAAAGGGTCGAAGAGACGAAAAGACCAGATCGAATTTTTAAAAAGGCGAGGATAATATGGTTGTAGAGTTGAGGGGAGGAAAATGCCAAACAGCACATAGTTGAGGTTGAAGACAGCACATTGTGCTCATTGTCCTTACAATCGACCTCCGCACATTTAACATGCCCAACAGCATTTACCGATCAGCTTCACAGGCGGTGCTGCCTTGGCCTCCGTGGCCCCCCCTTGCTCAGGGATGTTATTTCCTTTCTTCTTGCCCATCGCAACTACGGCACCACGGCGACCAGTAGAATCCGCCTGACCAGGGAAGTTTCTGCCCGAAAATGTTTTCGTCCTAGGTGACCGGGGACCAATCCAGAGGGCGCCAAGGAATGGGTTCGCGAAACTTCGGCAGATTCGAGGCTGTGCGAATGTGCTGAAAGCGAACGACTGCTGTGTGACTGTATGAAAAGTGGCTGAATGGAGGGTGGTAAGTCGGTCAGGAGGGCGAATGTGACAGCTGACGTGGCCGACGGAGCTCCCGAGGGAAACGGAAGCAGATGCGGGCGTGAATCGCGTGGCGGAATTCAATCGCGAGGCGGAACTTAATCGTGCGGGGATGGTGAGGCGTAGCCGTGGGTGATGCAGTAAGGAGCAGGCTGCGACGGACATTGGGAGGTGATACGAGTGTGATACAGCAGCCAGACGAAGATAAGAAGAGGGTAGTAGCCACTAGAATCCACAGTGAGCCCAGGAGCAAAAATACTTGTTTACTTTTCTTCTGGAGAATCCACAGTGAGCCCAGGAGCAAATACTACAGTTTTCTCCTGGATTACTAGACTGGCTAAATTCAGAAATACTGGATTTTACAGGTTCTGTAGTGGGAGTGTAGTGGGGAGCTGCTCACTGTGATGGAATTTCAAATGCAGCAGCTTGCATCGGGAATGCCTGTTCGGACGGGGGGTTCGAGGCTCTCGGGGTGGGTGGGGAGTGTTGTCAGAGCTCGCCAGAAGATCACCCCATGCGAGATGAAGGGAAGGAACGCATGGCAAACTGTAGAACTCTAGAGAGTACAACACACTGCTGAATATACAATGAAATACAGTAAGCATGCTATTGTGTCTAAACCAGCAAAACTACAGCTGTTGAAACCCTCTACAGTAACAGTGACCACGGGAATCTAAAACAAAATATTAATCTTACTGTCACCACCACAGCACTCAAATGCCAATTCCCGCACGCATCCTCTAGAGTCCTCTCCAGCCAGTGCCTTCTGGACGGGGTTCTTCTTGGTAACTGATGGCAGCGGCTGCGCCGGCACCAGCTTTTGGACCATCCCAGTTTCTCTTTTCACATGGCCATTTCTGCACGCATCCTCTCAAGTTCATCCTCCTCCTCTGCAGGTGCCTTCTGGGCCGGGACCTTCTTGGGGACTGATGGCAGAGGCTGCGCCGGCACAGCAGCAGCTGGTTGCAGCAGCTGCTCGTCCAATTCCAGTGCCTCGAGCTCTTCCAACTCAGCCATGAGCTCATCCTGCGTGGGATGGGTGGAGATGAGGGCGACGACAGAAAGGAAGAAATACGAAGTACATGAGCAAAGGCGGCTGGTTGCAGCAGTTGCTCGTCCAACTCGAGTGCCTGAGGCTCTCCAACTCAGCCATAAGCTCACCCTGCGTTGGATGGTGTACGGGATACAGCGACAGCAATGCGAGCATGAGCAATGGGACAAAAAGGAAGGGAGCAGCGGCTGCGCCGGCACGGCAGCAGCTGGTTGCAGCAGTTGCCCGTCCAATTCCGGTGCTTCAAGCTCTTCCAACTCAGCCAGAAGGTTGTTGTATGTGGGACGAGAGGTCACAAAGACAGGAGGAATGGGAGGAAAGTGGTGGGGGTATGAGCAAAGAGAGCTGGTTGCAGCAGCTGCTCGTCCAACTCCGACGCTTCAACCACTTCCAACTCAGCCAGAATTTCATCCCCTGTGGAGCAGTGCATGTATGCAGGTGAAGACGGAGTGTATGCAGGGCAGATCAGGCCAGGAGAAAAAAATGCTATTCATGAGGGAGGGATGCCCGGAGAAGGTTGATGAGACAAGAGCAGGGGGGGGAAAAGGGCAATTGATGAGGAATGGGTACTGGACCTTTCCAGTGCCAGGCTAGCTCCGACGCCAGAAAGATGTGATCTGAGTTGGTAGTGCACAGGGGATCCGAGATGCGTCCTCAAACCTCGTACTCAACGAAAAGAGAGCAGGCAGGGAGGGAATAGTAGACGGTGCAGGGGTTGCTATGGTATTCGAGTACCGTACCTCGTCGAGGTCAGCGGCGATGCCGACAGGTTGCGAGAGCGCGTCCTGGATCTGCTTCATGTTCTCCGACTGCTCGTTGATCTCGTCCAGCGTCTTGTCCACGTCGTCAATGTTCCTGAGGGGAGCGCAGAGAGGGACGAGACATGGGGGTGAGTGAAGGTGCACAGGGATCGCAGCGACTGCTCGTTGATCTCGTCCAGCGTCTTGTCCACATCGTCAATGCTCCTGAGGGGAGCACAAGAGAGAGGGGCAGGGAAGCAGGGGGGAGAGAGCAGAGCAGGGGGTTGAGTCAAGATCAGGTGGGATGCCCCGGGTTGCGAGACCATGTCTTGCCCACCACGTTGTCAATGCTCCTGAGGGAAACGCTAAGCAGAGAAAATGATACCTGAGAGAGCTACACGAGGGCTGCTGATCAGCTCAGCATGAGTTGAGTGGCAGTAATACGTCTTAAACAATGACGAAGAGGATGGAGACACTCCATGCGAAATGCAGAGACCGGAAATGCGCCAAATTCCCATCTCGTGAGATGCGCACTTCACGCAAAGTGGTTACGACACGACAGCACGAAGAGCAGGCAGAGGCTTACATCCAATCCAAGGAGTGGCTGAGACTTACATCTTCTTCTGCACGCCTTGGATGGCCTGAGCTGACTCCTTCATTGCGCTCATCATCTCCACAGTCACACTCGCGCCCTCCAGATTCACCTCCTGCATTTAGAGAGCATTCAGGGAGAATTCAGAGAGCATAAATGTTTCAAACAAACAGCATGAGATGAGCGCCTTGGAGCGGTTGGGCTGATAGTGTAAATACGTCCTCTCCACAGTCACACTCACTCGCTCGCGCCCTCCGGATCCACCTCTTGCAATCACAAGGCGAATACAACGAAGTGCATTCGGCGTCACGAAAAGAGCATGAGATGAGGTGGATGAATGATGATGCTCAAAGCAAACCCATTCCCCCGGACGGGCAAGTCCATCTCAATTCCTGTTTCCCAGCCCTCTCTTCCCCCTTTTCCTTCCTCTTTCCATTTGATGGCACTGGGAGAGAGAGAGGATATGGGCGTGGCGTGGGCGCCCATATCCTCTCTCCTCATTCCTTTGATACATCCTCTCCTCCTTCCCCCCCTTTGAGAGATTTTTGAGTCGACTCAAAAATCACCATTTGATGGCACTGCCACATCTCCTCATTCCTTTGATACATCCTCTCCTCCTTTCCCCCCTTTCTCCCCACCCCAAACATCCCACCCCCCAGTTCCCTGCATAAGCCACCTCACTCCTACCCTGCTCCTTTTAAGCTTGCTTTCCACCACAATCAGCACGCACCTGGTCTTGCAGTCGGAAGATGTAGTTGTTGAGTGCGTCGATCTGATTCTCGTACAGCTTCTTCTTCTTCAGGCACTGGATGGCGGCTGGAGGGGGCGGTGAGAGAAAAGCGGAATAAAAGCAGTTCATATTCTACTCAAAGGCAATTCCGTGAAGTTACTTTCTCTTCAGGCACTGGATGGCAGCTGGAGGAGGCGAAGAACGCAGCAAAATCCAGTTGGTGTGTGCAAAATAGGAAAGGAATGGGAGCAGCAGAATCGTCCAAGGCCCAGGCCTACGGCAATTGGCGGAACAACGCGTTCCAGGTCGGCAAACGATTCCCCTCGAAAGCTAATGAACCACAGCAAGTTCGAGGCTACAGCAAAACATAGCAGGTCACCATGGCGGAAGGGACGAGACACATCAGCACCGGCAGCTGCGGTCAGGTTCGCTCCGCAAGTACCAACAGCTGTTGCTGTTGAAGAGGTTTGACCTTCCGAATCATCACACTCACCTCGTTTGTTCTTCTGTTCGGAAATCCCTGCGCCTTGTGCAGCTCCATGCCGACTCTCTTCTCCAATCTAAAGACGCCTCAAAATTCAACTCACCTCGCATATCAGTCTGGTCGATATAGCCGTTGACCTCACCTCGTTTGTTCTTCTGTTTCGAGAATTCCTGCAGCTGCATGGCCACTCTCTTCTCCAATTCTCAGACGCCTCAAAGTACGAATCACCTAGCAAGCATATCATTCCGGCCGTTATAGCTGTTAATTGAACCTACCTCGCTTGTTCTTCTGTTTCGAGAATTCCTGCGCCTTTTGCAGCTCCATGGCCACTCTTTTCTCCAGGACCTTAAGCTTCTTCTCAAGCATCTCCCGCGTCTGCACACGCATTGGGAAGCAAAAGCAGACGCCAAACAAAACGCATGCATGGTTATAATCCTTCTTCTTCTTCCTTCCACAGTGCCAGTCAACGCTAAGATGCACAAGAGATGACGACGACGGCGACTCAGCGAGAGGGATTAAACCCGGAAACAGTAATCGTTGTAAATCCGGAGAAAGAAAACCAGGAAACTGAAAGGTCCCTATGCTACAGAGTGCACTTCAATGTTATTCGTTCACGAACGGGAGGAATCACATGTGGAATGAATGATTAGGTGGTAAATGCGTACCTCCGACAACTTATCAAGAGACTGCCGGACTGATGGCTGCTCCTTAGGTTTGCCGAAAATTTTCCCAAACATGGTTGCTGACTGTCAAAATACTCTTAGAAGTATAATAACACTGCTGGGAAAACTAGAAGCAGATTTAACAGCTAACTACGCAGACGCAAAAGGATAAGTTGTACAATCCTCCTCCGGCCTCAACGCATCACCCAACCAATTCGTAACCGTCCCGAAACGCGACGGCTGTAGCTCAGAGACCAACTTAATGGCGAATTCTCCCCAGTGCGATACGACGCAGCCGCTTAGCAAAGACGCTAAGGGGAGCTCCAACGCAAGAGCACCTCAGTCAAGTCACTGAACTCCCGAAGCACACCACCACCACTTCAGTCAAGTCTCAGCTGTAAGGTCACACCACCACCCGCAGCTGTAAGTGTAATGAAATTGTAGGTTGCTCTCCACAAGTCGAGGAGAGGGCGTGTCCCAAGCGTACGTCTAATACGGTTGGGTGAGGTGCTTTTTGGGTCAGAAGGATCAAATATGATCTGAAGTGGTTGGGTAGGGTTTGAGCGAAAATGTCTGCTTCGGACACGGCTTGAGGCAGGTGTGATGAAACAACGAGACCATCATCATCATGACCCCCCCTTACACGCCACGGATGGCTTCTAGGTATGTGACAATACTGAAGATCGCGGGTTAATGCGCCAATAGAAACAGCTCTGCCACTTCAATACAGAGGTGGACCAACTTCCATAAAAATCCATCAAGAAAGTGAAGTATGCTTGGAACGAAATAGGATTGCACAAATTTCATGATGCATGTATGGACGTGAAATAAAAACTAACAGTAAAAATGATGATTTTCATAGTAATTTGTTATCAATCCCTCGTATTATAATAATAATATTGTTGGAAATACCTCGAAGACTTGAGCGTATCTGAAGTGTAACACTACACTCGAAAAAATCTCGTATCGAGTACGCGAGTCAACGGAGGTTACACGAGGAGCTTGGACGAAAGAACACGAAAGGATGAAGGGACTCGAAGGGTTGCAACCGGAGGTTGCGACCGACCGTTGCGACTGCAAGGATGGTAACCGAACCAACGATCGAGTCGCTGTGCGACTCGATAACCGTTTCTTCAACTGTATTCTACAACTGCTCTATTTCCTATTCTCTATATATTCCTGTATGCTTGCTTCTTTTAATCACTCACTTGCTCTGACATACTAGTGCAAGGGTTCAACTACTCAACTCTTCCACTGCATTACTCAAGCATTTCATACAAGTGGGACTTAGTCTATGAAAATATCCTAGGGCTTTACTCAGCCCAACATGGTATGAGAGCAGGTCAGAGACCAAACTCCCATCAACGACATTCTATCTACAGTCAGCACATCAGAACTTCATCGATTACAAGTCATGGACAACAAGGGCAAGAAGTCTTCTACGGGCTCACCCAGCGGCCAAGACACTCAAACCGAAATCTCTGGACTACACACTTCAGGACTACAAACCGATGCTGCTCAAGAAACAACAGGAAGGGTACCAGAAATGGTGACCTCTTCACCCTCTTCAGGCGTGGACCCAAACCTTATGGAAAGGTTCTTCAGCTTCATGTCGCACTTTGACCAGCAGCAGCAGACAAGGACACCTGCGCATTCAACACAGAGTAACGGGGGAAATACGGGATTAGCACCAATGAGTCTCGACAACTCATCATTCGGGCGGCACAATCAGGCGCCTACCTTTGCACCTTATCATTCATCACCAGGGACGTTCGAGTTCATGCCGCCCCGTGCTCAACCGACAGCAGCTGCATCACAACAGACACCAAACGAGATATTGAGTCTCCAGGCGCAGTTCTCACATGTGATTAAACGGCAGACATCTTCATCGTTAAACGGGCACGACTTCTTTACCTGGAGTTTTGAGTTCGAGCTGCTGATGGAGGCCGCGCACCTCTTGGGATACTTCAACGGGTCCCTGCCATTTCCAAGTAATGGCACTGCAAAGGAGCAGGAAATCTTTACTTATCAGTCCCTGCTGGCGTACACAGTTCTCCTGCGAAATCTGTCACCACAAGAGCAACAGAGCATCAAAACGTATCGAAGCTACGGAAACTCCGCGGAGCTCGCCTGGCATCATCTGAAGTGTCTCTATCAAGCAAATGACAGTGTGACACAAAGCAGACTCATGCAGCAGTTGACCACAATACAAATGAAGTCTGGGGAAAAAGCGATGCAGTATATGAGTCGCTGTCAGACACTCCGCGACCGCCTCCTTCAGTGCGGAGGAACAATCACTGAGGAAAGCTTCGTGACACTTGTTCTCGCCGGGCTCGGACCAGAATGGAGAACCACCCGCTCGATCCTTCGCGCTCACGGACGAATTTCCGAGATGCACCTCTGCGCCGAGCTTCATGCCAAACAACAGGAGATGGACATGTTTGAAGAAAGACAACCAAGAAACAAGCAGCAATTGTTAGTCTTCTATACTCAACAAAGAAACGGCAACAACCACAACCGACGTGATAAACAGAACCGACACGGTACCAGAGGACTCACCATCGTGCCGCCGTTCTGCCACAACTGTCAGACATCCGGGCACTCCAAGGTTAACTGCCCGCGCCCTCGAGCTTATCGTTCAGCAGATCCGCAAGTCGCCTCAACTCAAGAGAATCCGCCAAGCCGCTCCTCTACACCTGCACGAGACACACCGACACACCAAACATCATCAACTGCATGGTACGGATCGACAGCTGCAGACCCGAGTCACCACCCACTTACGCTCCAGACGAAGAAGAACTGCCACCACCGCGCTCACAAGGTCTTCAAGTCAACCCCACGTATGCTGCAGTTGCCAACGCCGAACCCACTGGACGAAACACTTGGTTCTTGGACAGTTGCTGCCGCCAACACATGTGTTCTTCCGAGCGCTTCGTGCAACGGGAGCGACGCCTCAACTGCGATGTCAGCATCAAAGTCGCCAACAAAGAGAACCTGAAAACAAATAGACAAGGAGTGGTTCAACTTCAGTCAATGGAGACAAACGCCATACTACAACTCAACAAAGTCCTCATCGTCGACAACTTGGGATACAATATACTAAGTGTCAGCCAGTTAATGGCGAAGGGAATATTGGTGCAACCCTTTGGCTTGCACTCGGCTTGTCGTCCTTGTTTGTGTGTGTGCATGCATGGCATGGAATGACTTGTGAGTCTATGTCATTGCTATCTAGTACTTGTGTGTGTGTTTGAATGGTGTATCACAATGTGGTTTGTGTCGGTCAAGACATTAGCGAGTTTTCACAACTCGCATGCCAAGTCGTCGTTTGCGCGTCGCATATGCCTTCTCTATTTTGTCTAGTGTGAAGTGTCCATCTCATCGCAGGTGTGTGCAGCAAGCCCTCATCATCTCAAGAAGAATTGATCTTGCTGAACCAAGACCAAGAGCTCAAAATTTCAAGCCCAAGGGACGTGGACAAATATTAAAATAGTGAAAATAGTAATGCTACTTCAAGTAGTGTTACATTTCACTTGGTGTAGCCCCTTGTTGGGTTTTTTTCGAGTCTCCTCATAGTTGGGGACTCTGTGGTGGTGTACCACCAACTTGGACCTCGGCTCTTGGGGTATGTAGAGGCCGGGAACCTTCCCTACCTCGAACTCTTCTTGCTAAGTTTGTACTCCTAAGACTATAGTGGCTACTGTACCTCCTGCCAGTCAAACCGCCATAGCGTCGTCAAATCGTCATGGAATTTTATGATTCAACTGACTGCTGATAGGCAACAGCAACGCGCCCCAGATCCAGTTTACAGATCACCGTTTTAGGCACAGATCAGATCGGCATCAGTATTTGAAGCTGTCTAATGGAATTCTGACTGTGCACAATTTCTCTCATTTTAGGCACATCTGAGCCTATTGTGATTATAATAAGTGGTATTAGAGCCCCTTGGAGCCATTCCGACAATGCATAGATCTGAGGAAACAGTTAGCAGAGGTGCTGGAGGCAGAGAAGACGCCCAAGTACAAGGCCAACACCAAGATCCACTCATTGCTCCCGTGCAACCTAGCCTTGGCCCCACTAGGGATGAGCCCAGAGTGTTTGGCCTTGACAAGTTCAACGGTGACAACTTTGCTGAGTGGTCCTTCAAGATGGAGAACATATTTGACCACTATGATCTGCTGGAGATGATGGAAGGAACAGAGAAGCGCCCCGAGAACGACCCGGAGAAGAGCCCGTGGGTGCGGAAGAGCGCATAAGGCTATCTTCTACTTGGGCAAGCGTTGGGGAGCAGCCAAATCCGCCACATCAAGCCTTTTCAGCGTGAACCAGCAAAGAGACCAAAGGCATGGGCTGCTCTCAAGGGTGTACACGCTCCTGCAACAGCGGCGGTGGCTATGGTTTTGGAGCGGCAAATGGCGGCACTTAGAATTGACGAAGACGAACCGGTGGAGGAAGGAGTGTAGAAATTCTTCAACTTGTTGACACGGCTCGAAGGAGCTGAGCTGGACTACAGTGACCTTCAAAAGAAGACCAAGCTGCTGGCCTTACTTCCAGACTCATGATCCTCACTCATCATCAACCTAAATCGAGATCTGCCCCGCCTCTCGCTCGAAGATGTGAAGCGGGAAATCTTGCAAGAAGATTTCCGCCGTCCTGAATTGGCGGGTCCCGATTGTCACAGGATCGAATGTGTCGAGAAAAGATTGCACTATCGATCAGTACAAGGCTCTTTTATACTTCCAGAGTACATTAAGTAACCAGGTTTATCCTATCTAAAGGAATAGACCCTTCTAGAAAATAGAATCACCCTGCGTATAGCCACGCGAGGCTATTGGGTTTAAGAGATTACGACAGGATTACGCTAGATAGCGTGTCTAGAACATTCCATGCCTAGTCGGTGATATAATTATAATAAGGGAAGAAACCAAAGGATAATGGAAAATGGGGAATATGAGGCAAAAGGAGATGAGATAAAAAGAGGACTGAAATGAAGATGAAATATGGAAAAGGCCAAGTGGTGTAACGGAGTCGTACTCTCACACTTCCCCCCCTCAAAGCTGGGTGGTAGAAGTAACACCCTGCTTGACAAGGTAGTCATGCAGAGGACGACGGGCGTTACCCATGTCGGTCTCAGAGACCCAGCTGTCCTCAGAAGGATCATAACCCTTCCAACGGATAAGAAGCTCCACGGTGCCATTCCGACGACGGCGGTGTGCGAGCACGGACTCGACCTCGTACTCGGGTTCATGCTGGACGAGGACGGGCGGTGGCGGCGGCGGTTGGCGTCCGACGAAAATTGTGTTCGGGTCCCGATAGGGCTTCAGAAGTTGGACGTGGAAGGCGTTGTGAATCTTCCAGGTAGCTGGCAGGCGTAAGCGGAAGGTAACAGGAGTGACCTGTGCTTCAACGAGGAAAGGCCCGCAGAAGCGAGGTCGAAGTTTAGATGGGAGATGGCTGATGTCCAGGTTGCGGGTGTCGAGGAGCACCTGGTCTCCCACGGAAATGGTGTGGTCGTTGCGATGGCGATCGGCCTGGCGCTTCTGTTGCTGTTGAATGTCAAGGAGGCGCTTATGGGTCCGATCCCAAAGTTGATGCATGGTTGTAATGAAATCATGTGCGGGTTGGACTGTAGGTGATGCTGTCGGTTTTTGTGGTGTGAGTGGGTGGCGTCCGTAGCAGAGGAAGAACGGCGTCTGTCCAGTAGCGGCATGTGTGGCATTGTTGTAAGCAAACTCGAGTACGGGCAGGTGCAAGTCCCATTTGGAGATGTCGTCCTTGCAGGCTGCTCGGAGGAGTTGCTCAACAATTTGGTTGAGGCGCTCGGTCTGTCCGTCTGTCTGCGGATGGTATGCGGATGACATGGCGAGTTTGGTGCCGAGCAGAGACATAAGTTCCTTCCAGAACTTGCTAGTGAACTTGGGGTCTCGGTCGGAGATGAGTGTAGTTGGGATGCCATGCTGTGAGATGATGTGACGAACGAAGAGCTGTGCTGTCTCCTCGGTGCGTGCCGTCGTGTGTGTCGGGATGAAGTGTCCCATTTTGGAGAACTTGTCAATGACGACAAGGATGGCGTCATGACCGCTGGAGGTAGGTGGTAACCCGGTGATGAAGTCTAGGCTAACCACTTGCCATGGTTGTTCTGGGACAGGAAGAGGCTGCAGTAGTCCCGCATTTTTCTGCTTGCTGCTCTTCATCCGCTGACATGTATCACACGAGGTGACGAATTTCTGGACGTCGTCTGCCATATGGGGCCAGTAGTAGTGTTTGGCGATACCGGTCAGCGTCTTGTTGCTACCGAAGTGTCCGGCGTAGAGGACGTCGTGGTATTCTTCGAGTAGTAACTGGCGCAAAGGAGGGTAATTGGGTACCCAGATTTTTGTTGATCCCTTCCGGTACGCGATGTCACTGTCCCACTGTAGCAGATGTCGCTTTTCTGCCAAGGGAATTTCGGGGTCGATGGCGTACCCGTGTGTGAAGAGTCCCTTGAGTAGTGGATTCATCCCTTCGACCTGAATCGCGGCAACGTGTGCAGGCCGGCTGAGCGCGTCTGCTTTGTTCTTGTGGCCGGGCTTGTACACGATGTCGTAGTGGAAGTGTGTCTCGAGGAAGTCGATCCACCGGACCTGCCGCCTGGAAAGGTTGGGTTGTGTCTTCAAGTATTTCAGGCTGCAGTGGTCGGTGTAGACGGTCGTTTTTCGTCCTTCGAGATAGCATCTCCACGCTTTGAAGGCGATGATGATAGCAAGAGCCTCTTTGTCGTGTATCGGGTAGTTGAGTTCTGCCCCGTGCAGTTTCTTGCTGAGGTAGGCAATGGGTTGCAGTCCATTCCCTTGGTCTTGCATCAAGACTGCACCCACGGCTTGATCACTGGCGTCTGCTTCGATGACGTAGTCACGTTCGGGATCTGGCAAGATGAGTACCGGTGCGGATGTCAGTGCTTGTTTCAGTTGCTCCACGGCTTCCTGGTGCTTCGTCTCCCATTTGTAGGGCGTGTTCTTCTTCAGCAGATTCGTGAGTGGTGCCGCGAGTTTCGCATACTGTGGCACGAACCTGTTGTAGTAATTAGCGAAGCCTAGGAACTGCTGCAACTCCTTCACGTTCTCGGGTGACTTCCACGTACGTACGGCTTCGATTTTCTTGGGGTCGACGTGAACTCCTTGAGCGCTCACCATGTGGCCTAGAAATTGGACCTTCTCCAGGGCGAATTCGCTCTTGGACAGTTTGACGTAGAATCGTTCTCGTCGAAGAATTTCGAAGACGCGTCGCAGGTGTTCGACGTGCTGCTTCATGTCGCGCGAGTAGATGAGGATGTCGTCCAGGTACACCACCACGCACTCGTCCAGAAGTGGTCGTAGAATGTGGTTCATTTCGGCTTGGAACGTTGCCGGTGCGTTAGTGAGTCCGAACGGCATTACCAGATACTCGTACGATCCGTACCGAGTTCGGAAAGCAGTTTTGTGGATAGAGTTGTCCGCCATCCGTATCTGCCAATATCCGGACCGCAGATCCAGTTTGGAAAATACCGTAGCTCCCCGAAGCTGGTCAAGCAGGTCATCGATTCGTGGTATCGGATATTTATTCTTGATGGTCTGCTTGTTAAGAGCTCGGTAGTCGATGCACATGCGCAGGCTTCCGTCCGGTTTCGGTGTGAAGAGTACTGGGGCACCGTATGGCGAAGTAGATGGTCGGATGAGTCCTTTGGCTAGGAGATACTCGATTTGCTTTTTCATGTCGGTCAGCTCTGTAGGACTGAGCCGATATGGTGCTCGGAAGGTCGGCTTCGAACCTGGTTCCTCCACGATCTCGTGTTGATGCGTTCGGTATGGCGGTAGCTCGTTCGGAAGATCGTCAGGAAGGATGTCTTGGAACTCCTTCAGCAATTCCTTGATTTTCCCTGGAGGTTCCGAGACCTTCTCCTTGTCGTCTTCCACCTCTGTTGCTATTGCCAGGAACCCGGTGTCGGTTCGCTTCACGTCCTTCTCGAATCGTGCGAGTGTCTCCACTGGGATATCTCCTGTATCGTCCCAGTTGGGTAGCTGTACTCTCCGTCCTTTGTTGTAGATGCTTGCGGTGCGGTTCACCCAGTTGATCTCGGGGTTGAATTTTTTCAGGAAGTCTCGCCCGAAGATCAAGTCAAGCCCTTTGATGTTGGTGATGGGGAGTGCAGGTCTCCAGCGCAGTGGTCCAATTTGTAGGTGTAGTACTGCTTCGCCGTGTACTGGTAACTTGCTGCCATCCACCATCGTTGCAGAGAATTTTGAAGGCTTGTACTCTTCTCGAAGTCGGTCGATTATTGCCTTGTCGCAGACGGTGTGTGACGCTCCGCTGTCCACGAGTGCTTGGAGGCGTCGTCCTTTGCAGATGACCTCAAGCACGAGAGGCGGGCGTTGCTCAGAGTACCCAAAGATAGTCTCATTAATGGGGTCATAGGGTACATCCCAATAATCCGTACACACCTTTTCGTTGCTATCTGCTCCTGAGCTAGCAGCTGGCCGAGGCTGCTTGGAGAACGGCTCTTCTCCAGGGCCCGGAGTTTCCTTGACGACTGTGCGTGTCGTTGATGCCGAAGAACTGGATGCATCCGTAGAGGGAGTTCGGGGTTTTTGCAGCTTCTTGTAGACCCCCAGCTTCCTCTTGAGCTGCTTCAGCTCCACCGACGTCTTCCCTTGGGAGCGGGTAGTCGTTGTGGGCTGGTGTCGGGAGAGGACGTTGACTCCGTGGAAAGGTCGGCTTCTTTCCACACTCCTTAATTTGGTCCCCAAGTTGTCCGGTACCGGTATAATCTCCACAGCTGTCTGCTTCTTTTGGAGTCCCTCCCGAAATTTCTCCAAGGCTCTAGCTCCTCGAAAATCATAAGTTTTCATTAAAGCATCTTTATAGGATAGCTTTAACGAATTCTTATAATTTCTTGGGTCTTCAAGGAGTTTCCCCGTCTCGGCAGAGTCTTTTTTCGCGGAGTCTGATTTTTCCTCGGCGAATTTCCCTGGCGAAGACTGGTCGTGGGGTGGAGATTTTCCCCCATCATTTCCTCCTGCTCGCGTCGAATCAGCTTCGTCGAAGTTGATTTTCTCGGAATCCCGCGGCCGTTTCCGGATCTTTTTATTTTCGCCAGCTAGATCCGCAATCACTGGCGACTCCCGTTTTTTGTCTTCTGATTGGCCGGAAGATTTCCGCCACTGTTGCGTGCCCGATACTCTGCGCGTGCGGCCTTCATTTTGTTGCAGTCGAAGATTCGGTGGCCCGGCACCCCGCAAAAATCACACGTGTAGTTGGTGTTTTTCGGACGTGGCCGCCCCTCGAATCTGTCGACTTCCATCGGGTCGGCGAACGTGGGGTGAGCCGAGCGGTCGCCCTGTCGCATACTGCCGACGTGCGTCCGTCGTGTTCCGGCGTTGACCATGTCGAAGCGCTCCGCGGCCGAAACGACGTCACTGTAGCTCGCGTAGTTTGACGCTGCCACCTGTCGTTTGACTTCGGTCTTCAGCCCTGCGAGGTACGATTGCACTTTTTCCCCTTCGGTCAGGTCGGGAATGCGGTTATAAAATTCTTCCATCTGCTGCGTGTACTGTGATACACTCCCGAACTGTCGATGACGATGAATTTTTTCGCGGGCAAGAAAACTCGAATTTATCGGCTCGAAGCGTTTCAGCAGGTCGGCGCGGAACTGCTGCCACGTGGCTTCACCGTGGATGAAGGTGCTGTTGCCGCCAATCCACTCGAGTGCCGGCCCTCGCATTAGTGTCGCCGCGAGTCGTACGCGTTGACCGTCCCAGACTGGCGAGCTCCATCCGACGGCTGCGAAGTAGATCTCCATCCCGGCGATCCATCTGCGGGCGTCGGAGTTTCGATCGCTCGGATCGAACGGCTCAGGTGGGCGCGGTTTCGGAGCCTCGAGAAACTGCTGCGACTGCTGCGTCGTCGCCGTTGTCGTCTCGTGCTGCGCTCCGGCGAGTCGAGTTACTCGCTCGAACTGGTTTCGCCACGCTTCGCGATCCGCTCGCATTTCCTCCTGAAGGGCTGCGATGCGCGCGAAGAGCTGCTGGGTAACCTCGGCGTTGTCGAAGGTTGCCATCCTGTTCAAAACACGCACGGAGGGGGTAATTCGAAAATCGCGGAGCTGGTGCTTACCAGAATCGGCGTCGAATTGGTCGCCCCCGGCGGTTTTTCGAGGCAGGATCCCCGCTGCTGCTGCTTAGCTGAGCGCGGTCGAGTGAGAAAAGCTCTGATACCAAGTGTCACAGGATCGAATGTGTCGAGAAAAGATTGCACTATCGATCAGTACAAGGCTCTTTTATACTTCCAGAGTACATTAAGTAACCAGGTTTATCCTATCTAAAGGAATAGACCCTTCTAGAAAATAGAATCACCCTGCGTATAGCCACGCGAGGCTATTGGGTTTAAGAGATTACGACAGGATTACGCTAGATAGCGTGTCTAGAACATTCCATGCCTGGTCGGTGATATAATTATAATAAGGGAAGAAACCAAAGGATAATGGAAAATGGGGAATATGAGGCAAAAGGAGATGAGATAAAAAGAGGACTGAAATGAAGATGAAATATGGAAAAGGCCAAGTGGTGTAACGGAGTCGTACTCTCACACCGATGGTGCCGGAGTTGCAAGCATGGGCCGTGGGCACGGCCATGGAAGGGGCACAGGTCGAGGAGACAGATTTGGAAGCAGCTACTTCAATGGAGGCCGTGGTAATGGAGGATATGGCAGCAACAACAACAACAATGGCTACGGGCGTGGGCGCGGTCGATTTGATGGCGAATGCCACTTTTTCCACAAGACCGGCCACATGTGGAGAGATTGCTTCAAACTGCCTAATGGTTGGACCCCTTTTCAAGACCAAGAGGGCAGAGGAGCAAGGGGAGGAAGAGACAGAGGTCATGAAGGCAGAGGTCATGGAGGCCGTGGTGGTCGTGGAAGCGAAGCGGCAAGCATGAAAGGTGGAGACTACGAGACGGGCCCAAGTGAAGATTGATACCCAGGCCAATTCTTCTTTGTCTCCACGCAAGCGGCAGTAGCAGCGGGAGCTGTGGAAGGCTTTGAGGAGCCAGCTACTGTGGGAAAGGTCACTCTTCACTCTCTGGACTTTTGGGTGATCGACAGCGGCGCCACCTATAGCATGACACCTCGTGCGGACTTGCTCACCGAGCTCGAACCGTCGCCGGTGAAGCATGTTACATCGGCTTTGGGGCAGCGAGCAGAGGTGAAAGGCATGGGCAAGGCCATGTTCAACGGTGCTGATGGGAAGATGGTGGGCATCAAGAACGTGCTTTGGGTGCCCAACCTTGCAGCCAACCTGATTTCCGTGCGGCGTTTGCAAAAGGCCGGCATGGACACATCTTCCGAGGGATCCAAAACCTTTACCGCGAGGCTTGGAGAGCGGAAGCTTTGGGACCTTCATGAGGACAAGGACATCTACAATGAGATGTGGCAAATCCTAGTAGTCCCTATGCCTAAAGAGAGGCAAGTAGCAGCAAGCGTCAGCACCAAGAGTGAAGAGGTTGGTGGCGGTGATCACGGAAAGCAAAGTGACACCAAGAGTGACTCAAAGAAATGCAATCTTGGAGAGACCAGCAAGGCGTGTGAACCCAAGGAGAGTGGTGCAGCAGCCAAAGGTGGTGGAAATGAGGAGGAGAAGCCTAAGATCAGCAAAGCAGCAGCGGCAAAGGAGAAAGGAGAGAGCTTGTGGGGCATAATTGCGAGTGCCGCTTTCTCCAACCCGACTTCCGCTACGGGAGAGTGTGATTGGCTGACCTTGCATCGGCGAATGGGGCATGTGGCATTGCCTATTTTGCAGCAGATAGTTAAGCAAGAGATGGTCAGTGGGATACGTGTTAAGGGGGAGCCCAATGAGGTGCTTGGCTGTCCAACATGCATGTAAGCCAAGTTCACCCGCTACCCGTTCCATAGCTCGCAGACAACGGCGAAGGCACCACTTGATGAGGTGGTGATGGATGTGGTGGGCCCCTTGAAGCTTGAAGCTGCTGGAGCTGAGTACTTCCGAACCATTGTGGATGTCTACACTCGCATGACCTGGGTGTATGTGCTGCCCAAGAAGAGTGATATAGCTGAGACGGTGAAGACCGATTGGTTGCCGATGGTGGAACGGCAACAAGACCGGCTTGTGAATGCGATTCGCACAGACCGTGGGGGAGAGTTCCTGAGCAAGGACTTCTCAACTTGGCTGAAGAAGCAGGGCATAAGACACTCTCTTACCATGCACTACTCTCCTGCAATGAACGGCATCGCCGAGCGTGTGAATCGGACTTCTCATTGAAGCCGGTCTTCCCAATTACTTTTGGCCGGATGCGGTGCGGCATGCTTGTGTGGCCAAGAACAGAGCCTTGACTCATGTGGGAGAAGACAAATGGGTGCCCTATGTGGAGTGGATTGGAAGGAAGCCGAAGGTGGATATGCTTCGGGTGTTCGGGTGCATGTGCATGGCACTAGTGCCTAAGAAACTTTGGCACAACAAGCTTGATGCCAAGACAACATAGGCCGTGCACCTGGGCATGGCTCAAAACAGCAAGGGATGGCTTCTTTGGGACCCATTTACCAAGAAGTTCTTGGTGAGCAGAGATTGCAAGTTCATGGAGAACTTATCGTACAAGGAGTGGAAGGCGGAGAACCAAGCGAAGATTGGTGTGCGGCTTGGAGAGGTGAAGAGTACCGGCTTGGAGCATGTGGAGCTGCTCTTGGAGCTAAGTATTAGCAGCACAATCACAAGGCAATCTCCTCAAATGAATGGGGGAGAAGAGGAGGAGGAGGTGTAGCAAGGTGATGAGCGTGCACCGTCACTTCCGCCTCGTGCTACAAGTGCTCGCGGGAACCGACCAGATTGCAGCAACGCCATGAGAGCATCCAAGTCCCTGCAGCAGAGGAGGAAGGAAGGGGGAGAAGGAAGTCTCAGCCCCCCAAAAGATTGAGCTATGAACGGCTTGGAGGACCAGCCAACTCAACCTTGACCGGTTCGGCTCTCATGCTAGGCGATGATGCAGAAGATGAAAGCGAGGAGTGCGCTTTTGCCTTCTTCTCTCCGGTCGAGATGCAGGGGGAGCCTACAAATTCCAAGGAGGCTTGGGAGGGCCCCAATAGGAAGGATTGGAAGAAGGTCTCAGATGAAGAAATAAGGAGCATCATAGAGAATGACACATTTGACTTGGTGAATCTACCTCTGGGGCGGAAGGCGATCTCTTCCAAGTGGATCTTCAAGCGCAAGACCGACGCCGACAGCAACATCGAGCGCTACAAGAGTAGACTTCTAGCCAAGGGATACCAAGATCAAGAGAAGAAGGACTACAATGAAGTATATGCCCCTGTGGTTAAGGGTACAACCCTTCGAACTCTCGTCGCCGCGGCGGCCATCAAAGGATGGGTGGTTAAGCGAATGGAGATTGTAACGGCCTTTCTCAACGGAGTTTTGGAGGAAGATACTTATATGGAGCAGCCAGAGGGGTACAATGATGGGAGTGGCAGAGTGTGGAAGCTGAAGAAAGCACTCTATGGCCTCAAGCAAGCCCCTAGGCAATGGTACATCAAGCTGCGGGAAGTCTTGGAGGCGATCGGCTTCACTCCCTCAAACGGTCGATCAATCCTTGTTCATGCTTGGCGAGGGGGAGCAGAGGAGGTTTATGGTGGTTTATGTGGATGACATCCTCATATTCTCACGCTCCTCTGACCTTGTAAAGGAGGTGATGCTGAAGCTTCAAGACAAGTTCAAGTGCAAGACCCTTGGTGACGTCAACTACTACCTTGGGCTTCACATTGAGCGAGATGTGGAGAAGCGGTGGATCCGAGTGCATCAAAAGAAGTACTTGGAGGCATTGGCTGCAAACTTTGGGAAGAGTAAAGGTCATGTGGCTACTCCTCTTCCCTCAGGGTTCAAGTGTGTGAAAGGACCAGTGGAGGAAAGTGTTGGTGAAGAGGAGAGGCGCCGTTTTCACTCCTTGGTGGGCAGCCTCATGTATGCGGCCATTCACTCAATGCCGGATGCAGCCTTTGCTACCGGGCAGCTGGCTAGGGCTGTCCAATGCCCTAATAAAGAGCAGGTAGCAGCTGGAGAGAGGGTGGCCAAGTACCTTGGCCAAACAGCAACTGTTGGACTGCAATTACTCCACGGCGGCACAAAGGCGTCAAAAGGGTGCGTCAAGCTGCTCCTGGGGATGAGACTGCCCAACACGCTTTGGCCTGACACGATGACGCATACAGTCCACCTGCACAATTTGCTGTCCTCGACGTCACTTCCCAACAACGCATCACCGCACCTGCTGTGGACAGGAAAACACGGCAGCACAAAATTACTTCGAGTCTTCGGCTGCATGGTACAGTACAGACCCCACACAGCCCGAGTAGGACGATTCTCTCAACGAGGACGGTGGGGACTACACATCGGCATCGCAAAACATTTCCAGGCATGGAAACTTCTCGACATTCAGGACAAAAGCAACGTGGCCTCACGTGATGTGATTTCCTACGAGCGACTGACACTGCAGCATTACCTGGACAACATCGCCAGCACAGAAGACCCCACTGATGGCTTCGAGGGCCATCGGTCCTTCGCCGACCGTGCTGCCGAAGCTGACGCAGCAGAAGAAGACGTACCTGAAGCCTCGGAAGCTGCCGGACCACTACCATACTGCTCCGTGCCCGTTCCACTCGACGACGACAATCCTCTCGATAGTAACAACCTCGACACTTATTACCACTTCGCTGACCAAGGTTACACTACACCTCAACCAGTCGACACAAATATCTTCGAACGCATCGGACCCAATTTGTTACCTGACCCCGACGGTGATGAAGCAGCTTATCCTGAGAATGACAATTTCCCCTCGACACACACCCACGGGCCTGCAGATACTTAGACTATGGGTCGCCGTCCAGAACCCGCCGCCGCCGTCACCACGCAAGCCAACGACTCTGTCGCAGGCTCTGGGGGGGAACACAAGGCGAAATGGAAGGAAGCAATGGAAAAAGAACTAAAGGCCCTGCAAGACCGAAATACGTGGAAGCTGGTACCTGCACAAAAACCAACGGGAAGAATGTGCTCTCGGGGAAATGGGTGTACCGCATCATGACTAATGCGGATGGCTCCATCGACCGCTTCAAAGCTCGCTGGGTTGTACGAGGATTCGACCAGCGATACGGAACTGACTACACAGAGACATTCACCCCAGTCTCCCGACATACTTACTTGCGCATTCTGCTCGCCGTCGCGGCCACGAAAAAACTACCACTGCGCCAGATCGATGTCGCCAACGCCTTCCTGTACGCACCTGTGGACGCCGAAATCTTCGTCGAGCAGCCCCACGGATTCATCGACGATCCCACAAAAGTATGCCAGCTGGTAAAATCCCTCTACGGAATTAAACAAGCCCCGCGGCTCTGGCAACAGCACCTTCACGGCCGCCTCGTAAGGATCGGTTTTCTGCAGCTGCCGCACGAACAAGGCATGTACCGACTACAAAAGGGGGGGGACTTCGTCCTACTCATCGTCTACGTCGATGACCTACTCTACGTCGGCTCCACTACCGATGTCGCCACCTCGTTCGAAGGGGAGCTGAGGAGTGACTTAACACTCACGGTGTCAGACACCGTGATCTAGTAGCTAGGTTTAAACATCGTCGAAGACGACTCGGCGTTCCACCTACACGCCGGAAAATACGCAGGCGTTGTCGCGAAGAAATTTCGGCCTAACGCCAGTCACAGCCGCGACTCCTTATCGCTACGGGAACAACCGCGAAACCTCCGCAAAGCTCCCCGCGAAGCAAATTCAGGAATATCAACAGAAGCTCGGCTGTCTACTGTTCGCAGCAGTAACCTGCCGACCGGATATGTCCTACAGCGCGAGCCAACTGGCGACACACCTGAAGGAGCCGGAGCAAGAGGATCTCGAGGAGCTAAATCGGGCACTGCTCCACTTCGTCTCTACGCCGACGACCGGACTTACCTACAGCAAAGTAACGCCATCGTCCGTACAGCTACTCGGGTACGTCGACGCCGACCACGCGGGAGATAGGGAGAATCGTCGCTCCAGAACGGGCTACATCTACCGACTAGAGCCTATCGGGACTATCTCCTGGCAATCGAGCAAGCAGGAACTAATCGCGCTATCCTCGGCTGAAGCGGAATACATCGCTCTCTGCTCTGCGACCAAATAAGGACTTTACCTACGGGAGCTACTCGAGGAAGCGCAAATCGCGACCATGCTCGTCTTCTCGCTATTTTGCGACAACCAATCCGCGATCAAAATCGTGAACAAAAACAGGTTCGCCAATCGAACCAAGCACATCGCTCTGCGGTATTTCTTCGTCAAGGATGAGATCGCGAAGGGGAGACCTCAACTCTGTTACTGCCCCACGACAGAAATGGCTGCAGATTACCTGACGAAGAAACTGGCAAAGGCAAAGTTCGACTACTGCATGCTGCTGACGGGGCAGATAAACGTCACCGAATTCGGACACGCCAGCAGTCCAGAAAAGAAGGGGAGTGTTGGAAATACCTCGATGACTTAAGCGTTTCTGAAGTGTAACACTGCACTCGAAGAAATGTCGTATTGAGTACGCGAGTCAACGGAGGTTACACGAGGAGGTTGGACGAAAGAACACGAAAGGACGAAGGGACTCGAAGGGTTGCAACAGGAGGTTGCGACCGATCGTTGCGACTGCAAGGATGGTAACCGAACCAACGATCGAGTCGCTGTGCGACTCGATAACCGTTTCTTCAACTGTATTCTACAACTGCTCTATTTCCTATTCTCTATATATTCCTGTGTGCTTGCTTCTTTTAATCAATCACTTGCTCTCACATACTAGTGCAAGGGTTCAACTAATCAACTCTTCCGTTGCACTACTCAAGCATTTCATACAAGTGGGACTTAGTGTCTGAAAAGATCCTAGGGCTTTTCTCAGCCCAACAAGTATTACAGTCAAGGTTCACAATATATTTAGTGTACTTGGTGGTTGTTCAGACCATCAGAAAAAATACCATAAACCATAACGCAAC
Source organism: Closterium sp. NIES-67 (assembly GCA_027943415.1). NCBI lineage: Eukaryota > Viridiplantae > Streptophyta > Zygnematophyceae > Desmidiales > Closteriaceae > Closterium > Closterium sp. NIES-67. The sequence goes on along the minus strand of BQMB01000399.1, from coordinate 163,942 downwards.
ATTAGAAAATGCCATTTGAAATGGGATGACTTAGTGTGAGGTGCACTTTTGTTTAGGAGCAAAGTCAAGCTAGTCAAGCTCCTCCCACACGCGTCATGTAAAGAAGTCAGGTATAGCGGGTAATCAGCAAACTTACAACAAAACACTGTTGGAAGACCGGCAAACCCTAGGACGAAGTAATCCCGAAGGCTTCTTGTTCGGCCTGGGACTGATAATCTAGAAATTGGCGGGAAATGACTTGCTAGGTGTTCCCTTGACTTCGGCAATCCCTAGACCTCTCATAGTGTACGGTTCAAAGTACTCCACTCATAGTTTTCAGGGATTGATTGTGGTTCTGTAGGGATTGTCGGTGTAAGGCAGGTAGTAGTATGAAGAAGCGACTTCGGTTATCAACAGCTGCTCAGCGGTTCAGTTGGTGGGAAAGTAGAGACTAATATCAAGCCGGCTATCCCAAGATCTTATATTTCTGGATCCCTTCCGGGATGCCTTTGCTGCCCAACCCCTAATTATAGTCACTGACGCATTCCAGGCCTTATCAGCTCCTCCCGTCCATCCGTCGTTCATCCTTATCACCTCCTTCCATGCAGCCGTTACCCTGCTTACATTTCTGCTCTTGCATGATGTCCTGATTGCGTCTCTGCTTTATCGCTTCCGGGCACTGCGATCATCACTACGGCTTCGCGCTTTCCGAGTGAAGGGGTTTCGGCAACCAGGCAGCGCTGGGAACCAGGCACGACGACTGCCAGGGAATTTCGCTCCTCACGCTAGCCAGCGCTGCTGCCATGGATGCCAAACCTATGCTGACGAAATGCCCGGGAAAGCGGTGGGAAAGCATCGCTTCCGCGACAAAAACCTCTCAACCGCAACCAACCGCCTCTCACCCGCAACCAGCCACCTCCCACCCGCAACCAATCACGTCGCACCCACACCCATCCGACTCAGGCATTTCCGACTCTGAAAGCGGCAAACCCAGCCGGCCACGCCTCTCCATCTTCGGCTGGACTAAAGGTGCTGGTAGCAACAGCACCGGTGGCGGCAGTGGGGGTAGTCGTGGTGGTAGTCCTGTTCGCGCCTCTGCTGGAGCATCGGGAGCTGGCGCAGGCAAGACGAAGGAGAGCAGATCGCCGGAGAGCAGCAGGAGTCGTATCCCCGTTATAAGCTCTCCTCAGTCCCAGAGTACAGATGGTGGTGACTCTTCGCACGGTGCAAACGGAGCGATTGAGGGTTCGCCGTCGCAGGCCGCTAGGTGGACAGGAGCAAACTCTGCCTCACCACCGGGAGAAGACCCAGCCAGCGGTTATAATCATCAGGGTATTGGTCCAGGCGCGAGCTCTCGTCCTTCCAGCTATGGCAGCTCGAACAGCAACAGCAACAGCACCAGCAACAGCACCACCACCACCACCACCAGCGGCGGCGGCAGTAGCAACGGATCCTCGCGGTTCTCCCTGTCTCCGCCACGGGATCCGTACGGGGACGCTCGGAAGATCAGCAGCCGTTACTGCCTCTGGGACGACCGGCACAAGGTCTGGTTCCGCTTCGACGGCGCGAGCAGAGTCTTCTGGAAGGTCGCGGACGGCAGATCGCCTCACGAGGGCGAATGGGTCAGGCTGCCTTACGAAGGCGAACGGCCCAAGATGGACTCTTCCAGTAGGAAAGGCTTCGACTCGCCTCAGAACGACTCCAAGCGCCTAGGCCGGACAGCAAGCGGAGACGTCGGCGCGGGGAAGAGCGGCGGGGCGAGGGAGGAGGGGGAGAGGCGGAGGCGGCCGGCGTCTATGACGGGGGGAGTTGGCGGGGGGGGAGAGTCTACCCCGTGGGGGTTCGCGGGGGATCTGAAGACGGACACGGAGGAGGAGTTAAAGGCGTTGCACGCGGGGCCGGACCCCAACGCGCCGTCGCTCCAGGTGTCGAAATCCTTCCCCCCGGATGTGGGGAAAGCAGCGGCGAACGCGACAGGTGCTGCAGGGAGGCACATTCTGCCGCCGCTGCCAGTCGCGCCCCCTATAGGTCCATCCGGCTCTTCCTCTCCTCCCTCTCCTCCCTCTCCTCGTAGCGGCCCGTCCACGCCCCCAGAAGCATCATCCATGGGCGCAGCAGCAGGGGCGGGAGGAGCGGCAAGGGGAGGGGCAGCAGCAGGAAGAGGAGGAGCAGGGGGTATGGGTATGGCATCAGCGGCAGCAGGAGGGCCGTTTAGTGCGCATTCGTCTCCTGCGAAACAGCCGTTGCTTCCGCTGGAGCAAGGGCCTTCGTCCACCATGTCTCCAGACAGACGGGCTCAATCCTCCAGCCCCCTTCCCCTCCCTCCGGCAAGACAGGTAGCGGCTCTCGGCTCTGGGTCCATGGGTGGGAGAGCAGACGCATCGGCGGCAGGTTTCGGGCCAGGATTAGTAGCAGGAGCAGCAGCAGCAGCAGCAGCAGCAGCAGCAGTGCCAGCTCCAGGGCCGCATGCCAACGAGCCCAGTACGTCCAATTCACCTGTCCGTGCGCTCTTCCCTGTGCACTCCTCCCCTTCCCGCGACCTCGAAGCCGTTTCTGTGAAGCGCCCTTTGCCCCAGGAGGCTCCGCCGTTGATCCATGTAGGTCTAGGCGCAGGCGGAATGGGCGGCGCTGCTGCTGGTGTGGGTGTGGGTGCTGCTGCTGGTGTTGGTGGGGGCGGTGGTGGGGGTGGTGGGGTTGTCAGTCCCCTCATGGCTGGGAGATCCGTATCTACTTCTGGAGCGGCCGTTGCTCTATTCGGTGGCGGATCCCAGGAGCACAGCCCCCGGATGACTCCCCTCCTGCCAGTTTCCTCTCCCATGCCTGCTGTAGCATCTGTAGCAGCTCCTAATTCGGCTGTAGCAGCCACGTCAGCCTCGTCAACCGGCACCTCCCCTTCTGGCCGCTACGGATCGTCCTCGCCACCAGGTGCGCCGTTTCCTGCTGCTGGCGTTGCTGGGAGCTCTGTGCTGAATCGGCAAGGGAGTGGCGGGATGGGTGGGGGGTTTGGAGGCGGGATGGGCGGAGCGGCTGGTTCAGGGATGGGCGGAGGGATGGGCGCAGGAATGGGAGCAGGGATGGGCGGTGGGATGGACGCAGGAATGGGCGTAGGAATGGGAGGAGGGATGGGCGGAGGAATGGGGGGAGGAATGGGAATGACGTCACCAGGGGGCATGATGACCCATCCAGGAGGCACCATCACACCAGCCAGCAGCTCCAAGCTCCAGACTCGATCCGCCTCGCCCTTGCGGATCAACCCCCGCGTGCCAAAGCTCGACAAAATCCCAATCTCCCTCACCAAGTCCCCTGTAGCCTCCCCTAGAGCAGCAGACAGGCCGCTGCTTCCGTTTGACGCACCTGTGCCTCAGAACCCGGCGTTCCCCAAGTCGTCCAGCCAAACGTCCACCCCTGGACGGGTGTCTAGGGTGAGCTCGATGAATGAGGGGCCGGGGAGGGATGTTGCAGGGCCGCCAGGAGGGCTGGGCTTCGGGCAGCATTTGGGGCAGCAGCAAATGGGGCAGCCGTTAGGGCAGCAAATGGGGCAGCAACTAGGTCAGCCGTTCGGCCAGCAGTTAGGGCAGCCTTTGGGGCAGCAGATGGGCCAGCAAATGGGGCAGCCACTAGGGCAGCAGGTGCAGCAGCAGCTCGGGAGGGAAGGCATGCTTCCCTGGCAGCAATTCCCCAAGTCGTCCAGTCAAACCTCGAATCCTGACACCGCCCCACCCTGGCAGCCGCAGCACCAGCAGCAGTACCAGCAGCAGCAGCAGCAGCAATTTCAGCCACCACCATTCCCCCGAACCTCCAGCCAAACCTCCTCCCATTACCCAACCTCCCCAGGCCAGGCCACCCCTGGAAACCTCTCCAGGGGAGGTTCCACTAACGAGGGCTCCATGCTCGTGCCCCCAGGAGGCTCTCCTACAGTCACAGCAGGCTCAGCGTCAGCCGCTGCCTCTGCTGGCGGGGGATCTGGTGGGAATTCCCTGGGGGCTGGATCTCTTATGAGTGCCAGCAGCAGGAGCATAATCAGCCAGGGGTCAGGGGCGAGCAGCATGTGGGAGGGGTCGGGGAGTGAGAGGGGAGGGATGGATGAGGAGGGCGACCCTTGGGTGCCTCAGAGGGGCCGGTGGAAGAAGGGCAGCAGGATTGGTTCAGGGGGATTTGGATCCGTGTACAAAGGCTGCGACTTGTAAGTGTCCCGAGGGGCTGCTTATACGCCGGTTGGTTTCAATGTCGAAAGATTTTGACCTTGGAAGTAAGTTTCCAGGGCAGGTGAAAGAAGGGCAGTAGAATTGGGTCGGGAGGATTTGGATCAGTGTACAGAGGCTGTGACCTGTAAGTGTTTCAAGGCTGCTTGACTTGAAGGATGCAAATGTTCTGTTTTCTATTTTCTATTTTCTGGATGTATTTTGGGCTGAGCGTTCTCCGTTGCTTACTACTTATTTTGGAAAGGGCCACTCCTCTTCCACTGTGTTCTCATAAGCCACGCGTTCGCCGTTCCTTCTCCCCCTCCCCCCCCTCTTTCCACCTCCCCTCAGGGAAACGGTAAACCTCGCATGTGTTTGCTGTCAAGGAGGTCAACATCTCCGACCACTCCTCACATACATACGCTCATCATCCCCTATGACGAGACACACGTGCTTCCCCCTCTTCTCTTTGAACTATGCTCCCCCATTCCCCTCCTCTCTTCTCCCGCCCATCAGGGAAACCTCGCGTGTGTTTGCTGTCAAGGAGGTCAACATCTCCGACCACTCCTCTATCTCTCAGCTTGTGCAGGTGCGACTGCACACAGTGCCAGTTGTGTGTCTGTAGGTGACTTTTGAGTCGACTCAAAAGTCACCTGCAGGTGCGACTGCACACAGTGCCTTGTGTGTGTCTGTGGTGTGGGGGGGGGAGAGGGGGGGGGCATATGTGTGCGTGTGCTTTTGCCTTATTGCGTTAGCAGCAGCTACCGCACCCTTCTTTTGGCCGATCCAATTTCGATGCCCCCATTCCCCCCCCAACCCCAACCCACCAGCCTGCACCCCAAATCAAACTCCCTTCTCTGACCTCCATCCCTCCCGGCCTCGGCCCCAAACCCCCCACCCCACTCTCACACGTGCGCACACACACAAACACACACTCCCACACACTCCCACTCTCAAACACACACACACAAACACACACACACACACACACACACACAATCGCGCACACACGCATACGTTGCATTGCATTGCATGCGTTCTTACCCACTACCGTTTTCATCCCACTCTCCACTTGACCTGACCACAGGAAATCGACACCTTGAAGAAAATGCGCCACAAGCGGATAGTCCGCTACCTCGGCTCGGAAACAGTGAGTTGCCAGCTTGTCGGCTTGTGAAAAAGTCAACTAGTGAAGCAGTGCATGGACCTCTTTCCCACGGACATGGGCACATCACTCTCTACATGTGTTCCAGGTTTTTTCTTAATTCTCCTCTCCCTCTTTTATCCCCCCCTCGCCTCTCCCCCCTCGCCTCTCCCCCCTCGCCTCCCTCCCCCCTTCTTTCCCGTGGACGACAAGTTCATGTACCTCTTTCTCGAGTACTTGTACACATCACTCTCTCATTGTATTCCAGAGGCTTTCTCTCAATCCTCTCCCTCTTTTATCTCCCCCTCGCCTTCCCCCCCACCCTTCCTTCCCCAGGACGACAAGTGCATGTACCTCTTTCTCGAGTACATGGGCACGCCTCTCTCCAAGTGCTTGGAGGATCTCAAAGTACCTCCTGTGTCTCCCCCTTGCCTCCCAACCCCACGCTCTCCCCCTCCCCCCCCCCCCCCTGTCCTTCCCCCCCTCCCAAGGACGACAAGTGCATGTACCTCTTTCTCGAGTACATGGACACGTACCTCTCCAAGCACCTGGAGGCTTTCGGCCCGCTGGAGGAGCATCAGATCTCAAAGTATCTCCCATGTCTCCCCCTTGCCTCCCCCCACCCTCTCCCCCCCCCCCACATCCCCCCCCCATTCCCCCCCCCCTTGCCCCCCCAGGACGACAAGTGCATGTACCTCTTTCTCGAGTACATGGACACGTCCCTTTCCAAGTACCTGGAGGATTTCGGCCCTTTGGAGGAGCACCAGATCTCAAAGTACACGCGGCAGCTGCTGGAAGGGCTGGCGTACCTGCATGACAACAACATCGTGCACCGGTGGGTGGGTGGGAGGGTGGGTGGGCTGGTTGGGAACGAGGGGAGTTAGGGGAGAGAGAAGGGGGGAAAGGGGGGTCAGCTGCAGGAAGGGCTGGCGTACCTGCATGACAACAACATCGTGCACCGGTGGGTGGGTGGGAGGGTGGGTGGGTTGGTTGGGAACGAGGGGAGTTAGGGGAGAGAGAAGGGGGGAAAGGGGGGTCAGCCGCTGGAAGGGCTGGCGTACCTGCATGACAACAACATCGTGCACCGGTGGGTGGGTGGGAGGGTGGGTGGGTTGGTTGGGAACGAGGGGAGTTAGGGGAGAGAGAAGGGGGGAAAGGGGGGTCAGCTGCGGGAAGGGCTGGCGTACCTGCTTGACAACAACATCGTGCTCAGGTGGGTGAAATTTTGTTGGGAGGAGGGTGGGGAAGAGAAAATGGAGGGGGGAATTTGGGGGTTGGGGGCAGCTGCAGGAAGAGCCGGCGATTTTCCATGAGAACGGTATCATGCAAGGTGTGTGGGTGGGCAGTCGGGTGGGTAGATGGGCGGCCAGGTGGTAGGTGGGCGGACAGGTCGGTGGGTGGGTTGGTGGGTGGGTGCTGGAGGCTGGACGGATGGGCACTTCAGTTTCGAGGCGCCTCAAAACTGGATGGGCAGCAGAACATACAAAACATTCGTGGGTTCGTGAGATGAGAACATACGGTTTCTCACGAACGATGGAGTGTTTTCCTCTCCTGTCTTGCTTGCCCTCCGAACCTTCAGTGACGTGAAGGGGAAGAACATCCTGCTAGATACCAGGGGAAACGCCAAGCTGGCTGGCTGTTTTGAGGCAGCTCTAAACAGGACCCGTGTGACGGCGTCCCCCCCATTCCATGCCTTTGCTTCTCCCGGGCTTGCAGAGACGTGAAGGGGAAGAACATCCTGCTAGATACCAAGGGGAACGCCAAGCTGGCTGACTTTGGCGTAGCGAAATACGTAAGACATCTCTCTCTCGTCCCCCCAACCCCTCTCCCCTCCCCTCCTCTTTTTCCCCTTCCCTTCTATCTCCCTCAACTCTCATGCCTTATCTCCTTCCCCTATCAACTGCTCGCTGCCGCCCTGGATGCTCGCTGCCGCCCTGGATGCTCGCTGCCGTCCTGGGTGCTCGCTGCCGCCCTGGCCTGGATGCACCTTGCCAGCCATGCCATCTTGTTCCTTCCGGTTCCACCGTACATACAATACAAACCACGTTCCCAATTTTCTTCAATTCCCATCCCATCCCATCCCATCCCATCCCATCCCATCCCATCCCATCCCATCCCATCCCATCCCATCCCATCCCATCCCATCCCATCCCATCCCATCCCATCCCATCCCATCCCCCTTGTACTAACCGATAGCATTCCCCTTCTGTCTGATCCCTTCTCAATTTATCCCGCCAATCCCATCCCATCACATCAAATCACATCACATCACATCACATCACATCACATCACATCACATCACATCACATCACATCCCATCCCATCCCATCCCATCCCATCCCATCCCGTCTGACCCCATGCCATCCCATCCCATCCCATCCCGTCCGAACCCATGCCATGCCATGCCACGCCACGCCATGACCACGTATCGCATCACCAGGTGGAAACGCCAGCAGACATGTCGGGCATGCGGGGCACTGTGTGGTGGATGGCACCCGAGGTGAGTCTTGTACCAATTGGAGGCATAAGGTGAGGTGAGTGACGCCAGGTGGGGACGCCACCAGGTGGAAACGCCAGCAGACATGTCAGGCATGCGGGGCACCGTGTGGTGGATGGCACCCGAGGTGAGCGGATGGCATGGGATGGAACCCGAGGTGAGCGGGATGGCACCCGCGGTGTGAGTGGGATGGCACTGCTATTGCGATTGCCATCCTATCCTCCCATCCTTAGATCATCAACATGTCACAAAATCGACTAAACCCCTTCCCTTGTTTCCCCCCCGGGTGATCAACCGGCGGGAGGAGGGGTACAAGTTAAATACATCAGATTTTCAAGCTGACTTTGGTTTGAGTCGACTCAAAAGTCATTCAATCCAATACACCAGATTTTCAAACTTCCACCTTGGATGCGTGTTGTCCTGCCCCCCCCCTTCCCCCCCCCCCCCCAGGTGATCAATCGGCGGGAGGAAGGCTACAACTGGCCGGTGGACATCTGGAGCCTGGGATGCACCATCATCGAGATGGCCATGAGGGTGGTCGATAAGCGCCTGCGCATCCCATGGCTCGACCCCGAGGGCAGACCGCCCTGGGGGGCCAATCCCACTGATGGGGTAAGTGAGTAGATGGAGGCTATTCGGTGCCTTTTGTGACACAACACATGTTCTTCAAACGCTGGGTAAAAAATGTTTCCCCCCTTTTTCTCCCCATGGCTGCTATCCCGCCAGCACCACATCCCGCTCGGTCCTCCCCAGCCACCACTCACACACACTGCGCCATGATCTCTCTCCTCCACTGCCTCTCTTGTCCACGACTCCTAGAACCCCCACTTTCCCTCCCTCCCCGCCCTCCTCCCCCTCTGTCTTCCTCTCTCCCTCCTCCCCTCCCCCCCCCACAGATGGCAGCTATCCTGCGCATTGGAGGCACCACAACCTCCCCGCCCTTCCCCAGCCACTTGTCAGACTGTGCCAAGGACTTTCTCCTCCACTGCCTCTCAGTGGACCCCTCCCGCCGCCGCCCTGCGCATGTGCTCATGCACCACGTCTTCGTGGCGGGCCCAGCTGGCCCCGTCCCCATGCCCTTAGGGGCGGGGGGCATGAGTGGTGGGGGGATGAGTGCAGGGGGCATGAGTGCAGGGGGGATGAACGCAGGCCACATGGACGCTCCTCCTCGCTCTCCCAGGTAAGCTTAAGCACCGCCTATGTCTCTGCAACTGTCTCGCTGTTGACCCCTCCCACCGCCGCCCCGCCCATGAGCTCATGCACCACGTCTTTGTGGCGGGGCCTGTGGGTTGCCTCCCCATGCCCGTAGCAGCTGGAGCATGAGTGGCGGAGGAATGAGTGCAGGGGGGATAAGTGCAGGGGGGGTGAGTGCAGGCAGGGGGCATGAGTGCAGGCAGGGGGGATGAACGCAGGCTACATGGACGCTCCTCGCTCTCCCAGGTAAGCCCGTGCACCACCTGTGTCCCTGCAACTGCCTCCTCCTGGACCCCTCGCGCCGTGTTCCTGGCGGGCCCAGAGGCACCCATTCCCATCACATGGCCATAGGGGCGGGGGGCATGAGTGCAGGGTGGATGAGTGAGTGCAGTGCAGGCCACATGGACGCTCCTCGCTTTCCCAGGTTAGCCTATTCCCCCCCGTCTTCCCGCTCCCCCCCGCTACTTTATCCCATCTGCTCTTCCTTCGCCTACCTCTGTTCTTACTCTATCCTGATCTTTCACCCTCCCTCCATTCTCCCCTCCACTCCCCTCCTTAGGTCGGTCCCCTCTCAACCCTCTTACCCCCCTTCGTGGGAGCAGCCCTTATATTATCAGCAGCAGCCACAGCAGCTACTGCACCATCAGCAGCAGCCGCAGCAGCAGCAGCAGCCCCTCCCCTGGCGCGATTCTGGCCCAAATCCATCCGGCCCCTCAGGTCCGGCATTGTCCGGACCTGGGATGCACTCCGGACCTGGTCGGTACGGATGGACAGACGACATGGCTGCTCGGGAGTACAGCGCCGGACCACCCTATGGTCCAGGCTCGGCTGCAGGCTTGGCAGCCAGTGGCGGTGGGAGGCTGAGTCCGCAGCCCGGTTATCTACGAGGGGAGGAAGGGGGAGGGTTTGGAGGCACGGGAGGAGGAGGAGGGGGTATGGGAGTGGGGGGAGGAGTGTTACCACCTGCTAGGACGCGCAGCAGCCCTACAGTTGACCTGAGAGAGATGGTGGATCATGCAGAGGCCTTTTTTGCACCTGGTGCTGCTGGTAATGGTGCTAGTGCTGGCAGTGCCAGGAATGGCCCAGAGCCCTTGTTCGGGAGCAGTGGTAGTGGCGGCGGCGGCGGTGGTGGTGGTGGCGGTGGCGGTGGCAGTGGCGGTGGCAGGAATGGCCCAGAGCCCTTGTTTGGTGGCAGTGGTAGTGGCGGCGGTGGTGGTGGCGGTGGTGGTGGCAGTGGTAGGAGTGAGCCGGAGCCTTTGTTCCCAGGAGGAACTGCTTCTGGTGCTTCTGGTTCGGGTGCTTCTGCTGGTGGCCCAGGCCCCGAGCCTCTTTTCCCGAGCCAGGACAACCGAACCTCACCTCCCGCCCCTCCTCATTTTCAGCAGCAGCAGCAGCAGCAGCAGCTGCCACTGGATCGCACGCGGAGCCCTGCATCCAGTGAGCTTCAGAGCATGGGGCTCACAGGCAGCAACAGCAACAACAGCATCAATTACCCTGTCAAATCCCCGCCACGAGGCAAGCAAAAATCCCTTTCCGGCCCTCTCACCCCTCCACGCAGCCGGCCTAGTCGGGAGTCATCACGCACGTACAGCCATGGCATGCCTTCTCTACCAGACCAAGGGACGTATCTGGAGGAGAGTGAGGGAGCGGGGGATCGGCCGTACAGTGGTGGTGGGAAATCCCATGGGATGGAGCAGGATGGGTACTCGTCATATGACCGGGAGAGAGAACGGGAGAGGGAGAGAGGGCGAGAATGGGAGAGGGAGAGGGAGAGGGAGAGGGAAGGGTACAACTCGAGGAGGACCGCGTCAGAGGCTGATGCCAGTGCGTATGCTCCCCAGGGTACTCCTCCCTACCACCTCCAGAACCAGCAGCATCATCCGCAGCTGCAGCATCAGCAGCAGCAGCACCCACAACACCAGCTACAGTACAGAGGGATGGAGCAGCGGCAGCCTGTACAGGATCAGCTTATATCGAGACGGTCTCCCGAGCCTTCCCCTCCCCAATCCCCATCTTCTTATGGGCGGGCCAAACCGCTGTTTGATGATGGTGGCATGGGTGGCGGTGGCAGGGGCAGCAGCGGTGGTGGTACTGGAGGTGTTGGGGGCGGTGGGGGGATGTATGGGGGGCCACATGGCCCTTCTCCCCCTCCTCCGCCTCATCATTTGAGTGCGAGGGGGGGTAGCGGTGATGGGTATGGCGGTGGGGAGGCCTATGGGGGTGGAGGGCCGATGGGGCATTGGAACCAGAGGTGAGAGGCTCTCCTTTTTACTCTCTATGATGCTTGTCCCCTCCACCTCTGCCACGTCTATTCTCATTCTTACACAATCTTTGAGGCGCCTCAAAACTTATCCCCTCCACCTCTGCCACGTCTATTCTCATTCTTCCCCAATCGATAATAGTCTATTTTTGAGACGCCTCAAAACTGGACTCTCCATGACACTTATCCCCTCCATGTCCATCCCTCCTCATGGCCGCGTTTTGAGATATCATAACCCGCCCTTACTCTCATCCCTTCCCTCTCATCCTTCCCCTCTTTCCCACCTCCCTTCCCCAACCAGCACCCCTGAGCAGGGATGACTCCCCACATCGAGCCTGTAGCCATAAAGCGTTAGGGTGGGCTGCAGCGAAGAGGAAAAACGCTTCGCTGCAGCCCACCCTAACGCTTAATTTCCCACCTCCCTTCCCCACCCAGCACCTCAGAACAGGGATGACTCCCCACATCGAGCCTCCTCTCTCTCCATCCCTCCTCACGACCACATTTCGACATGTCCTACCCCACCTATCCTCTCATCTTTCCTCTCTTTCTTTCCTCTCTTTCTTTCCTCTCTTTCTTTCCTCTCTTTCTTTCCTCTCTTTCTTTCCTCTCTTTCTTTCCTCTCTTTCTTTCCTCCCTTTCTTTCCTCTCTTTCTTTCCTCTCTTTCTTTCCTCTCTTTCTTTCCTCTCTTTCTTTCCTCTCTTTCTTCACTCTCTTTCTTTCCTCCTCTCGTTCTTTCCACCTCCATTCCCCACCCTTCGCCCTGAGCAGGGACGTCTCCCCACATCGAGCCTCCTCCCTCTCCATCCCTCCCCACGAACACCACCCGCATCACTTCTCATCCCTTCAAGGCCCCCACACGGCTCCCCAGCAGCAATCACGCGGCCCATACCCCTACTCTTCGCAGCAAAACCCCTACCACCACCCCCAGCAAAACCCTTCCTACTCCCAGCGTTCCTACGATCACTATGCCCCGCCGCCCAGCCAATACCAGCAGCAGATGTGGCAAGGAGGGGGAGGGGGAGGGGGAGGGGGAGGAGGAGGGGGAGGGGGGCGGATGGGGGGAGGGTGGGAGCAGAATGCAGAGGGCATGGGTATGTATGGGTCGTCAGCCCATGGCTCTGGTGGTGGCGGTGGTTATCCTGGTGGCATGAGAGGGGATGTGCGAGGAGGCATGGGCCCAAGCACGGGACCAGGCTCGGGATCAGGTATGGTTCCAGGTTCGGGACCTGGTATGGGTCCCGGACCAGGGTCGGGCTTGGGACGGGGGGGGTTCAGTGGTGCCAGTGGCAGTGGTGGCAGTGGTAGTGGATATGGTGATTATATGGGGGGGCAAGTAGGGCTGGGAGGAATCGGACGGACAATGTCAACGGGAGAGTGGGAGCAGCGGCAGCATCCTTCATCGAATCAGTACATGCATCAAAGTTACAGTAACGCACCAGTATCCAGTAGTTACAATGTGGGGGGAGGAGGTGGGGGGAGGTATAATGGTCCGGGTTCGATGTACGGAGGGGGAGGGCATGGGGTTTCCCCACCTCCCCCTCAGCAGTACATGCAGCCGCACTGGCAACAGCCTGGGAGTGAACAGTTGCGAGGGTCGGGAGGAAGTGGTAACATTAGTAATAGTGGGGATTTTGGCGGAAAGGGATCGTCCGAATGGCAGCAGTACCAGGTTAGGAGGGCAGCACAAGGCCAGCAGCAGCAGCAGCATCAGTAATATTCGTGAAATATGAGTTGGCTTGTGAGGGCTATTTATTCGTTTAGATGTAGGGGATGTAGTGATCAATGGTCCAAATCCATGCAAATTTGTGTTAGGTTTGTTGTATGAATGTTCTGGTGTTTGTCATTATTTAGCTAAAAGGTTTCTATATTGCAAGCCTTGCTGTAACCTTTCAACCTTCATGTCATCAGTTCGCTCGTTCGTCGTCCCCGGCAGCTTGTTTCGCAGAGCCCTTGCGTGACCCGCGACATTCCCAGGGGGCTCGTGGAAATCGTGAATCCGCTTCAAAGATTCGCACATAGGATGCCACAATATTTTGTGGATTCCTGCTTCTGCTGCCGTGAGCCCATCAGCTTTCTGCCTTTTCTTTATCAGGAGGACTGCTGCCGCGTCGCGGGGTCTTGGATCGCGCCTAGCTATTCGTCGCACCCTTCTCTCGTGGTGCGGCGTCGTACTTTCTCTCGCCTCGCGCGTCGCTGAGCATCGCTGAATCGCTGCACCGCCCTGACAGCGCGAATTCAAGTGTTAGACATTTCTGCGTCCGCAATATGTCGGGGTTCCGCGGCGTCTTCCTCCCGTTGCTGCTCCTCGCCGGCGTTACCGCGTGCGCGGGATTCTCCGCCAGGCCGCTCTCTGCCAGGCCGTTCTCTGCCCAGCCTTTCTCCGCCAGGCCGTTCTTCCCCGGCGTGCTTCACCTGCGTTCAGCTGACGTGGCACGGCCACATCAGCAGGAAGCCATAACGGAAAATGACGGCTTTTCCAGCAGCATCTCTAGTAGCGTTTCTGACAGCAGCATCACTGGTACCATTTCTGACGGCGGCGTCGCTGGAAGGAGCGTTTCTCCGAGCAGCCTTGGCCTGAGAGGAGTCGGATTTTCCTATGCGAGTGAAGCTACCGTTAATGCTCTGCAGAAGCCGACGCTAAAGAAGCAGCGGCAGCCATGGAATGAGCAGAAGCAGGAGAAGGCCAATGAGCCTCCTCCGGGTAAGTACGCGACGTTTGAAGGCCAATCAGCCTCCTCCGGGTAAGTACGCGACGTTTGAAGGCCAATCAGCCTCCTCCGGGTAAGTAAGCGACGTTTGAAGGCCTACTCGAGTGCCTATTCTGGTGTTAGGGACTTAGTTTTCGGGTGGATTCGTGGAACCCGCTACATGTTAGAGTTTTGGGGAAAGACAGCAAAACTCACTGAATTTCTCTCTTTCAGCGATGGATGGATGGATGGATGGATGGATGGATGGATGGATGTACGTAGGTGGACGCAGAGCTGTGCAGCGAAGTGACTTTTGAGTCGACTCAAACAAAAGTCACCTCGTCGACTCAAAAGTCACCTCAAAACTTCACTGAAGGTTTCTGTTTCAGCGATGGATGGATGGATGCAGAGCTGTGCAGTGGAGTCATTTTTTAGAATTCTCAAAAGAAAAATTCACTGAGTGTTTCAGCGATGGATGGATGGATGGATGGATGGATGGATGCAGGTGGATGCAGAGCTGTGCAGCGTGCAGTGTGTGTGATGTGAGACCACATGCACTTCTGCTTTTGAGTCGGCTCAATGGCAGATGGATGCGTTTAGAGTGGTGCAGTGAGATCAAACGCAAGTCATCATTCTCTTTTGGCCTGTATTATCGACAGTAGGTCTGCAGAAGACGCGTTCCGTCTGCTGCATTTATACTGAGACAGCTTGCAGCGGAAGGAGTGGCATCCCTTCATTCCATTCTCTCCCTCCCTTCTGTTCTCCTCCCCCCCCCCCCCCCCTCCCCCTCCATTCAACACCTTCTCTCCCGGAAACCTTCCTCCCCCGAGTGTGCTTACAGCGCAGGGAGTGGCCTACCGTGCAGTGCCAGATCCAGAGCTGACAGGGCCCCCGTTTGAGTCACCCTACACGGCTCCTGACATCCCCTTGGATTACCACCAGCAGAATGGCACCAACCACCCTGAGCAGGTCAGTCCGTCCTGATGCCTGCTTGTGTTAGCGTAGAAGTCCACATGCTGTCACACACACACCCCCCCTTGAGACTTGAGTCACCCTACACGGCTCCTGGCATTTCCTTGGATTACCACCAGCAGAACGGCACCAACTACCCTGAGCAGGTGAGTCAGTCCTCATGCCTGTTCGTCCTAGCAAGTAGTAGCCCACATGCTGCCGCACCTCACCCCCTTGAGTCACCACCCTACACAGCTCCTGACATTCCCTTGGACTACCACCAGCAGAACGGCACCACCAACCTTCCTGAGCAGGTGATTCCTGTATGCCTGTTCCTCCTAGCTAATAGTAGCGCACATACTGCCACACCTCACTCACCACCTTGCGCCACCCTACACAGCTCCTGACATTCCCTTGGACTACCACCGTCAGAGGGGCACCAAGCCCACCAACCACCCTGAACTGGTTTGCACGCCTGCTTGTAACGCTCTTTCTATGTGCTTCTAGCTGCATTTTCTTTTACATAATGAGCCAACCCCTCTCAGCTTTTGGCACCGTTCCCTTCTCGTTCTTTCAACATCCCCTCCCAAAACCTTGTGTGGGTAAGAAGGTGATTTTTGAGTCGACTCAAAAGTCACCCCAAAACCTTGCGTGGGTAAGTAGACCTCGTTCTCAGATTCATCATCCTTTCCCAAAACCTTGCCTCCAGTACCCGTCTTGTTTCCCTACCCCCCCTCCCACTCCCCTCCCCCCCCCCCCCCCCCCCCCCCCCAAGGTGCTTCTCGCCCCAGCTTCCCCTGCTGGTCTCTTTATGTTTGTCCGCTTTGCCATCCCCAACATCATGCCGTTACGCCCATGCGAGAAGAAACACACGCTGCCAGCTGACCTGCTCACGTCCCTCATCCCCCTTCCCTCCAGGTGCTTCTTGCACCGGCTTCACCCGATGGTCTCTTCATGTTTGTCCGCTTTGCCATCCCCAACATCATGCCGTTGAGCCCATGCGAGAAGAAACACAAGCTACCAGCTGACCTGCTCGCTGAAATGGGAGAAGAGGAGGAGGAGGAGGGGTTGATGGATGGTGGGGGGGAAGAGAGCAAGTGCAGGCGCAAGCGCTCGGTGCATTATGGCACGGACCCCAACACACTCAACCAGTCGGCCAGGTAGGCCATGCTCGGTTTAACCAATACGCATACGTGGATGGAAGCGAGGTGACTTTTGAGTCGACTGAAAAGATGATTTCTGAGTCGGCTCAAAAATCACCTATGGAAGCAAGGTGACTTTTGAGTCGACTCAAAAGTCACCTGCATACATGGAAACGAGGCGCATGCGCTCTGTGCATTATGGCGCGGACCCAAACGCCCTCAACCAGTCGGCCAGGTAGGGCCCGTTATAGTGCACTGTACTCGAGAAGCATAGGTGGATGGAAGTGCGGCAGAGCAAGTGCAGGCGCAGGTGCAAGCGCTCGGCCAGGGTATGCTCGACTTAAGGGTACTTGATAAGCATAGGTGGAAGTGCGGCAGAGCAAGTGCAGGCGCAGGTGCAAGTGCTCCGTGCATTATGGCACGGATCCAAACACTGTGAACCAGTCGGCCAGGTAGGGCTCGTCTGAACACGTGTATCTTGTAGACTGATTCACTACATGTCCCCATCAATACACGTATCGATTCATCCAGCAATATCTTTGTCATCCCCATGAGCCCTCTCCTCTCTCTCGTTCCCCGCCTCACGGGTTTTGCCTGCAGCGGCCGTTCATTCCGCTACTCCTTTGCCGAGGGAACGGACGGCGCCTACGTGTCGGGCGACACCTTCTTCGTCCCCATCGGGCCTCTGCTTCCCTCCACGCAATACTACTACCAGATTGAGGGCTCTCCAATTACTCACTCCTTCACCTCTCTCCCTGCCCCTGGCTCCACCTATCCCTTCAAAGTCGCTCTTGTGGGTGAGTAACCAGCGAGCTCCCTTAACCTCCGATGCTTTTCCTCAGATTCTTCTTCTCAGAATCTTCTTCTCAGATTCTTCTTCTCAGATTCTTCTTCTCAGATTCTTCTTCTCAGATTCTTCTTCTCAGATTCTTCTTCTCAGAATCTTCTTCTCAGAATCTTCTTCTCAGATTCTTCTTCTCAGAATCTTCTTCTCAGAATCTTCTTCTCAGAATCTTCTTCTCAGATTCTTCTTCTCAGAATCTTCTTCTCAGATTCTTCTTCTCAGAATCTTCTTCTCAGATTCTTCTTCTCAGAATCTTCTTCTCAGATTCTTCTTCTCAGAATCTTCTTCTCAGAATCTTCTTCTCAGATTCTTCTTCTCAGAATCTTCTTCTCAGATTCTTCTTCTCAGAATCTTCTTCTCAGAATCTTCTTCTCAGATTCTTCTTCTCAGATTCTTCTTCTCAGATTCTTCTTCTCAGATTCTTCTTCTCAGATTCTTCTTCTCAGATTCTTCTCCTCCCCTCCACTCGCTACTACTTCCGGACACATGGTCCACCAGTCGCACATCTTGGGTTCCTTTGTCAGCGATTTCCTTTGCATCTTGGGGGTAAGCTGCCTCCACCCCTCTCCTCCCCTCCCCTCCCCTCCTCGTGCTACTTCTATCGGATCGAGGCCTCTCCAGTCACCCACTCCTTCACCTCACTCCCCGCCGCACCCCTGGATCCACTTACCCATTCAATGTCGCTCTTGTGGGTTTGTGTTCGTGCCTTGCGTGCGTGAATCTACGACTTGGGCGACTACCCTTATCCTCTTCTCCCAACCGCTCGCTACTTTTACCGAATTGAGGGCTTTCCACGTGGCGTGGGTCAGAGTTGCAACAGCAGCACCACCCCTTGACAACGTGAAAGCCGGCAGCCCCAGCCTTGTTCTCCGCATTAACCGTATGTCCTCCTCCTCCCCCTCCCCTCCCCCCTCTCCCCCCCCCTCATCCCCTCCCTCCCGCCCCCCGCGATTTCAGGCGATGTGGGTCAGACGCTCAACAGCAGCACCAACTTCGACAACGTGAACGCAGGCAGCCCCAGCTAAGTTCTCTGCGTTAACTGTATTTCCTCGCCCTCCCCCCACTCCCCTCCCCCTCCCCCCCCCCCCCCAGGCGACGTGGGTCAGACGCTCAACAGCAGCACCACCTTCGAAAACGTGAAAGCCAGCAGCCCCAGCCTTGTGCTCTGCGTTAACCATATGTTCTCCCCCTCCCCCCTCTCCCCTGCCCCTGCCACTCCCCCCCTCTCTCCTACCCCTGCCACTCCCTCCCTCTCCCCCCCCCCTTGCCCCCCCGCTTCCAGGCGACGTGGGTCAGACGCTCAACAGCAGCACCACCTTCGACAACGTGAACGCAGGCAGCCCCAGCCTTGTTCTCTGCGTTTTACTCTATATGTATCCTCCCCCTCAACCCCTCTCCCACCCCCTCCCCCCCCGCGCTTCCAGGCGACGTGGGTCAGACGCTCAACAGCAGCACCACCTTCGACAACGTGAACGCCGGCAGCCCCAGCCTGGTGCTCTTCGCTGGGGATCTGAGCTACGCCGACCAGTACGGCCCGCCCCACTGCCGCCCCAATGCTCCTACCGCAGAAGCTCATGCGTCCTCAAAGAAGAGCAAGATCTGTGGGCTGGGTGGAGTGCGCTGGGATTCTTATGGCCGCTTGTCTGAGAAAGTCTTTGCGCATATTGTAAGTGCTCTGCTTCTTGGTGCACGTAATGGTGCTTCTGGGCTGAATTTGGTTTGGAGGTTCCGTCCGCTCCCGGTCTGTGCCTTGGGTTTGAGGAGAACAGAAGATGTTACGCTCTCTGCCGTTGCTGCTGCTTTCTTATGCTTTCAGCTTTCTCTGATGGTTCCCCTCACCAGAAAACATCAGAAAGACACAAAAGGCATAGCTTTCTGCTTTGCCTTCTTCTTTCTGACGTTTTCAACTTTCTCTGATGTTTCCCATCGCCCAGCCTGTGGCCCACGTCCCAGGGAACCACGAGACTGAGTTCGTTGCCGGTGCAACGAGCTGCTTCTTACTTAGCGCCCCAAAATTTCTCCTCTTGCTTTCTGCTTATCTCTTGTGCGCTCCTCTTCTGGTCCATCCATCCATCCACCCAGCCTGTGGCCCACGTCCCAGGGAACCATGAGATCGAGCTCGTTCCTCGGTGGGGCGAGCTGAGGCCGTTCAAAGTCTATTCTGCTCGCATCCCCCCTCTGCTGCACCACCACCACCCGCTGCTGGCTACCCTGCTGGCCAAGGTAAAGCCCTGCGTGACACTCTTGCTTTGGGTGCAAATAGTTTTAGTTTTGAGACGTCTAAAAACTTAACTACTTACGCAAGGTAGCCCTGTGTGACACTCCTGATTTGGCTACACGAGCAGGAATTTCAACATCAGCAAATGAGGGTAATCTAGGTTCTGACCCCCTTCACCATCACTGGTGAAAAGGGGTTGGGTTTGATCCGCAGCAAGCCTCCTAAGAGTAGATCTAGGAGTTGATCGCAGAAAGGCTAATGTGGGTTCTGACCCCCTTCACCGTCACCACCACAATCATCGGAAGTAAGCACCTGAGATGACGTCAACTTGTAACATCTGACTAGAGAGGCTGGATTATTGAGTTGATATCTAGTCGAATTTTTTAGGCGCCTCAATGTCTTTGAGGCGCCTGGTGTTAACCTCTCTTGTTCCTCCACTTGCCTTGCACACTCAGTTTCAGGCCGGGATGGGATCTCTCCCAGTCATCACCACCACAGCCTTCGCCTGCTCCTCCAGGCGCCTCAAAAGCAGATTCCCTCTTTTATCCCTCCAGGCGCCTTGTGTTTCTCCCTTATTGTGTCAACCTCCCTTGTTATGTTATCCTCTCTTGTTGTGTTAACCTCTCGTTGTGTTTACCTCTCTTGTTGTGTTAACCTCACGTGTGTTAGCCTCCCTTATCCCTCCACTTGCTTCCCTTGTCCCCCCTCTTGTCTTGCCCACTCGATTTCAGGCTGGGATCTCTCCCAATCATCACCATCACGCGTACCCTTCCAAGGCGCCTCTCTTCTACTCGCTTGACATCGGCCCCGTGCACGTGATCGCCATCAACTCGTACTCGCCTTTTGTCATCTACACGCACCAGGTGGGTAAGGGCTGCACTGCACGCACCAGGTAGGTCGGGGCTGCACGCACCAGGTACATGGTTGTTGTACACCATGTGGTGTAGGGTTGTTTTTTTAGAAGACTAAGGAATCACTACCAAGGTGCACTCCCTCCTGTTGACACCTCTCTTCTTCTATCGGCCCCTTCTCAGTAATGACAGCATTGTCGTCGTCAAGTCGACTCGTACTCCATTTCGGCTGCTGATATTCCCAGCCCCTCATTACCTCATTTCGCAGTGCTACTGGTCTGGGTGTGCGATCACTGCCCACTCGTTGCGTGACTTTGCAGGGTGTTTTTGAGAAATCCCAAAATTTGCAGGGTGTTTTTGAGAATTCTCAAAAACACCCTGCAAAAACGCAGTGCTACTGGTCTGGGTGTGCGATCACTGCCCACTGCCCACTCGTTGCGTGACGGCTCTGATTCTTGTTTCGCTGTCCCCGGGTTTTCCCCACTTGTTTTCATGCCATTTGCCCCACCCCCCCCCCCCCCCCCCCCCCCCCCCCGGGAATCCCTTCGTGGCATCTGGCTTGTGTCCCCCCCACCCTGCATGGCACTGGTACTGGTTGCGGGACTACTTGTGCCGCATCGACCGCGAGAAGACCCCGTGGATGGTGGCATTTGACTCAAGAAAGGCCTATCCTCCTCCCCTCCCCCCCCTTCTCCCCCCCGCAGTGGTACTGGTTGCGGGATGACTTGTGCCGCATCGACCGTGAGAAGACCCCGTGGGTGGTGGCATTCAGCTTCTTGAACTCAAGAAAGACCTATCTTTTGCCTTGCTTCCTCCTCCCCTCCCCCCCCTCCTCCCCCCGCAGTGGTACTGGCTGCGGGATGACTTGTGCCGCATCGACCGTGAGAAGACCCCGTGGGTCGTGGCTTTCATGCACGTGCCCCTCTACAACAGCAACGACGGGCACTACCTCGAGGTATGGTTGTTTTGGTTGGATACTGCGACCGACCCGCATACCTGGGCATTCGTGCACGTGCCGCTCTACAACAGCAATGTCGGCCACTACCTCGAGGTATGGTTGTTTTAGTTGGATACTGCGACCCGCATACCTGGGCACTACCTGCGATGAACAATTGAAAGCGATATCAGCAGGGGGTTGTGGGCATTCGTGCACGTGCCGCTCTACAACAGCAACGACGAGCACTACCTTGAGGTACGGCTGTAACAGGTGGATACAACGAGTATTAACAGCGAGTAACAATCGAATGGGACAGTAGCCATAGGTGGTGGGTGGCATTCATGCACGTGCCGCTCTACAACAGCAACCAGGGGCACTACCTCGAGGTATGGCTTAAGTGGCAGCAGAGCCTGCTAGATATTTGACAGCAGCTGTGGGTGGTGTAGACCAGGGGGGGAGGCCGGGATGAATCTGGCGGCTGGAGGAGCTACTCCATGTGCCATGGGGGCCCATTGTTCTCCCTTCCATCCCTCCTTTGTGTAGGACAAGCCCCATGGGATACGAGATGGAGGAGTGGCTGCACGAGGCTGATGGGGAGTGCCCCAGTCATACACGGAGTGCCCATGTGCACTCCAGCCCATGTGCACTCCAGCCCATGTGCACGGGGCGTATGAGTGCACCCACCCCGTGTATGGCATAAAGCGTGCCCTTTGTTCCCCTTGCCTTCCCCCTTGCCTTCCCCCTTGCCATCCGCCTTGCCTTCCGCCTTGCCTTCCGCCTTGCCTTCCGCCTTGCCTTCCGCCTTGCCCATCCTTGGCTCAGGGCGAGCCCATGCGGTACGAGATTGAGGACTGGCTGCATGAGGCAGGGGTGGACCTGGTGGCGAGTGGCCATGTGCACGCGTATGAGCGCAGCTACCCGGTCTACGGCATGAAGCGGGTGGAGAATGGGTGTGCTGCCGTGCATGTGACTGTGGGCGACGGTGGCAACATTGAGGAAATCGCCGGCCCGTGAGTGCTTATTAACTGCCGCCCGTCTTCAGTTCTAATTCTGAGGTGCCTCAAAAGGCAACGGGCGTGCTGCCGTGAACGTGACCATGGGCGACGGTGGCAACATCGAGGAAATCGCCGGCCCGTGAGTGCCCGGTGTGTGTGCTTTAAGTGGCCACGTGCACGTGTACGAGCGCAGCTACCTGGTCTACGGCATGAAGCGGGTGGAGAACAGGTGTGCTGCTGTGCATGTGACGGTCGGCGACGGCGGCAACATTGAAGAGATCGCCGGCCCGTGATTGCCCTATGTGTGGCCATGTGTATGTGTAGCTGCACCCCCTAGTGTATGCCATGAGAAAGATGGGCAACGTCCGTGCTGCCGTGCATGTGACTGTTGCTGACGGCGGGAACATCGAGCACATGAGTGCCTTATGTGTGGTGCAATGACTGGTTGTATCCTCCCTTCTGCTGCTGACTATTCCTGCAGCAAGGTGTGTTGAATCTCCATGCTGCATGAGCGCATGGTGGTGCTTATTTAGCCCCTCAAGGTGACTTTTGAGTCGACTCAAAAGTCACCTCGTTACAATGTCACACAACACTCATGCTGCATGAGCTCATGGTGGTGCTTATTTAGCGCCTCGAGAACATTGCTGCATCAGTCGGTTGGAACTTGGAGACAATGTGTATCTTGGTGCATCAGAGCATGGAGGCAAGGAAAGTGAGAAATCAGCAGGTTTTGAGTCGACTCAAAAGCAATATGTACCTTGCTGCGGACATAGTAGACGATGAAACCTGCTGATTCTACATAGCAGAGGATTCTGCAGGTTCAGCTCAACCTTCCTTTGTAATTTTATCCTTAATCTCCCACTCTGCTTTTCTTCCCCCGCTTTTCGATGCCGTTTCCTGGATCTGGGCTGCAGCCATCATATAGAATCATATAGTGCGTATCGGGCAGGAGTCCACCCCCGTGATAGGAGTCTAGTTTTGAGGCGCCTCAAAACTAGACTCCTATCACGCGGATTTTGAGGTGCCTCAAAACTACACTCCTATCACGCGGATTTTATCCATACAGTGCGTATCGGGCAGGAGTCCACCCCGTCTTCCCCTTGGGCACCAAATCGTCACACATCACCCCCCCCCCCCCCCCCCCCCCGGCTCCCCCTCTTCCCCCCCCCTCTCTCCCTCCCCTCTCCCCCTTCCTTCCCCTTCTTTTCTTCACCATTCAGTTTCCTGGAGCCCCTGGCATCATAAAGTACATTTTTGAGGCGCCTAAAAAATCTTTCTTTTCTTCAGCATTCAGTTTCCTGAAGCCCCTGCCATCATGAAGTACATATCACGAGGAGTCCTTCAGGCAGCGCGCCGTCGCACATCCCCCATTCCCTGCCCCCCTGCCCCCCTCCCCCCCCCCGTCCTTTTTTCCCCTCAGTTTTCTCGAGCCCCAGCCATCGTACAGCGCATACCGCGAGGAGTCCTTCGGCCACGCGGAGCTTATTTTCAACGACAACCACACAGCCACCTACAGCTGGTATGTCCGTGACCTCGCTTCCTGGTACGTCTGTGACTTCACTTCCTGGTGCGTCCGTGACCTTACTTCCAGGTGTGGTTACCTCTAGGCCCGTTCTCGTTTCCAACGACAACTGCACCGCCACCTACAGCTGGTAGGTTTCTCAACCTCTGTGTCTCAGGGCTGTTTCTTGGCATTTCTTTCTAAACGGGTGTTTCTTAGCCTTATTGTTGAAGGGGTGTTGGCTGATTGCTTCACTCCCCCTGAAAACCACCGGTTGTCCCTCTCCTTTGTTCACCCTCTATTGAATGCGCAGGTACGGCAACTGCCAGGGCAAAGGAGTGTTGGCCCTTCTCCACTTCCCTGGAAACCATCTTCCCTTCACTCTCCTTTCTGTTCATCCCTCTATTGACTGCGCAGGTATCGCAACCACCAGGGATCGGGCGCGTTGGCCCTTCCACTCCTCTGAAAACCCACCTTCCTTCCCTCTCCTATCTGCGCATCCCTCTATTGACTGCGCAGGTATCGCAACCACCAGGGATCGGGCGCGTTGGCCCTTCTCCACTCCTCTGAAAACCCTCCTTCCTTCCCTCTTTTATCTGCGCATTCCTCTATTGACTGCGGAGGTACCGCAACCACCAGGGATCGGGCGCGTTGGCCCTTCTCCACTCCTCTGAAAACCCTCCTTCCTTCCCTCTTTTATCTGCGCATCCCTCTATTGACTGCGCGGGTACCGCAACCACCAGGGATCGGGCGCGTTGGCCCTTCTCCACTCCTCTGAAAACCCTCCTTCCTTCCCTCTTTTATCTGCGCATTCCTCTATTGACTGCGGAGGTACCGCAACCACCAGGGATCGGGCGCGTTGGCCCTTCGCCACTCCTCTGAAAACCCTCCTTCCTTCCCTCTTTTATCTGCGCATCCCTCTATTGACTGCGGGGGTACCGCAACCACCAGGGATCGGGCGCGTTGGCCCTTCTCCACTCCTCTGAAAACCCTCCTTCCTTCCCTCTTTTATCTGCGCATTCCTCTATTGACTGCGGAGGTACCGCAACCACCAGGGATCAGGCGCGTTGGCCCTTCTCCACTCCTCTGAAAACCCTCCTTCCTTCCCTCTCCTATATGCGCATCCCTTTCTTAACTGCGCAGGTTCCGCAACCACCAGGGCTCAGGGGTGTTGGCTGACTCCTTCCCCCTCCTGAATCGCGCCAACAGCTGCGGCCCCCTCCGCCGCCCTTCCTTCTGCACGTAGGCCGTAGCTCAGCCAAGTTTCTGCATGCGCCGAGCTTGGCCTTGGAGCTCGACTTTCAGAGGGGGGTTGGGTGTTGGCAGACACTTTCACTCCTCTCAACCGCGACAAGTCAACAGCTGCTGCTGCCCTTCCTTCTGCTCGTAGGCCGTAGCTCAGCCAAGTTTCTGCATGCGCGGAGCACGGCGGCATTTGAGTTGGGTTCTCGAAAGGGGGGTTGGGTATTGACCGACTCCTTCACTCGTCTCAATCGCGCCAACAGCTGCGGCCCCCTCGGCCGCCCCTCCCTTAGCTCCTCCTAGATAGAAGCTATGAGCTGTAAGTGCGTGCTCTGCTCCTCTTGGTCATAGGTGTAAGAAGTGGTCTTATTGTGTGCTATATCTATCAACTTCTTTCGTGCTGGCTAGAGTCATATATTGGCCTTGGATGGAAGGCTGTGATTCTGGTTGTGGCACAACTTTGTTAAAGTGTAACTCTTTGGAGATACCGACGTGTAACATGTAGTACTCTTCGTGAAGTCTTACAGTCCGAAAGTGAAAGATATTAGACCTGCGTACAGCCTTCCGTTCGTACTGCGCAATTCGTCTATAAGCCTGTTCCAATTCGACCCCAACGATCCAATAAAGTAATCGCATTCCGATGTAATGAGCAGGTTGGCAAAAATAATCCCCATAGGTTGTCGCGCATTTTCGTGCGCGTCCTTCATTTGCTCCGCACTGTTCACTCGGGAGCTGTTGGTGTAGAAGAACGTCCAGTCGGGATGATCGTTCGTTTCGTCGATTACAGACTGGAGGAAATAGAAAACGGGGAGAAATGGAGAGAGGATAGAAGGATGGCAGGGGAGGGAGGCGGAAGGTGGAGCAAGGAGAGTGAGAGAGAGCAATGCGAGACAGAGGTGACTTTTGAGTTGACACAAAAGTCGCAGGATGGCAGGGAGGAGAGAGTGGTGGGCGGCGGAGCAAGGAGAGTGATGAGAAACAAAGGTAATTACTCTCCTTCTCATAACGTCAGGTCTAGTTGATGCCCAGCCAGGAAGATATGAGAAGGACGCATGACAGCAGCAGGTGCAGACCCATCTCGGGCTACTTGTCGCTCAGCCGCACACACATGCATTCCCTTGCTCCCTCCACTCCCCCTCATTTCACGCCCACCCTTCACGGAACACAAGGCGTTGAATGCCCTCCATTCTCACCTGTACTTCAGTGCTCAGCCAAACGTGCCTCAGGTCTGGCCGATGCTGTCTCAGCCTGGATGCCATCACAAGGAATGACGGCAGAGGGTGCAGACCCATCTCCGACCCCTTGTCGCTCAGCCGCACGTGCATGCTCACCACTGGCCGCACCATAAACACCTCCCCCCCAACATCCATAGAACCCCCATGGGGCTGCTGGGAGCTGGAGGGATTGTGAAAGGCGGCGGGGATACTGCTGGGGAGGTTATGGCAGCCTGAACGACCCCTGTTTGGCCAAACGTGCGACTGCAACGACCGCACACGTGTCGCATTCCCATTGGCTGCAAGAATTTCCCGCCCCGTTTCCCTCGCCTTGGCAGCAATCAGCAGCAGCAGGTCGTCCAGAGGATCCCTTTCTTCCGCTGATGAGGTGGCAGCTGAGGTGGCAGCTGAGCTGGCTGCTACGGTGGCGTTCAGTGATTCAACGATGCTCCCTTGCTGTGCCGCGACTGCTGCCACGCGATTGGCCACGAGGAGGCCGTAGCTGACGTGGCGGACGCGGTTGATGACGTGGCAGAGATGAGCGGACGGCCAGCGGAGCAAGAAGCGGGTTGTTTGAGCCCTCCACCACCGGGCCTGGGGGGAGGAGAGTAAGGTAAGAAGGGCAAGAGACACCAGCAGACCTCTGCCAATGGGCCTTCAGAAGCTTTGTATTTTCAAGGGAAGAGGAGGAGGAGGAGGAGGAGGAGGAGGAGGAGGAGGAGGAGGAGGAGGAGGAGGAGGAGGAGGAGGAGGAGGAGGAGGAGGAGGAGGAGGAGGAGGAGGAGGAGGAGGAGGAGGAGGAGGAGGAGGAGGAGGAGGAGGAGGAGGAGGAGGAGGAGGAGGAGGAGGAGGAGGAGGAGGAGGAGGAGGAGACGTGGGTGGCTTGAGCAATCCCTTGCAAAAACAATTGTCATGCAACAAATACCATGCACTCGCCATCATGCATGAGGAGTCTAGTTTTGAGGCGCCTAAAAAATAGACTCCTCACGCATGAGCCCCCCCTTGAAAACACAGTTGTCGTGCGACAAATACCACGCACTTGCCATCACGCACCCACCATCATGCACCCACCATTATGCACCAAGCACCATCACACACCCACCACCATGCACCCACCATCATGCACCCACCATTACGCACCAAGCACCATCACACACCCACCATCACACACCCACCATCATACACCCACCATCATGCACCCACCATTATGCACCAAGCACCATCACACACCCACCATCATCCAGTCAGGCTCTTGAGTAGAAATGGAAGCCGCCTCTTGAATGGTGTGCGGCCGATCCAGCCACGGCTTGCCCCACCTCCTGCAGTGGGTACCATTGTGTGGGTGAGAATGCAATGTTGGTTGCATGCGGACAGGGGGGTTGTTGCATGCAGACAAGGGGGGTCGTTGCTTGTGGACATAGGGGTCGTTGAAAAGTAGGATTGAAGGCACATGGCGAAACTGGAGTCTTACCAGGGCTTGCCTCACGTCCTGCCACGGGGGGCATGGTGCGAATCGCATGCAAGCAAAAAGAATGCACTCTCATAGAGGCATCAATCCAACCAATCTAGCAAAAACGCTCCTCCCATCTCAAACTTACAGCCTGGCAGCGTCAATGTCACCGAAGAGGGATGAGAGGGCGAGATAAACCACCTGCATTGCAGGGATGCACGGTACCAGGGTTTACGTATAGACCGCAACAAAAATGAGACGTTGCCCTCTCATATGAGATTGTATCGCTGCCCCCAAAAATGGCACCGAAGACGAAATGCCGCAAAATGAACGGAAAACTGTGAATAGAATCAATAGAATAAAGAAGAGCCCAGAACGAGGATAGATAAAATGCAGAAAACCACTTCCTTGGGGCTTCTTTTTCTTTCGCAGACAACCTACGTGTCACCAGCCAGCATGGCATCCCTCCCTTCTTGCCCCGGATATCCGGAGCTCGCCCCCTCCCCTCCTCCTCCCTCTACTAGCCTAATAGTGCACATATACCAATCTGTGCGTCACCAGCCAGCATGGCTACTCTCCCTTCCTGCGCCCGGAGATCCAGAGCCACCCCCCCTACCATAGTGTAATGAGTCGATTTTTGAGTCGACTAAAAAATCGACTCATTACACGCCATCCCCCCATCATATGCTGGATAGTAGGATACTCGGAGCCTCCCCCCTCTACTACTAGCCTAATAGTGCACAAGTACCAACCAGCCTGAGTGTCACCAGCCAGCATGGCTTCTCTCCCTTCCTGCGCCCGGATATCCAAAGCTCGCCCCCTCCTTCCTGTGTGGCACCAGCCAGCATGTCCTCCCCTCCTTCCTGCCATGCCCTCTTGAATGCAGGCTGGGGAGGAGATGGGGAAGCGGTAGCACTCCCACTGCTGACAAAGAAGCACCAACCTGAGTGGCACCAGCCAGCATGTCCTCCCTTCCTTCCTGCGCCCAGATATCCGGGGCCTCCCCTCTATCATGTGCTGCCATGGCCTCTTGCACGCAGCCCGGGGAGGAGATGGGGAAGAAGTAGCACTCCCACTGCTGTGCCTTGTGCAGGTCTTCTTGAGGGGTGGGGAGGGGTGGGGAGGGGAGGGGAGGGGAGGGGAGGGGAGGGGAGGGGAAGAAGAGGGCATGGATTGGGACGGATGGAGGGAACGGGCGGAGATGGGAAGAAGTAGCATTCCCACTGCTGCGCCTGGAGCAGGCCTTGAGGTGGGGAACGGATGGGTGGGGAGGGGTGGGGAGTGGTGGGGAGGGGAGGGGTGAGATGGGGTGGGGCCGGACGGAGAGGGGTGGCAGGAGTGGATGGAAAGCGGGGGATGGGAAGAACGAACTAGCACTCCCACTGCTGGCTTTGAGGCGCCTCAAAACTCGATGGGAAGAACGAACTAGCACTCCCACTGCTGGCTTTGAGGCGCCTCAAAACTGGATGGGAAGAACGAACTAGCACTCCCACTGCTGGCTTTGAGGCGCCTCAAAACTGGATGGGAAGAACGAACTAGCACTCCCACTGCTGGCCCTGGCGCGGGACTTGAGAGGGAAGCGGGGAGGAGGGTGGGGGGAAGGGGAGGGGAGGAGTTGGATGGATGGACCCCATCCCATGCGCCATGGACCCCATCCCAAGCACCATGGACCCCACCCCATGCACCACCATGGACCCCATCCCATGCACCCTGGACCCCATCCCATGCACCACAGACCCCACCCCATGCACCACGGACCCCACCCCATGCACCATGGACCCCATGCCATGGCGCAGGGCCAACCAGTGCGTCAGCATCAGCCATTTAGCCTTCCAACTGCTCGAGTGTGTCGTATGTGTTGGGGGTTCGGGGGGTGATGCTATTGAGTCGACTCAAAAGCTGCTCGAGTGAGTTGTATGAGTTGGGAGGGTGCGAGGTGGAAGGTGGGATGGGGTGGGTGGGATGAGGTGGGGAGGATTGGGGAGTGGTGGTGAGGGGTGATCTCCTACCTTCGCACACTCTTGTAGCCCTCTCAACTGTTCCCGGCATGACAACCAGAGTGCGGTTGCTGCGCATGGCAATGCTTAAAAAATGCCTCCATCACATGCACCATGGATGGGTCATGGACCCCATGTCACGCACCATGGACCCCATGTCACGCACCATGGACCCCATGCCACGCACCATGGACCCCATGCCACGCACCATGGACCCCATGCCACGCACCATGGACCCCATGCCACGCACCATGGACCCCATGTCACGCACCATGGACCCCATGCCACGCACCATGGACCCCATGTCACGCACCATGGACCCCATGCCACGCACCATGGACCCCATGCCACGCACCATGGACCCCATGCCACGCACCATGGACCCCATGCCACGCACCTAACACGCACCATGGACCCCATGTCACGCACCATGGACCCCATGTCACGCACCATGAGAACACCACTTGGTGGTAGTTTTAGCCATACGTGGCAGCGGGCTTGTCAAACACTTATCGTTTGGTAGAAAAAATTCTTAGGTGATTTTTGAGTCGACTCAAAAAAGGACCCCATGCCACGCACCATGGACCCCATGTCACGCACCATGGACCCCATGCCACGCACCATGGACCCCATGTCACGCACCATGGACCCCATGCCACGCACCATGGACCCCATGCCACGCACCATGGACCCCATGCCACGCACCATGGACCCCATGTCACGCACCATGGACCCCATGCCACGCACCATGGACCCCATGTCACGCACCATGGACCCCATGTCACGCACCATGGACCCCATGCCACGCACCATGGACCCCATGCCACGCACCATGGACCCCATGCCACGCACCATGGACCCCATGCCACGCACCATGGACCCCATGTCACGAACCATGGACCCCATGCCACGCACCATGGACCTCATGCCACGCACCATGGACCCCATGCCACGCACCATGGACCCCATGCCACGCACCATGGACCCCATGTCACGCACCATGGACCCCATGCCACGCACCATGGACCCCATGTCACGCACCATGGACCCCATGCCACGCACCATGGACCCCATGTCACGCACCATGGACCCCATGCCACGCACCATGGACCCCATGCCACGCACCATGGGCCCCATGCCACGCACCATGGACCCCATGCCACGCACCATGGACCCCATGCCACGCACCATGGACCCCATGCCACGCACCATGGACCCCATGCCATTGGCCCGGTGGGGAAGGGCAGGTGCGTTTAACCGCTTCTCCTAACCTTCGCATTCGCTCGTTGCCCTCTCAAATGTCCCCCGGCATGATAACCAGTGTCCAGTTGCTGCGCATGGCAATGCTCAAATAAGCCCCCACCACATCACATGCACCATGGATGCCATGGTGCAGCCCAGGCCAGCGCGTCAGCATCACACCATGCCGCACCTTGAGGCATTCTCTCACATGCATGCCGTGCCCTACAAGATCGCAACGCGGTGTGCACCGCAACATCCCTTACCTTCACACTCCCTTGTTGCCCTCTCGAATGTCCCCGGCATGACTACCAGGGTGCGGTTACTGCGCAGGGCGATGCTCAGATAGGCCCCCATCACATGCACCATGGACCCCATCCCATGGTGCAGCCCCGGCCAGCGCGTCAGCATCAGCCGCCGCCCGGTACAGCTGGCGGGGAACTGGTGCCGCCACATGTCGCGCTGCGCGCCACGTGTCATCGCCAGATTGGCCGCGTCTGAACCACGTACCTGAAAAGGGAGGGGGTGGAGGAGGGGAGAAGGGGAGGGGGGGCGCGGGTGGGGAGGGGGGGGGGACGGGGGGAGAGGGAGAGGGGGGGGGGGATGGAAGGGGGGAGAAGGGGGGAAGGGGGAGACAAGAGGCTGAGAGACAGTTGAGGAGCTGCAGCAATAAATTTGGGGAAACTCCCAGAAAGGTTTGGGAAATTTGCGGGGAGACCCTTTTAAAAACGAGAAGTTATATGGTTGCACCCATGCATGCATCCCCACTCCTCCCACCCACCTACCCACCCACGGTGGTTGGGGGCCGCAGTTACAACACCCCCGGCCATCCTCCCCGCTTCCCCCGCTTCCCCCACAGCACTCTCCAGATTCCTCGCGCGCCCATGCAAGGGGTGTTCCGCCCTCCCCCCGCTCTTCCGCTGCTCGACGCGCGGCGGTGCGGGCGGCGCAGTCTTCGAGGTGGGGCGCCGGGGGGACGTTGGGGGGAAGGGCAAGTGGCGCAGGGGGGAGGAGGGCGGAGGAATCCTCGAGGCCATACGCCTGTGTCCATTCCTGGTGTGATTATAACGGAAGGGAGTGAACGGGAAGCAGTGAACGAACGATCAGTCCTCCAGTGTACGGTATCCGAATAAGTAAGGTGGGACATAATGCTCGTTGCTGATTGGAGAGCTGACTAAGATGCCACGTCACTCACGTCAAACAGCGCCTGGGTTCTGGTTTCGTGTTCCTGATCGGCGAAGAGGTTACCAGCTTCGGCGAAGCCCGCCCAGTGCGCCAGCAGTAGCAGCACCACCGTCGTCAGCCAAGCCATAGCGGCAGGCTTATACGCGCGCGAAAGCCACCTGAACGTGTCTGTCAAGCCATAGACAACGGCTTGGTTGAAATTGAGTCGTCCTTGTAAAGTATGTTCGAATGTGAACCAACAGCCTGTAGCGGGTATGGCCATTTGCTGCGTGATTGGTTCCCATATGGGTGAGGAGATCGCGTTGGGGCAGTACTGTGCCCGGCATTGCTTGCAGGCTGCGCTGCAACTGCTTGCAGACTGTTCTGCAACATGGGAATGTTGTCGGTGAAATACTACAGTTTTTTGAAGGCATTGCTATAACGGTTTCAGCATTGTACATTTGGACCGAAACATATTTCTATTTGGACAATTACAGCTGATCAGTAAGGGGTAACTACCCCAACACTGTTAGGTGCTGAACGCACTGTTGTACGGTTGGTCCTTCCGAAAACAGGGAGACAACGCTCGGCCATTGAAACTGACTTCCACGCATCGCAGCCGTACATTCGATATGCGTGGGTGAACTGCTTCGGGAAATTATAAAAAAGGGTCCTCCCATCGCTAGAGGCATGAGCAAAAAAGGTCTGGCAGCTTTTTGCCCCGAGACCTCGTCTCCGAGCCTGTGCTACACCTCATTCGTCATACAACACGCGCACATCGCGGGGCCACAATTTTGCAGGTTCATGGGGGTGCTTCGTGTCCTAACCCTGTGATGGGACCTTTATACGAATTCAATGTACTGTACTGTATTAGGGCAAAAAGAAAAACTAAATTCAATTGGGGCACCGCATGCGACTCGGTGTGGCATCAACTCTAAACTCGCAAAAGGGCCGCGTGTTTAGGGTTAATGCCATCCGGAACAGAATTCGGTCCCCAATGGGTTTTAGTTTTTTTTTGCCCGTTGAGAAATGTTGAATGGTACCGCAAACGTCCCGTAAATGTATTTCAGGTTCAGAGGCGAGGTCCCTGGAGCAGAAAATAGCCGGACCTTTTTTGCTCACGCCTCTGGCAAAGCGAGGACCCTTTTTTATCATTTCCCAACTGCTTCCAGCAGGATCTAGAATCAATGGTTGCTCCGCAATCATCAGATTTCTCCTCGTGTCTCTCAATCCATCCCGTCCCACGTAGATTGTGTGGTCCACGGCCGTCCATCACACGCATCTCGGCTCGCCAGTGCTGGTTACCAAAAATCGTCCTTGCAAGAGTCGCGCGATACGCTAGAGGAAGAATCACCATGGCATGGCAGAGGCGGAGAACAGCGAGCCCAAGGCCAAATCTAGGGTTTCCTTTCCAATCCAACTTGAAGCCTCTGAGACTCTCTCCATGCACTTTTTTCCAGGAGTCCCAAGAGTGCGTCCCACATACACTGAATGCGGTGATGTACGGTGCGACACGTTGGGAAACGGTTTCTGTGATCCACCGCTTTGAACCATGAGGCACCGTATCGGACCTGTAAAAACTGTACGGGTGACGTACTCGCCCTGAGGCTGCTCTGGCTTCAGGGGAAAATGTCACCTGCTCCTGATAAACTCAGCCATTCTGATGGATCAACCAAGGGTATTACCAGTGAACCTATCGCAATGGCGGCGACGCTTTCTTATCTCCTGTCTCACCTTTTATGGATTTTCCTTCGACGAAATAAGGGTTTCCTAGTGTAACCCGCCAGCTGGTTCTACAGCTACTCTGGCCTGAAATGCTGAGGTTTTTAGACCGACCTCATCAAACCAGAGCAATTAGACTTCCTGTTGCTGATATAGCCGACGTATGTCTTTACTATCGCGCACCCTTGTGTGTCTCGATTTCGTGCGATTTCCCCTTAGCCGGCACCTTTATCATAACCCTAGCAATTAGGGTGTTTTATTTGAAAATCGGCGGTCAAGCGGTTTGTTTCTATAGAACTAGTTTCTTCTTCCGTTGCTTGGGGTTTCTTATTATCTGTTAACTCCAGGTAGTCCTCCGAGCGATGGAGGTCACCAGCAAAGCCGCGAGGGAGGGGTCCCGCGCTGGCGGGGGAGGCGAAGCCTCCAGTCGGCGGAACGGGGGAGATCGAGAGGGGCGCGGATCAATGAGCGGAACAAAGCGGGAGCGCGGGGGGGCGCGTGGGGCGCGGAGAGCAGCGGCCCCGGGGGGCGCAGCGGAGCCGGCGGAGGGGGGGGAGCGGGGGGGAGCTCCACAGGCGCGGGCGGGGAGAAGAAGGTGAAGGTGATGCAGCGCGGGCACGGCATTGCGCACCTGGAGAAGCTCCGCCTGCAGGAGTTGCGGAACGCGGAGCTAGAGCGGTCGCAGCAGCAGCAACAGCAGCAGCACCAGCAGCACCAGCAGCAGTTAAGACAGCTACAGCAGCATCAGCAGCAGGATCCCTCGAGCCTCTTAACCTCTTCCGCTACTGCTATTCAAGCGCTAGGGCTCGGCGGACTTTTCTCCTTTTCGCCCTCCGTCGCTTCCTCCTCCCTTGCGTCTCTCTCCGCCCCTCTCGGCCCGCATTCCGACAGCCTCGCGACAGCGGCCGCGGCGGCGGCGGCGGCGGCAGCTGCGTCCGATCCGCTGTTGAGCATCGCCGCGCGAAGGCAGTTGTCGCTGCTCGCGGCGTCGCGGTCGTTGTCAAGCGACTTCGTGGATCGAATGCGCGTGGGCGGAGACCGATCTGTGGGCGGAGGAGGGAGCGGGGCTGGCGGAAGCTTAGGCGGAAGCATTGGCGGAAGCTTGGGCGGGCTGGGTGCGGCGCTTGGGGGACTGAGCGGAACGACGGGGAGCAGTGCCGAGGGAAACGAGCGGGTTCCGCTAGACGTGGTTATGGCAGCGTCGGCAGGCGCAGCTTTGGGTAGAGACGGATTCCACATGCTCGGCGGAGGCTTGGGCGGAGGCTTGGGCGGAGGTTTGGGCGGAGGCTTGGGAGGAAGCTTGTTTGGCGCTGGGGGATCAGGGCTGGGTGGTGGGCTGGGGGGAGGCGCGGGGGCGCGGGGAGGGACCGCGAGCGAGGGGGGCGCGGGGTTCGGGAATATCTTTGGCGGGGGGCTGAGGGGGGCGGCAGCGGCGGCAGCAGCGGCTGCGGCGCACGCGGCGAGTACGGGGAGGGGCGGCACTGGGGGCGCGATGCAATCGTTGAGCGAGTTTGCCATCCGGCGGCTTCAGATCCTGGTACGCGGAGCGATGCGGGTAAGCGGAAGAAAATTGGTGAGCTTGAAGGCAGGTTGGTTGGAGCAGCAACTGGTGCTTCGCACGCGGCGAGTACGGAACTGAGAGGGGGGGGGGGGTCTCCCAGTGCAATTGCTAAGCGAGTTTGCCATCCGGCGGCTTCAGAACTTGGTACGCCGGAGTGATGGTGGTACGCCGAGAGCGATGCTGGTAAGCGGAGCGATGGTGGTACGCCGAGCTATGGTGGTAAGCGGAGCCATGGTGGTACGCCGAGCGACGCTGGTATGCCGGAGCGATGGTGGTAAGCGGAGCCATGGTGGTACGCTGAGCGATGGCGGCACCGTAGCCATCGGCGGTTGGGTACAACTCGCGGGAGGTCGGCAGCACCTGGCGCACGCCTGACACCCCTTTCCGCTGCTCTCTTACTCCACCTTTTGACGCGAAGGGTTTTTTGGCGGAGCAGGCAGGCGGGGGGGCGGCAGCGTGGCCATCGGCGCTGGGTACAACTCGTGGGAGGCCGACAGCACGGGGCGCACGCCCGACACCCCTTTCCGCTGCTCCCTTACTCCACCTCCCCCCCCCCTGTTTCCCCCCGTGTCTTTCCCTTTCCTCTGCCCGTTCCTCTGTGTGTGTGTGTCTCTCTCTCTCTCTCTCTCTCTCTCTCTCTCTCTCTCTCTCTCTCTCTCTCTCTCTCTCTCTCTCTCTCTCTCTCTCTCTCCCTCTTCTCCACAGAACGACCTGCGGCAAGTGGAATCGGCAGGCGGGGGTTCAAACCTCGACGTGGGGGCGTTTGGCGGAGCAGGGGGGCCGGGGGGCGGCAGTGTGGCCATTGGGGCTGGGTACAACTCGTGGGAGGTCGACAGCAGCTCGCGCACCCCAGGCTCCCGCGGAACTGGGCTCGGCGCAGCAGCAGCAGCAGCAGCAGCTGCAGCGGCGGCGGCGGCAGCAACAGCAGCAGCGGCATCGGCAGCAGGCGGGACGTCAGGAATAGCAGCAGGGGCAATGCCAGGGGGAGGACTTGCTGGTTCAACCCCCCCGGCTGCTGCGTCTGCTGCTTCCCACGGGCTATCAAATCTCGCCTCAGGCGCGAGCGCTGGCGGGGGGAGCGCGGGTACGGGCGCTGGGCCTGCGGGTATGAGTGGTGGGGGAGGCGGTAGCCCCCTTGGCGCGGGGGGGAGCTCGCTCTCCGCCCATCTACCCAGCGCCACGCCTCTTTCCGCCACTGGCGTGGGGTTGGGGCCGTCTGGCTTGCGCCACAGCAGCTTCAGGGGGGATGGGGGGGCGGAGGCGTCACCCCTTGGGGGAGGCGGAGGCGGAGGGTTGGGGGGAGGGGGAAAGGGGGGGGGAATGGGCGGGGGAAGGAATCTGGAGGAAGAAAGCGGGGGAAGGGGGTTTCTGGGGGGCTTTGATCAGAGGCTGGGTAGCGGGGGGAATGATGGTAGTGGGGAGCGATTTGGAGGGGAGGGCGGAAGGGGCGCGGTGTTTGGGCTTGGGGCGGGGAGGAGGGAGGAGGAGGAGAAGGAAACGAGGGAAAGGCCTTTCCCCTTGCACACACATCCGTTCACGCAGTAAGTGGCTCCCCTTGCTTCAAAAGTAGCACATCCACATCCGCCCCTCTTAGCTCGCACGCCCACCGTTTGAAGTGCAATGGCTGGCAGCCATTGAGTGGCATGGTGAAAGATCAAGCCACGAGTGACGATCCATGGGATCTCACTCACTTGCTTGCGTGCACCTTCTGGCAATCATGCTACGCCAATCACGCCTTTGCCCTCCTGCCTCTTCCCCCTGTCCTCCCGCCTCTTGCCTCTTCCCTTCGCATGCAATCATATCTCCCTTTCTCCCCTCCCTCCCTCACTTCTCGACCACCTCCCTCCCCCCCTCTTTCTATTCTCCTTCTCACTCGCCCCAACCTCCCCCATGACTTTTGAGTCGACTCAAAAGTCTTCTCACTCACCCCAACCTCTCCCATGGTCCCATTCCTTCCCGCAGCAGCTCCCGAACCGTGTCCGAGCCTGTGAGTGGAGCTTCGGCATCGCTCATCGCGTCCCTATCCTCCCGAATCCTCGCCGAAGCTCACTTGCGCGAGGCAGCAGCAGCAGCAGGTGGTGCTGGTGGCGCTGGTGGTGCAGGGTCTGCAGCAGCAGCCGCAGCCGCAGCAGCAGCGGCGCATTTTAGTAACCTAAACGCAGCAGCAGCAGCAGCAGCAGCACACCTAGGAGATCTAGGAGACCTAGGATCAACAGCAGCAGCAACAGCAACAGCTGCAGCGGCAGCGGTAGCAGCAGCAGCAGCAGCAACGGCAACCACCGCCCAGCTCTCCTCCTTCCATGGCCAGGCGTTTTCCCCATCCTCTCTAGCCGACTCTCTCCTCTGGAATCGTCTCAATACGGAATCTCATCTACAGGACTTAGCCCAAAGGGACTTAGCCCAACGCGAATTAGCCCAGCGGGACCTAGCCCTGCGGGAATTGAAGGCAGAGTCCCACCTCCGGGACTTGAGAGCAGCGGACCTAGCCCTGCGCCTGCAGCTTGAGGGGCGGTTAGGCCCGCTGGAAGCAGCTCGGCAGCTGGAAGCCGCCAGGCAAGCTGCTGCGGGGCTCCTGGGCGGAACAGGAGCAGGGGCGGGAGGGGGAGGCGGGGGAGGCGGAGAAGGTGGGGGAGGCGGGGGGGGAGGCGCAGGCGGAGGCGGAGGGGGTAAGGGGGAGCGGGCGCAGGAGTGAGTGCAGGTGGGGGGAAAGGGGGAGGATATGGTCTGGGTGGAGGGGCAGGTGGGGGAGGTGAGATGCAAGGGAGGCGTGAGTCCGTTACTGCTGCAGCAGCAGTGGCAGTGACAGGAAGGGAAGTGGGACAGGTGGAGGAGTGGAAAGCAGGCCACGATTGGGATGTGGTTCGGGAACCGAGGCTGGCGAAAGGGCGGGAAGTGGGGCCGGCGGAGGTTCGGGAAGTGAGACCGGCGGAGGTTTGGGATGTGGGTCAGGTGGAGGGACGGAAAGTGGGGAACGATTGGGGATTGGCTCGGGAAGTGAGACCAGCGGAGGTTCGGGAAGTGAGACCGACGGAGGTTCGGGAAGTGAGACTGGCGGAGGGTCGGGAGAAGAGGCGGAAAGACGAAGAAGAGGAGGAGGGGGGACGAGGGATTGAGGCGAAGAGGGGGAGGAGGGAGGAGGTGGGAGGGGATGTGACGGGTGGGCGGGACGAGGGAATGAGAATGGAGGGAAGGGGAGAGGGGCAGGCGCAGGTGCAGGAGGTTCTAGCTCTTGCAAACCGCTTTGAGGCGCCTCACACTGGGCAGGAGGTTCAGACTCCGGCGAATCGCTTTGAGGCGCCTCAAACGTTGCAGGAGGTCCAGGTTCCGGCGAATTTCTTTTTGAATAGATGGGCGAGTTTGGGCCGGAGTAACAGGGAGTCGGAAACGGCAGCTGGAGGATCGCTTGTAGCAGCACTCACAGCAACAGGAAGAGGAGCACCCACAGCAACCACAACAACAGCCGGAGCAGCAGCAGCAGCAGCAGCACCAGAACCAATAGTACCACCACCAGCAGCGGCAGCAGCAGCAGCAGCAGCAGTAGGAAGGGAAGGGGCTTTGCCAGTGCCAAAGGTTTTGGTGAAGCAGGAAAGAGAGGAGGGGCTGACTGCCTTTGAGTCGGGTCAAAGGAAAAGAGAGGAGGGGCAGGGTGCTGGAGGAGGGAAGCAGGTAGGGTTGGGAATGGAACGAGGGTATACCTCGGGTGGACCTAGTGGTGCTGATGCTGCTGGTGGCTCTGCTGCTGCCCCTGCTGCGGCCCGTGCTGCCGCCTCTGCTACAGCTGCTGGTTTAGGTGGTGGGTCTGCTAGTGCCCCTGCCGCTGCTGCTGATACTATGGGGGTTGAGGCTAAGTGGTGGCGGCGGGTGTCACTTCAACTGGAGGACGCAGGGCTAAGCGGCAGGCGGGAGGACACAGGGCTAAGCGGCAGGCGGGAGGACACAGGGCTAAGCGGCAGGCGGGAGGACGCAGGGCCAAGTGGCAGTGGCGTGGGGAGTGTGGGAGGGGTGGGTTCCTCCGGTGGTGGTGGTGGGGGTGGTGGGGCTGGTAATGATGTGGTTAGTGGGATCAGTGGTGCTGCTGCTGCCACAGATGCGGCTACAGGTGCTGCTGCTACAGATGCTGCTACAGGTGCTGCTACAGGTGTTGCTACAGGTGCTGCTACTGGTGGTGCGGCTACTGGTGGTGCCACAGGTGCTGCAGGTAAGGAGGAGGGAAGGACGGCTGGGAAGGGAAGAGCCGAGGAGAAGAGAAGGGTTGGGGAGGAGGAGAGGAGTGTGGGCGCGGAGAACAAACGGTTTGGGGAGGTGCTGAGGGGTGTGGGGGCGGAGAAGAAATGGTGTGGGGAGGAGGAGAGGAGTGGGAAGAAGGAGAGGAGTGGGGAGGAGAAAAGGAGGGCGGGGAAGAAGAGGAGAGAGGAGGAAGATGCAATGGTTGAGGAGCAGAGGGCGGAGAGGGCAGAGACGGGAATGGCGAGGCAGGGGAGAGTTGAGGAGGAGAGGGTAGTCCAGGAGAAGACAAGAGTACAGGAGAAGACAAGAGTACAGGAGAAGGCTACAGCTGAGGACGAGAGGGCAGGGGAGGAGAGGGTAGCTCAGGAGAAGGCAAGAGTAGAGGGGAAGGTTATACCTAGAGAAGAGAGGGTGGTGGAGAGGGTAGTGGAGGAGATTTTAGCAGAGAAGAGGGTAGGGGAGGAGAGGGGGGTGCAGCAGGAGAGGGTAGTGGAGGAGAGGGTAGTGGTGGAGAGGGTAGTGGAGGAGAGATTAGCAGAGGAGAGGGTAGTGCAGGAGAGGGTAGTGGAGGAGAGGGCAGTGCAGGAGAGGGTAGTGCAGGCGTTGAGGCGCAACATGGTGAAGTGCTTTGGGAAGGAAGTGGCTCAGCGGATCTTTGCAGCGGTGCAATCACAGGTGCGTGCACCCCCCTTTCTCCTCCTCCCATCCCATCTCTTGTCTCCCCTTCCTCTCTTCCCTCCCTCCCCCTAGACATGATCAAAACGCGATTGCAATTTAAATCGCATCGCATGCAGGTGCGATGTTTAAAAAAGCGATGCGATTTTAAATCGCATCGCGCGATTTATTTTTCCAAAAAAAAAATTCGCACATCGCATTTTACCTGCGATGTATTTATAAATCGCATGCGATATTTAATTAAATCGCAAAATGCGATTTTAAATCGCATCGCGTTTTAAAACAGAATTAAAAAACACCCCAAAAAAACAGAAAAAACCATGGCTGCGGGGAAATTGACTCACGGGCAGTCGTAAGCTAGAGTGCAAATAACCAGTGTGGTTTCGTAGTGGGTTTCAGAGTTGGTTTCAGTGCAATATCGCGCGCGATTTTTTAAAAATCGCATATCGCATTTAAATCGCGTTTTTTAAGCGCGATTAAAATGCGATTTAAATTAAATCGCGCGATATTAATTCATCGCATCGCGCGATGATTAAAAAAAAAAAAAAAAAACATCGCCATCGCGAAAACGCGATTAAATGCGATGCGATGCGATTTTTTTTGCCCATGTCTACCTCCCCCTCCACTCGCGAGGAGTCTATTTTTGAGGCGCCTAAAAAATAGTCTTCTTTTGAGGCGCCTCAAAAATAGACCCTTTCTCTTTCTCCCATCCCGTCTCTTGTCCCCCTTCCTCTCTTCCCTCCCTCCCCCTCCCCTCGCCCTCCCCCAACCCCCACACACTCCCTTCCCTCTCTCCCTCCGTCCCCCCCTTTTCATCTATCCT
This sequence comes from Closterium sp. NIES-67, assembly GCA_027943415.1. Taxonomy (NCBI): domain Eukaryota; kingdom Viridiplantae; phylum Streptophyta; class Zygnematophyceae; order Desmidiales; family Closteriaceae; genus Closterium; species Closterium sp. NIES-67. The sequence goes on along the minus strand of BQMB01000399.1, from coordinate 123,246 downwards.
CCCCTCCTGTCTCCCTCTCTTCTCCCCGTCCTCCCACTCCCCTCGCGCACCTCTCTTGATTGGCAGGAGGAGGAGAGTGCGCGGCAGATTCGCCAGCTGCATCACCTCACCTCCCCCCTTCTTCCCTATCCTGCGTCACCTTCACCTCCCTTCCTACTTCCTCCCTCCCTCCCTCCCTCCCTCCCTCCCTCCCCACCATCTCTCCCCACTGGCAGGAGGAGGAGTGTGCGCAGCAGATTGGCCAGCTGCATCAATTGCATGAAGTGAGTGTCTGTAATGGCTCTCAACCAACTTGACTTGCGTTGACTTGACTCGACTTGCGTTGACTTGACTGGTTGAGTTGACCTGCAAGCACGCAGATTCGCCAGCTGCATCAATTGTTGCATGCGGCTTGTTGTTCAGTGTACGTTAAACCCGAAACCCTGAACCCCTTCCCCCCATTCTTACAGAGGCAGCAGCAGCTTCTTTCGAGCCTACCAAAACGATCAGCAGGAGCCTCCCCTTCGACAGGAGTCGTTCCATCAACAGGAGCCTCTCCTTCCTCCGTGTCTCCTGCTGTAGCAACTTCTGCCACCCACCCTCCTCCTCCTCCTGCTGCTGCTCCTCCTGCTCCTCCTTTTTCTCCTCCTCCTCTTCCTCCTCCTCGCTCCTCCTCCCGCTCCCCTCTCCCGCGCTCCCCTCTATCCTGCAACAGGCCCGCACCCAGTAAGTTCTTGTGTGTCCTCCTAACTCAATGAGTGCTTGTGTATCCCACACCCGGTGCTTAGTGTGCGTTCTGGTACCCTGCACTCAGTGTGTCGCCTGTTATCCCACCGTTATTACTTAGTATGTCCTCTTGCCCCCACCACCCCCCCCCCCCCCCCCCTTCCTCCTCCCCCTCCCCCCCCCCCTTCGTTCTCCCTGGCAGCGTTTAACCCGCCTGAGAGCTGGGCTCGGGCCGTCTATGCGTCCAACGGCGCCCCTGACCTCAATGCAGATCCTGAAGCTGATCTCGCGGGCGCTGGCTCTTCAGACGCAGGAGCAGGCGCAGGCACTACGGGAGCAGGAACGGGCGCAGGAGCAGGAGCAGGAGCAGGAGCAGGAGCAACAGGAGCAGGAGCAACAGGAGCAACAGGAGCAACAGAAGCAACAGGAGGAGCAGGAGCAACAGGAGCAACAGGAGCAACTGGAGCAGGAGCAACAGGAGCAACAGGAGCAACAGGAGCAATAGGAGCAACAGGAGCAACAGGAGCAGCAGGAGCAAGAGAAAAAGGCGCAGGAGAGACAGGAGAAGCAAGAGCAGGAGCAGCAGGAAGCACTTTGGGTGATGGGGATGATGGGAAGAAGCACTTACAGCATGACCCTGGCAGCCTTCACCTTTTTAGAAAGAGGGGCCATCCTGATTCCAATAGAGAGGAGAGAGCGGATGAAGCAGAGAGAGAGGGGGCAAACGAGAGAGGAGAAAGAGGAGATCGGGAGCACGGTAGGTCGAGCAAGAGGGGTAGGGGAGGCTTGGATTTCGACCTGGAGTCCGAACCTGCTGCTGAGGCTCGGACAAATGGGAGTAGGTCAGGTTTTGATCTGGAGTCCGTTCCAACGGCTGAGATTGATGAGGGAGGAGGCGGAGGATCTGGACGGCAAGGGCTTGACTTGGAGCAGGATCCAACGGCTGAGATGGCATCAGAGGAAGATCTACGGCCGGGAAGGGTAGCAGGAGTCTGTAACGATTACCTTGAGCTGAACTTCGGCTTCAAGGGGGCAGAAGAGAAAGCTAGAGAGAGGATTGGCAGCAAACTGGGGACTGAAGAGAGTGCCAGGAAAGGCACAGAGGAGACTGACACGAAGACTGACACGAAGACTGACACAAGGGCTGACACAAAGACTGACACAAAGACTGACACAGAGCCTGGCACAACGCTGCACACAGAGCCTCGCGTAGAGCCTCGTGTAGAACGCCACCCAACAACACTTGAGATGTGTCACAGGGATCACGCTGAGATTGGTACAGAGGCGCGCACAGCGATGGGCCCTAAGCCTATGGAAGCAAGCAGAAAGGAGTTTGGTGCAGGGCTATGTCTGTCTCAGCCTAGCAGGGAACGCAAACGAGGAACTAGTGTAGACGCCAGTAACGCCTGTGACGCTGGTAACACCGGTAACGCCAGTAACACTGGTAGCGCCAGTGTAGTGAGTGTTGAGGCGGCTCAAGAGTTGAATACAGAGAGAGCTGAGACTGCAACGTTGAAGAGGATGGGTCTGGAGGGGCCTCAGGTGTGGAGCAGAAAGAAAGGTGCAAGTGAAACGCTGGGGATGATGGGTCTTGCGGCGCCTCAAGAGTTGAATACAGAGAGAGCTGCGACTGCAACGTTGAAGAGGATGGGTCTGGAGGGGCCTCAGGTGTGGAGCAGAAAGAAAGGTGCAAGTGAAACGCTGGGGATGATGGGTCTTGCGGCGCCTCAAGAGTTGAATACAGAGAGAGCTGCGACTGCAACGTTGAAGAGGATGGGTCTGGAGGGGCCTCAGGTGTGGAGCAGAAAGAAAGGTGCAAGTGAAACGCTGGGGATGATGGGTCTTGCGGCGCCTCAAGAGTTGAATACAGAGAGAGCTGCGACTGCAACGTTGAAGAGGATGGGTCTGGAGGGGCCTCAGGTGTGGAGCAGAAAGAAAGGTGCAAGTGAAACGCTGGGGATGATGGGTCTTGCGGCGCCTCAAGAGTTGAATACAGAGAGAGCTGCGACTGCAACGTTGAAGAGGATGGGTCTGGAGGGGCCTCAGGTGTGGAGCAGAAAGAAAGGTGCAAGTGAAACGCTGGGGATGATGGGTCTTGCGGCGCCTCAAGAGTTGAATACAGAGAGAGCTGCGACTGCAACGTTGAAGAGGATGGGTCTGGAGGGGCCTCAGGTGTGGAGCAGAAAGAAAGGTGCAAGTGAAACGCTGGGGATGATGGGTCTTGCGGCGCCTCAAGAGTTGAATACAGAGAGAGCTGCGACTGCAACGTTGAAGAGGATGGGTCTGGAGGGGCCTCAGGTGTGGAGCAGAAAGAAAGGTGCAAGTGAAACGCTGGGGATGATGGGTCTTGCGGCGCCTCAAGAGTTGAATACAGAGAGAGCTGCGACTGCAACGTTGAAGAGGATGGGTCTGGAGGGGCCTCAGGTGTGGAGCAGAAAGAAAGGTGCAAGTGAAACGCTGGGGATGATGGGTCTTGCGGCGCCTCAAGAGTTGAATACAGAGAGAGCTGCGACTGCAACGTTGAAGAGGATGGGTCTGGAGGGGCCTCAGGTGTGGAGCAGAAAGAAAGGTGCAAGTGAAACGCTGGGGATGATGGGTCTTGCGGCGCCTCAAGAGTTGAATACAGAGAGAGCTGCGACTGCAACGTTGAAGAGGATGGGTCTGGAGGGGCCTCAGGTGTGGAGCAGAAAGAAAGGTGCAAGTGAAACGCTGGGGATGATGGGTCTTGCGGCGCCTCAAGAGTTGAATACAGAGAGAGCTGCGACTGCAACGTTGAAGAGGATGGGTCTGGAGGGGCCTCAGGTGTGGAGCAGAAAGAAAGGTGCAAGTGAAACGCTGGGGATGATGGGTCTTGCGGCGCCTCAAGAGTTGAATACAGAGAGAGCTGCGACTGCAACGTTGAAGAGGATGGGTCTGGAGGGGCCTCAGGTGTGGAGCAGAAAGAAAGGTGCAAGTGAAACGCTGGGGATGATGGGTCTTGCGGCGCCTCAAGAGTTGAATACAGAGAGAGCTGCGACTGCAACGTTGAAGAGGATGGGTCTGGAGGGGCCTCAGGTGTGGAGCAGAAAGAAAGGTGCAAGTGAAACGCTGGGGATGATGGGTCTTGCGGCGCCTCAAGAGTTGAATACAGAGAGTGCTGCGACTGGGACGTTAGGGAGGATGGGTCTGGAGGCGGCTCAAGAGTTGATGAGGCAGAAAGGTGAAATTGATACGTTGGGGATGAGTCTTTCGGCACCTTGTGAGTTGAATACAGAGAGAGTTGGGAGTGGAACGTTGAGGATGCTTTTATGGGGGACGGATGAGGCGGGGAGCGGGGAGAGGCGGTGGAGGGATCAGGGGGAGGAGGGTGAGGAGAGGGGGGGAGGAGAGAACGAGGGAGGAATGGACGAAGGGGGGAGAGAAGAAAGGGGGAGAGAAGAAAGGGGGAAGCAGGAAGGTAGAGGGGAGGAGGAGGGGGATGAGAAAAGTGGGGTGGGGCAAGAGGAAGGGGAGAGAAGGGATGGAGTAGAGTTGAAGGAGAAGGATGGAGAAGGGGCGGGAAGGGAGGGGGCGGGAGAGGAAGGGGTTAACGTGGAAGGGGGTAGCCCGGAAGGGGAGAAAGAGGAAAGTAAGAGCGGGGAAGGGGAGGAGGAGAAAGGGGAGAAGGAGAGAGGGGAGAAGGAGAAAAGGGCGAAGGAGAAAAGGGAGAAGGAGAAAGGGGAGGAGGAGAAAGGGGAAGTGAAGAAAGAGGGAGGAGGAATGGTCGAAGGGGAGGAGGAACGGAAACGAGAAGGCACGAGTAACGAAGGGTTGCCAGGAGAAAGGGAGAAGAAGGAGAGGGAGACTGAGAGAATAAAGGACGAGGGAATGAAGAAGGTCACGAAGGATGCAGTCACAGCAGGGGAGGAAGGTGAGAAAGAGGAGCAAGCGAGAGGGGTTAGGGAGACGGAGGAAAGAAATAGAGGCGGAGAAAAGGATGCAGTCACAGCAGGGGAGGAAGGTGAGAAAGAGGAACAGGGGAGAGGGGACGAGAGGGATGCAGTTACAGTGGAAGAGGAAGGAGAGAAGGTGGCAGAGGGGAGAGGGGACGAGAGGGATGCGGTTACAGTGCAAGAGGAAGGAGAGAAGGTGGCAGATGGTGAGGGGAAGAAACCTCATGAGTTTAGAGGAGTGAGGGAGAGGAAGGGAGGGGAAGAAGGAGTACAGGAGATGAGGGAAGGGAAGGATGCAGTCACAGCAGGGGAGGAAGGGGAGAAAGGGGGAGATGGTCAAGAAAAGAAACTTGATGAATTCTTGGGAGAAGGGGAAGAGGGGAAGGAAGGGGAGAAAGCGGAGCCGGAGAGAGGGGGAAAGGAGGAGGAAAGTGAGGGAGTGGAACAGGAGGAAGAGAACAAGGAGCAGGAGGTAAGGCAGGAAGAGCAGGAGGAAGGGAAGGACGAAGAAGGGGTTAAAGTTGAAAGGGGAAACAAGGAAGCGGATAAAGAGGAGATGGGGAAAGGGGAGAGAGGCGAAGGGCGAAGAGGGGACGGGAAGAGCCAGGAAAGCGAGCGAGACTATGTGGGAGGCACGGAAGAGGAAAGGGAGAAGGAGGAAGGGGAGAAGGAGGAAGGGGAGAGGGAGGAAGGGGAGAAGGAGGAAGGGGAGAAGTTGGCAGAGGGTAAAGCAGAGGCTGGAGGTGATGAGAACAGGGTGAGAAGGGAGGAGGGAGAAGCGGTGGTAGAGAATGCAAGAGAGGAGGTAGGGAAGCGGCCACGGAAATCGGAGGAATTATACGGGAGGGATGCGACGAAGGGCAGGTCTGAGGAGAAGCCAGGGAAGGATGTGCTCCTAAAGGAGCAGGAAGTGATAGTAAAGGAAGAGGGGAAGGAGAAGCATGTAGGGTCTGACGGGAGAGAGGGGGGGGGAAGAAGTGGGATTGACATCCGGCTTGGGAATGAGCTGGGGAAGGAGATAGAGAAGGCAGCGCTGGAGAATGTGAGCAAGGCAGAGCTCGGTGTGACTGACGGGATAGAGACAGAAGGGGTGGAGAAGGGGCGGATTATTGGAGAAGAGAAAGAGGGTGAAGAGACGCCAAGAAAAGAAGCGGAAGAGAACGTGGCGGAAGAGAGGGCGAGGTTTGCTCCCACGCTTAATCCGGAGAAAGTGGGAGGGAGAGAGCTCAGCGGAGGAGGGAGGAATGTCGAGTCGACGTCCGTGCCTGGTAGTGCAGGGAGTGGAGGGAAGGGTTTGGAGGGGCGCTCGCAGGGAGCTGAAGGAACGGAGGGTTTGAGCGAGTGTGCTGGTCTATATGAGGTTGAAGTGGCAGGGAAGGGTGATAGACATGCTCATGCTGCTGCTCCTGCCGCTGCTCCTGGTGATTGTGCTGCTGTTGGTGGTGATGGTGGTGGTGGTGCCATTCCTGGTGCTGCTGGTTCTGCTGCTGGTGGCACTGATGGTGGTGGTGCTGCTGCTGTTGCTGCTGTGGCTACTGATAGAGTAGCTAATGTGGGTGGGGACGGGCATGGTGGTTCTCCAGAGGACAATAGACAGCGAGAGGGCGGTGGCACAATGCAGTGTGACTCTATCAAGGGTGACTCAAGAGAGTGTGGTCCCAGCGGTGCTTCTGATGGGGCACAAGCTGCACTAGACTTGGGGAAACTTGAGGCTGGGGAAAGAAAGAGAGGGAAGTTGGATTTGGGGGAAGCGAGAGAGGGTGGTAAGGCAGTGAAGCGGAGGGAAGATGAGGAGGGGGAAGTTGATAAAGGGGAAGGAAGATGAGACGGGGAAGGAGGAAGAGAAGAGCCGCAGCAGGCAGCAGGTCTAGGGAGGAAGCAGGCACTTCGGCCGCAGCAGCGGCAGCAGCAGCAGCGGTCGCAGCAGTACAACAAGAGAAAGGGGGAGCGGCCAAAGTGGAGGAGGGAGGTGAGAAGAAGGGACGAGTAGAGGATGAAGCTATGCTTGCCATGAGCTTGTAGCCTCCATCCATGTGGGTATTCGGTTGGTGCAGTAATGGATGGTAGTACTAGCCTAGCTTGGGTAAGAAAGGGCAACGAGGAACAACAGATAATTGCAGTGCATCTGCAAGGGGACGAGTGCAGGAGATGTGAAAAAGTGGGAATGGGGACGAGTGAGCAAGAGAAAGGAGGTCATGGGGTAGGGGCTCATTAAAAAGGAATGGGAGCTTGATGAATGTGTGGCATGTTCGATGCCAGTTGGAACTTGGAAGGCGAGTGAGTAGTGGTAACCCAGGAGGCACCCAAGCACAACAGAGTACATGAAGCATGTGGAGGCGAGCACGGTAGTGGAAATATGTTAAGGGTATGTGATAGAGTTCTGTTTTGAGGCGCCTCAAAACTAGATGTTAAGGGTGTGATAGAGTTCTGCTGCTTTGATTCCGCCATGTGAATATGCAAGACTGCTAGGGAAGTAGGTAGTGAGGGTGATTCTTCAAAAGATCTTCATGAGACCATTAGGCAGAACTGGTTGTTTTGCTGAACCGCTTTGTGTAACTACATCTGTACCACTATCCTAATCTTAATTCGTCTTTATCGGTGGTCGTTGTGGAGCAATCTGCGTCGGTGAGCTCACGGTCAGCAGGGAGCCATGAGTGCCACCTCGTTACAGTGGTTCGGGTCCACCCTCCTCGAACCGCCTGTAAGCTTCCGCCAATAAAAGGTGGCCACGCGCCTAATGGACTCTTGAAAGCGCCTCCCCTCTCGCGACGCGCCCGCGTCTCGCAGAAGCTCTTTCGCAGAAACCGACGGCGAAAGTCGTAGGTCCAGTCGACAAAATCCTCTTGGCCCAAATGAACACGGCTGGGCGAATTTGCCTCACGTCAACCGAATTTTGAACTTATGACCGCTCTAGGGGTGGTATTCTTTTCTGACCGCAGAGTTTCTGTTTCTGGGGTATTTACGTCTGGTTGTCTCGAACACTTGGGTCTCTTTATGTCACATCTTAGGAGGACTGGCTTTGAATAATACATATTTTCTGCCCTTCCTCATCCCATGAGCCAAGTCAGGTCAACTGTGTTCACTCTACCTGTGTTCCCTCATCCCCTCTCTTCACCCAACTGACAGAAGCAGATGAACGGAGAACCCCCGTGATCACAGCTCCATCCATTCATCCCTTGGGACTGTCGTTCCCTGCGTCCTGTCCTCGGGGAACTGACTCAGTTCCTACCTAGACACTCCATCCACATGTCTCCATTCCTCGCAACATTTTTTTCCCATGCCTCCGCAGTACTGTGAGTCAAACCTATGAAGCTCTTCTCTCCTCCCCTCTCCACCGGAACCATCCGAAGGGCTTCTGTATTGATCAGCTCACGCAACACATAAGGATATTGGATGCGCCTGAACTGTACTGCTGCTTTTGGGCTTCCCCCACCCCCCCATCAGCTCTAACTTTGGTCGTTGTTTCTATCGCCTCGTTTGACCCGTTACAGCTGGCGTGAACTCGCGGGAGTAGGCCTCTAAGAAGCGGGACCCGTTACATCCCTCGCTGACACGCGACGTTCTGGCACATGGAAATGTCGTTACAATGCTCCTGTGACTCCTAAGTGACACGGGAGTTGTCGCAGCGCCCTAAACCTTGACACCATAGCAGGCGAAATACGACTCCTAGTCGAGCTGGGGAGAGGCTCCTAGTCCACCTTAGACCTGCTGACTCTCCAAGTGCACCTATTGTAGGAACCGCCATGGTTTTCGACCATAGAACCAAGCTTCGACGCTGCCGTTTCCGCGAGGATATGAGGCATGATTCGCAGTTTAAACAACCCTTTCAACCTTCATCGGTATCCCGTCAGTTCCCGCTAGCGTTACTTCTTCTCGCCGCTCTCCTAGGAATCCTACTACCATGTCAATCCCAAGCTGTTAAAACTTCCATACCCATTACAAGCGCCACCAATCCCGCTACAAGACCTGGTTCTAAACTCGGTTCTAAACCTGTTCGATCTCTCCGCTCGCTCGTCGAATCTCAGCCGTCCGATGGGTCATCCTCGCTCGTAGTCCTCCCCGTCACCCACTCCTACGCGCATCTCCCCGAAAGCTCCTTCCACGCGCGGCACGGCCGGCCACGTGGCGTCATGACCGCGAATCACGCTCGGCTGCTAAAGCTACACGATCGCCGCCGGCTCCTCCGTCTCCAGCAAAACTCTCCCTCCGCAAAAACCAGCGCGGGAAGCGGCGCGGTTAGGGCGGGAACAGGGGATTGGACGATCGGAGCAAGCGCGGGGAACGGATCGCTGGCGGAAGGAACGGTGACTGAAGTGGGAGGCGGGGCGTTCTACCAACTAGGAGGCAATATGGAGATGACTATAGCAGGGTAGGTGCTACCCGAGGTGACTATAGCGGGGTAGTACGGCAGTGGTGACTGTAGGGGGGGCGTGTATGATTGGGGATGACACTGACAAGAGCACATGTGGGAATTTCTGTTGACTCGTGCACTTTTCAGAACCCATGCATGGCAAGGGATGCGTTATACAGCACCTCGTTACCAGAATTAGCATGCGCTTGTGTTGATTGAGGAGTACTATTGCTGTGACCTCGCACTCTCCCTCATTCTTCTCCCTGTCAACCTCCCCCCGCCTCCCCATTTCATCCTCGTTATACGCGCCAACCCTGATTGGACTTACACTGAACCCTTCCTGCCCGCCGTTCCCTACCCCCAGCCTCTATTGGGCGGAGGTGCAGCTCGGGCAGCCCGTGCAAAAGTTTAAGGTGCAGATAGACACGGGCAGCGACGTGATGTGGGTCACCTGCGCGCCCCTGCCTCGCCTGCCCTGTCGGCTCCACTGTGGTACGTTTTGCTTTTCATCTGGGGTTGAAGTGGGAAGCGGGAGGGGGGGAGAGAGGTGGGGGGAAGAGATGGGGGGAGAGGTGGGGGGAAGAGATGGGGGGAGAGGTGGGGGAAGAGATGGGGGAGAGGTGGGGGAAGAGATGGGGGGAGAGGTGGGGGAAGGGGGAGTGGGGGAGGGGAAGGGGGGGGGTGGGTTGGGGGGGAGATTGGGAGGGGGAGGGGGGGAGGGGAGGGAAGGAGACGAAGGACGAAGGAGAGGGGTGGGGGTGAGAGTGGGGGGCAGAGGGGCAGCCCGTGCAAAAAGACACAGGGGCGTGAGGGAGGGAGTGGGGTGGGAAAAACGGAGGGGAAAGGGAGGGGTGAGGGGGAACCTGCCTCGCCTGCCCAGTGTCCTCCTCTATGGTACGTGCCCTGTCCTTTTGTATATTGGGCCGTGAGGGAGAAAAAGGGGGAGGGGGAAAGGGGAACCTGCCTCGCCTGCCCAGTGTCCTCCTCTATGGTACGTGCCTTGTCCTTTTCTGTAAGCGGGGTGAGGGAGGGCAAGGTAAACAGGGAAGGGGAACCGGCCTTCCTGCCGGGTCTCCTCCACCAGGGTACGTGCCTCTTTTTTTTACTACCTGATGGGGGTGAGGGGTAGGGATGGGGTGGGGGTGGGGTGGGATGAGGTGGGGAGGCTGGGGCGGGGTTGTTAAGGGAGAAACAAGAGTTAAAGGTGGAGGAGAAGGGGAAAGTGGGGTTTGGTGAGGAATGTGGGAGCGATGTCAAGGAAGCTTGTTATTTTGTTTTCTTTGCTTTTTTTTAAAACAAGTCCAGCACCTTTCAGCCTTTGGTTGTATCGCTATCATCGCCGCGGGCCTCTACAACATGTCCCCTTTATAAGCCGTCCTTGTTTGTCTCGTCGTGTCGCATGCTCAAGACCCCCCCCCTCTTCTCTTCTCCTGCAGGTCCTTGCTGTTCCTTACGATATCTCCAAGTCGTCAACAGGACAGGTCAGTTGGGTGGACAGTGGGTGGGTGGGAGTCTTGTGGAGATGATTGTTTTTCGTAACGGATGGGTTTTGCACGTCTCAAGTGCGTCTTTATGACTGCAACTGCACTTACGTCCTTCTGAAGCACGCGCTTCTGTCGACGAGCTCGCAGCTATAACGACACCATTTTCCTGCTTACCCTCCTCATGCCTCTCTTTCCCGACTGCCCAGGTGATCGACTGCACCACCACCACCTGCTCGGCCCTGCAGCAAACCAGGCGCACGCTGGGCCAGGGGTGCCTGGACATTCTGTACCCCAACTCCCCGGACCCGCGGTGCTACTACGGCATCCAGTACGCCGACAACTCCACCAGCACGGGCTACCTCGTGAAGGACAGATTGACCTTCGCTACCCTCGGAGGGGAAGCTGCTACTATGGACTACACGTTCGGGTGAGTGGGAGGGGGAGGGGAGGGGAGGGGAGGGGAGGGGAAAAGAGGCAGGGAGTGGTGTGGCCAGTCAGCCTGATCCCCAGGTGAGGTGGCAGGACCCGCGGTGCTACTACAGCATCCAGTACGCCGACAACTCCACCAGCACGGGCTACCTCGTCAAGGACAGGCTCACGTTTGCTACTCTCGGGGGGGATGCTGCTACTATGGACTATACCTTCGGGTGAGTGAGAGGGGGAGGGGAGGGGAGTGGAGGGGAGGGGAGTGGAGGGGAGGGGAGGGGAGGGAGGGAAGGGGAATGGAGTGGAGGGGAGGGGAGGGGAGTGCAGTGGAGGGGAAGGGAGTGGAGGGGAGTGGAGTGGAGGGGAGGGGAGGGGAGGGAAGGGGAATGGAGTGGAGGGGAGGGGAGGGGAGTGCAGTGGAGGGGAGGGGAGGGAGGGGAGTGGAGGGGGGAGGGGAGGGGAGTGGAGGGGAGGGGAGGGAGGGGAGTGGAGGGGAGGGGAGGGAAGGGAATGGAGGGGAGGGGAGGGGAGTGCAGTGGAGGGGAGGGGAGGGGAGGGAAGGGATGCCGGGGTGTCAGGTGTCAGGGCTCAGGGCGTCTCTTGCCTGAGAATGGGTCTCTATCTTAGTAACTCTCTCCTGTGGTGCATTCCCCTCTCCCCTCTCCCCTCTCCCCTCTCCCCTCTCCCCTCTCCCCTCTCCCCTCTCCCCTCCCCCTTCTCTCCTTCACCAGGTGCGGCTTCAAACAATCCGGTAACCTGGTAACGGGCAACCACCTGGTGGACGGGGTGATGGGGCTCAACATGGGGTCGCTGTCCATGCTGACGCAGATGCATGCCGCCAGGAAGACCAACGGGGTGATGGGGGTGGCTGATCATGGGCTATCCCTCCCTTTCCCCTCTCCTTCGTTCTCCCTCTCCCCTTCTCTCCTCTCCTCTCGCCTCACCAGGTGCGGCTTCAAGCAGTCTGGTAACCTGGTATCCGGAAGTCACCTGGTGGACGGGGTGATGGGGCTCAACATGGGGTCGCTGTCCATGCTGACGCAGATGCAGGCCGCCAGGAAGACCAATGGGGTGTTTGCACACTGCCTGGGAGGGGAGGAGCTGGGAGGGGGGAGCCTCATATTTGGAACTGTCTTGGAGGATGGGCTGCTGTACACGGGCTTACTGGACGACAGGTAATGAGGGAGTGAATAGTGCTTATGAGCTGGATTTGCTTGGTGGGGGCGAGGAGCTGGTCGGAGGGAGTCTCATCTCATCACTGGAGGTGTCTTGGAAAGTGGGCTGCAGTACACGGATATACTGGAGGACAGGTGAGGGCCTTAAGTATGGGTAATACATTACTTTACATCCATTCCCTTGGGATTGTGACCATGCCACATCACACTGTTGAGCCGCCTCAAAAACAGGTGAGGGGCTTAAGTATGGGTATTACATTACATTACATCCCTTGGGATTGGGACCTTGCTGCAACACACTGTGGGTCGCACTACCGCGTGCAGCTCAAAGGCGTTCCAGCGGTGGGTCAGCGTCTGCCTGATCTCCCCAACTATCTGTCACCCCAACTGTCACCCCAACTGTCCGTCACGTCACCCCAACTGTCACCCCAACTGTCACCCCAACTGTCACCCCAACTGTCACCCCAACTGTCACCCCAACTGTCACCCCAACTGTCACCCCAACTGTCACTCCAACTGTCACCCCAACTGTCACCCCAACTGTCACTTTAACTGTCACCCCAACTGTCACCCCAACTGTCACCCCAACTGTCACCCCAACTGTCACCCCAACTGTCACCCCAACTGTCACCCCAACTGCTTCCCCTGAAGCCTGTTTTGAGGCACCTTTCAGACCATTATTGTTTCACCCGAAAGCGTCAATTCAAACTTGCACCCCAAACCCTTGCCCGAAACCCCAAGCCCCAAACCCTTGCCCCAAGCCCCAGGCCTTCTCCAACCAGCCCAAACCCCAAGCCTTCAACGCCTGCCTGCCTGCCAGCTGTCACGAGTACGTACGTGCAGCTAAATGGCATGTCCCTGATAGGCCTATTATTGAGGCGCCTCAAAATTAGCCTTCGAAGCCCCAAGCCCCAAGCCCCAAGCCTTCTCCAACCCAAGCCAAGCCCCAAGCCTTCTCCAACCCAAGCCAAGCCCCAAGCCTTCTCTAACCCAAGCCAAGCCCCAAGCCTTCTCCAACCCAACCCAAGCCCCAAGCCTTCTCCAACCCAACCCAAGCCCCAAGCCCTCTCCAACCCAAGCCCCAATCCCTCTCCAACCCAAGCCCCAAGCCTTCAACGCCTGCCTGCCAGCTGGCCCTAGTAAGTACGTGCAGCTAGATGGCATGCCCCTGGCGGGCCAGCGCCTACCTCGTCACTCCAAACCCCTGGCCAAACCCCTGCCAAACCTCTGCCAAACCCCTGCCAACCCCTGCTAAACCCCTGCTGAACCTCCTGCCTGCCAAACCCTTGCTAAACCCCTGCCAAACCCCTGCTAAACCCCTGCTAAACCCCTGCCAAACCCCTTGCTAAACCCCTATTAAACCCCTGTTAAACTCCTGCTAAACCCCCATCAGGTCGCACTACTACGTGCAGCTCAACGGCATCTCAGTGGCGGGGCAACGCCTACCTGGCATCGACCAATCATCGTTCTCCTCGCAGACCGACGTCTTCGGCTCTGGCAGCTTGCAAGCAGGGGGGGTGATCATCGACAGCGGCACCACCCTTGCCATGTTCCCCACACCTATTTACACTGCATGGCTGCAGGCGGTGAGTCTTAACTCACCTCGAAACAACATGTGGGCGTGTGCACCGCTGCGAGCAGTGTGGGTATGGTTGACTGACTGATGATTGCCAGTAAGGTGTGCTGGATCTAGCAGTCAGCCTGCAGTCATAAGGGGGGGTGATCATCGACAGCGGCACCACGCTGGCCAGGTTCCCCACTCCCATCTACACCGCATGGCTGCAAGCTGTAAGTTCTTACCTACTTGGGTGGTTGCTAGGAGGGCGTTTCGGGTCTATCAGTCAGCCTGCAAGGGGGATCTTCGACAGCAGCACCACGCTTGCCATGTTTCCCCCATTCCCCCCATCTACACCGCATGGCTGCAGGCAGTGATTCGTGAATGAGTAGTCGTGTTTGAGATGACATGCACGGTGCATCTATCCATCAGCCAGCCTGGGGTCAGGGGGAGTGGGATGACTGACTGTGTGAAGTCCTAGAGGAGTCTTGAATGAGTTGGCGTGTCTGCGATGACATGCATGTGATGAAACATGAGCAAGATGGCCACCACACTCATCGCATGTTACACCTGCATGTCACATTGTCACCACACTCATCGCCTCGTGTGTGCATGTTGCATGTCGCACTTTGTTGCACGTTGTACGTTGCACGTTGCATGTTGCATGTTGCAGGTTGCAGGTTGCACGTTATGTTGCAGGTTGCAGGTTGCAGGTTGCACGTTGCATGTTGCACGTTGCACGTTGCATATTGTCCACCAATCAGTCAGCGTGCAGCTGCGGCTCACCACACTCATCGCTCATCGCCCTATTTTTTCGGACGCCACTCGCACTCCAGATCAGACCGCTTTGGAACATCTCTCAAAAACCCTCCATGCTCCCGTCCCTCCCGGGGATGCTCTCTCCATCTGTCAGGTCAACCCAAGTGGACGACACTTTGGAACATCACTACGCTCATCGCCCTACCCAAGTGGACGCCACTCCAGACTTTCTCTGCCATGACTCTCAGTAGTCTAGTTTTGAGGCGCCTCAAAAGTAGTTCTCTCCATCCCTTCCCTTCACCACTTCACACTTTCTCCCTCCCTTTCTCCCCTGCCCCCAACCCCCTCCCCTCCCTTTTTCCCTCTCTTCCCCCCGCCCGCCCCCCCCCCGCCCCCCCCCCCCCACCCACCACCGGTGTCCCTCTTGTAGGTCACCTCTCTCATCACCCTACCCCAAGTGGAAGCCACGTCAGACTTTCTCTGCTATGACTTTGGCTCCAAGTGAGTTGCGCGCGCCTCACGCCCACTCTCCTCTCGAGTCTCTCCTTCCTCCTCTCCTTGGCACTCCTTCCTTACGTCACGCATGGCCTTAACCCACTGCTTGTTCTCTGCTTTGTCACCCATCACTCTCACCCTTATTGACCCTGATCACCGTTTTTGTGATAGAATCTTAGTTCTGAGATGTCTTAAAACTAAACTTGCTATGTTCTCCCCTTAAGCTGTTACACTACTACACTCCCTCTGCAAATCCCTCTGCAACCCCCTTTTCCCCTCACAGCAAATACGAGGAACTTACCAAGTACTTTCCAACAGTCACCCTTCACTTTGACGGGGCTGATATGACTATCAACCCCCCGGGCTATGTCTTCCTGCACTCGAGCGTGAGTCTTCTCTCCCCTCCCCTCATGCACTTGAGCATGAGTCTTTCTTCCTCTCCCCTCCTGCAATCCAATGTGAATCTTCCCTCCCCTGATCAGGGAGCTCTCCTTCCCCTTATGAGCTCTCCTTCCCCTTATGAGCTCTCCTTCCCCTTAGGAGACAGTGCCTCTGCTGACATTTGGGCTGACATGACTGACCATTGACCCCCTGCCCTGCCCTGCCCTGCATCTTCTTGCAAACTTGTGCGAATCTTACATCCCCTCCCCTCATGCAATCCGGCGTGGATCTTCTGTGCCCTAATCAGCTCTCCTTCCCCTAATGAGCTCTCCTTCCCCTAATCAGCTCTCCTTGAGCTCTCCTTCCCCTAATGAGCTCTCCTTCCCCTTATGAGTCAGTGCCTCTGCTGACATTTGGGCTGACATGACTGACCATCGACCCCCCGGGCTATGTCAATGCATTCCGAAGGACGTCCTCTCCCCCCCCCCCCCCCCCCCCCCTTCCCTCCCCCATTTTTCTTGTCTGGCCATTTGTGTGGCAGG
The DNA here is from genome assembly GCA_027943415.1 of Closterium sp. NIES-67. NCBI lineage: Eukaryota > Viridiplantae > Streptophyta > Zygnematophyceae > Desmidiales > Closteriaceae > Closterium > Closterium sp. NIES-67. Next base: position 107,462 of record BQMB01000399.1, on the reverse strand, counting down.
GTTCGGTCATGGCTGCGTGCATCGGATGGCAAGCCATGCTCGGAGGAGACTTCTCCAAAATCACTGTCATTGGAGGTACACCTTGCATTTTTTCTTTTTCTCGGTCTGTTTTACTTCACCATACCTGCCATGCCACCATACCTACCACCATACCTTGTGTTTTCTATCCACGATTCTGGGTGATTAGTCGCTCTCAGAACAAGCTGGTGGCGTTGTCACCAGTCACTCTCACCGTCTCCTTGTCTCCCTGTCTTCCTCTCTCCCTCTCTCCCTCTCTCCATGCCTCCCTGTCTTCCTCCTGCCGTCCTTCGTCTCCCCGTGATCTCCCCATATCCCTCCGTTCTCCCCATATGCCCCCCTCCCAGTCATTGTCTAGCGCAACAAGCTAGTTTTGAGGCACCTCAAAGCTAGTAGTGTGCGTGTGACACTGACAACACGAAGCTGGATTTGAGGCGCCTCAAGCTCAGATGGGCGCCATGCAATGCGACGACTCTCCTTCGCCTGCTCCCTTACACCCCTCTGTCCTCATGCCCTCCCCTCTAACCATCTACCCCACTACACCCCCACCCCCCTTCCCCCCGTTGAAAGATATTGTGCTACGCAACCATCTGGTAGTTTACGACACCGATAATATGAAACTCGGATGGGCGCCGTACGACTGTGAGTTTCATGTCGCCTGTGGCACGGTTTCATGTCATTCCTGCTACAATCCCATGTCGCCCGCCCGTGTTGTCGCCCGCCCGTGTTGTCGCCCGCCTTAGCACATCCCCCCCTCTCCCCTACGAGACCACTTTTGAGTCGACTCGAAAGACACCTTGTTACAATGTTGCAGTCAGCTCGTCTGTAGCACGTCCTCCTTCTCTCCCTACAAGATATGTTCGCCATGCATCCCTATCCCCATGCATCCCCATGCATCCCCATGTATCCCCATGCATCCCCATGTATCCTCCCCATGTATCCCCATGCATCCCCATGCATCCCCATGCATCCCCATGCATCCCCATGCATCCCCATGCATCCCCATGCATCCCCATGCATCCCCATGCATCCCCATGCATCCCCATGTATCCCCATGTATCCTTCCCATGTCCACCCATCTCATGGGTTCACGCTATTCCCTTCCTTTCCCTCGCCCTCTCGGCGTTTGAGTTGACTCAGAAGCTGTCAGCAACGTTGCAATGTGCAGCGCGCATCTCACGGGTTCGCAATGTGCAGCGCGCATCTCATGGGTTCGCAATGTGCAGCGCGCATCTCATGGGTGCGCAATGCTTTTGAGTCGACTCAAAGGCAATGTGCACCCCTACTCAGATCCTTTTCCCTTGCCCATTCCAGACTAAAGCCTCTATTTTTCCCCGAGTTTTTACGTCTCCTGAACATCCTCTTTATAGGCTCCATGGGCACAGTAACAGCGGATGGCGGGGAATACAGTGTAACCATCATTGTGGGAGCCTTTCTTCACGCCCCTCCAGCCTCCAACTCCGCCCTTTCTGCTGCTCACTGCTCCCCCATATTTCCTTCGTTCCTGCCCCCCCCCCCCACCCCCCCCCTCCTCCACCCTCTCTCTCCAGGCTCCGTGGGTACAATAACAGCGGATGGCGGGGAATACAATGTAACCATCATTGTGGGAGCCAATCTGCAGGCCCCTCCAGCCTCCAACTCCTCCCGCTCAGCTGCTCCGGGTCCCACACTCATGCTCTCGTTATTAGCTGCTGCACTAACGTCTGCAGTCCTGTTTCTTGGTGATGGTGGAGAGGGTTTACCAGCAAATGGTGATCCTGCTTTTCCTGGGGGTTTGTTGCAAGCCGACACATGTAGAGAGCATCGGCATGGTGGCTTGCATGATGGGTCGATGCGATGGTTAGATGGTAATGTGCATTGGCCAAGGCGTGGCATTGATGCAAGCCATGGCATTCTCCATGGTGATGTGTAGTCATTTTTGCAGTTGATACATTCTTATATTCTTACGTCATAGAGCAATCTCTTCTGGGATAATTATTGCTAGCATATTATTTTATCCTTCATATATCCTTTAAGGCCTACATATTCGACAGTCGTCCTCCGCGTTATGACTTCAAGTGGGATATGTTTGTATCCTTCATGTTCATGATTAATAAACTACCTATTTAGCCACCAACTATATTCTGCGGTGTAGATTCACGATTTTCCTTCCTTTGGCGGAGTGCCAAGTCCCATTACTCATCCCTAGATTCCACTCGTTTCTAGACCGCATTCTCGTTTCCTAACCGTTATTCTTGGAGGCGCCTCTTGTCCCTAAATCTTCGGGCGTTCCTCTAGGATATTCTCGATTCTCATATACCGGTACCATTTGAAGCCTCCTGAAATAATGGTTGAAGCCGGCTGTCTCTCCTAAATTCTGGATATTCTCGATTCTCATACACCATTTGAATCCTCCTGGATTTCTGCTCGTGACCGCGACAGCGCGGTGACCTCTCGCCACCCTGATTCGCGCACTCCTACTCCTGCCGCTCCTCTCCCTGCCATACAATCTGCAAATCTTGCGCGCGCTCCCTTTCCCCTTTCCCAACGCATCCGGCGTACAATCTGCGCTGCGCCTCCCCTTCCCCCTCTCCCCCTTTCCCAGCGCATCCGCCTCCCCCCATCACTTCCCCCATGGATGAGACCGACTTTCTTAAAGCCCTGGCGCTTTACCCCACAGTCCGCTCCCGCGATTTCAACGAGAACGACCTCCCAGCCGCCGCCGCTTCATCTCAGCCGTCCGATTCCCAAAAAACAAACTCCAAAAAGGCTGGGTCTCCCAGTGAGGAACCTTCGGCGCAGCAACCAGAGACAGATGCCGCGAGCCTAGGATTTGGAGAAGGGCAGGGAAGCTTCGAAGCAGCTCCTAGGTCGTTCTGGGACGTGCTACAGGAGCGGGTGGAGGCTCTCTTGCCGCCGCGGGACGCGGTGGCGTTCTGCGACGCGTTTAAAGAGTTCCACGAGGAGCTTATAGAGCAGCGGCTGTCGTTGGATGACATTAGAAGGATCGGCAAGCATGGGAAGCTGCAGGTGGTTTAGCTAGTGGGGTGCCGTGGAAGCTCCACGACAAGCATATAGAGCAAGGATTGTCTCGCATTAGGAGGAGCTCTCGTTTAAAGAGCTCGTCGTGTCTTTAGATGGCATTAGGAGGAGTGCCACGCATGCAAAGGAAGGCGGAGGTAGGTTAAACCCAGGGCGGGATTGGCTGTGCGGCATCACTCACAGGAATTCCCCAGGGATTCCCAACCAACGGGTAGGAGGGATGAGGCAGCTGTTGCGACATTTGGGACTGGGACACCGGGGGGGAAAGGGTGGAGTGGAGGAGTGGAGGAGTGGAGGAGACCCTCTTGCCACCAAGGGGTGCCTTGGTGCGTTGCAACGCGATCAGTGGGTTGTAGAGCAGCGGTTGTCGTTGGATGTCATTAGGTTAGGAGGATGGCCAAGCGGGGGAGGCTGAGTACAGTTTAATGCACGATGGAATGGTCTTGCAGGAGAGGCGCCGCTTATTCAGCAAAGGTTGTTATTGGGTTGCCATCGCCAAGCACGGGAAGGTGGCGGGTGTCTTAAGCAAGATGGAATGGTCTCGCAGGGGCTGCCGGGAGGCGAAGACGCATGAAGAGGAGACTCCCTTGCCATGCCACCATTGGATGCGTTCGCTTGTTGAGCAAAGATTGTCGTTGGATTGGATTGGATTGGATGACATAAGAAGTATAGTTGAGCAAGGGAGGCTGCAGGTGGTTGCGCCCGCCCTTGCTGTTCTAGTCAATGGTTCAACGGGTGGAGGGAGTGGATGGAGGGAGGGACCCCTTGCCGCCCAGGGATGCCCTGTTTTGAGGCGCCTCAAAACTAGACTCCTATCACGCGGATTTTGAGGCGCCTCAAAACTAGACGGGTGGAGGGAGTGGTTGGAGGGAGGGACCCCTACATCAGGGAGGGATGCCCTGGCCTGACCTGGCATTTTGTGACTCATTCAAACTTCAAGAGGTTCTCAAGGAGCTTGTTTATCAGATGTTGTCAGTGGATGACATTAGAACTGTTGTTGCCAAAGCCAATGCCAACTTTCCAGTTAAATAGGTTCCACAACGGCATGCTGCCCGCCAGCCAGTCTAAACTACATTACGGTAGTGAAATTGAACATCATTATCACTCGGCGGATTCTTCTTACGTCTTATGTCGTCCTTGGATCTGTGCTGCTTTATTCTTGCCATGGGTGACTCAGGGACGGACGGGAGTCACTTGCTGCTGCTCGCGCCTGGGAAATGGATTGCAAGAGCGCTTCTTCCCAGCTTGGAAAGGGCTTGGCTTACTTCCCAATTTATTAGGCTCCACAGTAGCATACCGCCAGTCTAAACTACCGTATGGAACATCATTCATTGCCGCACCGCTCAGCTGATTCTGACGTCGTCCTTGGATCTGTGCTGCATTATTTTTGTCATGGGCGACTCCGGGACGGGAGCCACCTGCTGCTGCTTGCGCTTGGAAAATGGACTGAAAGAGCGCTTCTTCCCAGCTTGAGAAGGGCTTGGCTTTTCCCCCATCTGCACATTGCAAACATAGAGTGTGCACCGGTATGTGTGTCAAGGGATGGGAAAGAAACAGAACGGAAAGAAAAGAAAAGAAAAGAAGAAGAAGAAAAAATTTGAAAGGCTCATTTATTAGTTGTAGGGCGTGCAGAGGTGGAGTGTAGCTCTGAGGCGTCTGAGTATCAGTGGCACGCGGAATGCGTCTGAGTGTGCGCTCCGTTCAGTTGAAAAACAATTTCTGTCTGCTAGTTTTTGAACAGAAAAGAGTGCGAGAGCAAGGGAGACAGACAGACGGAACGCGTGTACAGACAGACTACAGAGGAAGCGAGGGAACTCATGTGTGTGTACAGAGAGGTACTTACATGGGTAACAAGCGCATATAGGGGCAGAGTGCCGAGGCTGCAGATGAGCAGGGTGATGATCCCGATGGCAAACTTGATTCAGTGTATGGGTGTTGGAAGCTCTTACCAAACAGCATACTCACATGGGTAACGAGCACATAGAGTGGCAGAGTGCTGAGGCTGCAGAGGAGGAGGGTGATGATCCCGATGACAAACTTGATCCACGGCTGCTATGTATGTACAAAGGTACTCACATGTATCACATGTCAGCAGTACTTAGGTACTCACATGGGTAACGAGCGCGTATAGGGGCAGCGTGCTGAGGCTGCAGATGAGCAAGGTGATGATCCCGATGACAAACATGACTCAGTGTGCGTGCGTTGAAAGCGCACACCAAACAACATACTCACTCACATGTCTAACGAGCGCATAGAGGGGGAGTCGACTCAAAATACACCCTGAGTGCTGAGGCTGCAGATGAGCAGGGTGACGATTCCGATGACAAACTTGATTCAGTGTGCGTGCTTGAAAGCTCTCACCAAACAACATACTCACATGGGTAACGAGCGCATATAGGGGCAGAGTGCTGAGGCTGCAGATGAGCAGGGTGATGATCCCGATGGCAAACTTGATCCACGGCACCCAGGTGGAGTAGGACTTGCACTCCGCGTGGTTCATCGCCAAATACTGGTGAGGGAGGGGATGACCGAAGGGAGGAATGGGGGGTGGGGTGGGGTGGGATGGGATGGGGTGGGATGGGGTGGGGTGGGATGGGAATTAGGGCTGTGTATATGTGGGAGAGTGAGTTTGAGTCATGGCATCGGGGAGGAGTAGTGGTAGGAATTTCACTCAGAGTGGTTCATCGCTCGATACTGGTGAGGGGAAGTGGGGGGAGGAGGAGGGGAGGGGGGGAGGGAGAGAGCGGGATGTGAATAAGGGCTGTGTGCATGTGGGATGGTGGGCTTGAGTCACGGCTGCCAGGAGGAGTAGCGGTAGGACTTGCACTCAGAGTGGTTCCTCGCCAGATACTGGTGAGGGGGGGGGGGCAGCGGAAGGGAGGAAGGGGGGGGGGGGGTGGGGGGGGGAAGGATGGGAGTTAGGGCTGTATGTATGTGGGGATTGTTGGGCTTGAGTCAGAGCTGCCAGGAGGAGCCCTGGTAGGAATTGCACTCAGAGTGGTTCATCGCCAGATGGTGGTGAGGGGAGGAGGGGAGGGGGGGATGGAGAGTGCGGGGTGTGAATAAGGGCTGTGTGTGTGTGGGATGGCGGGCTTGAGTCACGGCTGCCAGGAGGAGTAGCGGTAGGACTTGGTGAGCTTGGGATGAATGACGAGCCTGATGTGGCTGGCTGCCAGGAGGAATACCAGTAAGGGAGCGAAGCATATTCGTGCTACTTGTGCAATGAGTGATTTCAGGGTATTTTTTAGAATTCTAAAAAATACCAGTACGACTTGCCTTTGCCAGGGAGCGAAGCATGATCGTGCTAGCTACTCATGCAATGGGTGATTTCAAGACGCCTGATGCGTGATAGCTACTTATACTTACACAAAAGGTGATCAAGTTGCCGACCATATAGGAGCTCTGCGTGGGGAAAACAGTGTCGCATATTCGTGCTAGGTACTCATGCAATGAGTGATTTCAAGGCGCCTGATGTGTGTGACAGCTACTTATACTTACGTAAAAGGTGATCATGTTGCCGACCATATAGGAGCTCTGCATGGGGAAAACAGTATTGGGTTAAAGGAGGAGAAAGCAGGCACAACACAAAACAAGAATGAACTAAAAGGCTACACAAGAGGCAAAATAGAAATAAACTCCACGTTTATCAAGTGTATGGTTATATGTTATACAGAAGAAACCAAGATTACCATTTGTAATATCAATTTACATGAACCATGCTTACAACGAAGAGCGCGAAGTGCAGGAGGTGCAGCATGAAGGACGGCCGCTTGAACCAGAAGAGCGACCCGCGGGGCTTTAAGTGGTCGCCCTCGCAGTCCCCCTTCACGTGCGCACTCTCCAGCGCCAGCACCGACACTATGTACTCCAGCTTCGTGCCCACCGCCAGAGTGATCTGTCAAAAAAAAAAAAAACAAAAAAAACAAACAAACAAACCATTAAGGTACAATTTAACAATAGGACAAATGTGCATATGTACCAAATGCTTATAACAAAAGCATGCTTATCAGGTTTGTGCTTATACTGATTTTGCACTTTACTGAGGGTGTGCTTATACCAATACTGCTTATAACGGATATGTGCTATGATACAGATGTGTTTATAGCGAGGATGTGCTTACCAGGAAACCAAGGATGGCAAATATAAAGGAGGTGTCCCACACTGCAGCAGAGAGGGGAGATTAATGAGCAGAGGAGGGATTATTGTAAAGAGGGGTGAGGCGGAATGAGCAGAAGGGCATGACAGGCTGGCAGAGGGCAATGACAGGCTGGCAGAGGGCAATGACAGGCTGGCAGAGGAGTCCGGAAAGCTAAGAAAGGCAGACTGAAGCCTATGACAAGAGGAAATGGGGGTCGGGGTTGAGGGAGTGATCAGCGGGGGGGAGGAAGAGGAGTCTACTTTTGAGGCGCCTCAGAAATGGGGGTCGGGGTTGAGGGAGTGATCAGTGGGGGGGAGCAAGAGAGGCATTGCTGGAGCAGGTGGCAAAGTGGATGAAAGTGGATAAGGATGAATGAACTCAGTGTATTTCGCCTCTGATGTGCATAGAAGGCAAGAAAGAGACTTACGGTAGCTTGTGATGCCGATGATGATAACGAGAGTAATCCACAGATGCCAGCTGGGGGGGTGAAGGGGAAGAAGAAGAAGAAAAAGAAAAAAAAATGAAAGAAGGAAAGGAGGCGACAGAACAGAAACGATTAGTTTCTTTTACGTGCATGCTTGCTCGAGAGGATACTGTCAGTTTCCAGCAAACAAATCACGCGATTGTTGAAATCACCTGAACCCCCACCTGTAATCCTTACCTGAGCCTTCACCTAATCCGCACTAGCACCCGTCCTCACTTCCCTTCAGCAACACGCAAAGCACTCTCCCCCAACAGGTTTACCACAGGCCTGTTGAAAAGGCCTGAGATTTCGCCTGAGGCCCACGATGTGTACAAAGTCATTCTCCAGGTCCGAACCACATGGTGGTAGAAACCACCTGGGATTCAACCTGAGATTTTACCTGAGACCAACTATGTGCACGAAGTCTTTCTCCAAGGAGTTGACCACATGGTGGTAGAAATCGAAGTTGCCGGGAAGGTGCTGATTCTGGAGGTTGGGGGGGTACAGAGAGAGAGAGACGGCAGGTGCGGTGAGTTACAACAAGATGCAAGGTGCACCAAAGCCGTGAGAAAAGTAATGATTCTTTCTGACGGATGGGGATGGATGGAAGAAAAAGCAGGAATATCTAAGGGGACAGGAATGCTGTTAAGGCGCTTCTTGAAGAGCCTAAAAAATCGGATGGAAGAACGAGCAGGGGACAGGGTCGCTGTTAGGTGCTATTTGAGGGTAGCACCTAAAAAGAATTTTGACAGACGGGGGTGGATGGAAGAAAGAGCAGGAATATCTAAGGGGACAGGAGGATTGCTGTTTGGTGCGATGCGATGCGATGCGACTATCACAGGAGAATTATCTTCGTTCCAAGGCGGGTGTTTTGAAGAGTAAGAATAGATACATGTATATATATATATATATGTATGAATAAGATTTATATATATAAGTGTGTAATTTCTTACATGAATAAACGCAAGGCGCAAGGTGTAGTAGTCGGATCGGGTGATCGGGTTAACCAGCTGCTGCCAAAAGCATTGCTGTGTGTAGACAAGGGGGTGGGGGGTAGGGGTGGGGAGTGGGGAGAGGGAGGTGGGGAAGGGGTTGGGGAAGGGGGTGGGTGGAATGTAAGGGGTTGGGGAAGGGGGTGGGTGGAATGTAAGGGGGTGGGGAAGGGGGTGGGTGGAATGTAAGGGGGTGGGGAAGGGGGTGGGTGGAATGTAAAGGGGTGGGTGGAATGTAAGGGGGTGGGGAAGGGGGTGGGTGGAATGTAAGGGGGTGGGGAAGGGGGTGGGTAAGGGGGGCGTAAGAAATAAGGGAAGTTGGGAAATTGGAGAGGGACAGGCGAGAAGGGGAGGTAGGGAAGAAGAGGGTCTATGGCAAAAGATAGAGGAGGAGAAAGAGAAAGGGAAGGGGAGGGTTGTGTAAGGAATTCGCAAGGCAATGCGACCGTGCAAGGGCAACAAACCAACATCTCCGATCACAAATCACAATGGTTGATGGTTGCCAATCCCTATAACCCCAGGTCTCCCTCCCTCCCCAACCTACCAAGGTCAGCACCAGCGACTGCCACACGGTCAGCTGCATGCTCGCCTCTCGCCTCGCCATTGTATCCGACCGGGTCAACCGCCTCCCATCCCTCCTCGCCCCTCCTCCCTCCCCTCCCGTTCCTCCTCCCCCTCCTCCTCCGCTTCCTCCTGCTTCTCCCTCCGCTGCCCCTCCCTTCTCCACCCCTCCTCCTCCCACCTCTTGTGACCATCGCACTGACCTCCTCCCCCTCGCCCTCTGCCTCTCCTCTTGCCTCCTCCTCCCCTCCTCCTCTTGCCACTCCTTCTCCTTCCGTTCATCCTCCTCTCTCTCCTCCTCCTCTTCATATATCGCGTCCAGATCACCCCCCTCCTCCTCCTCTCCTATCCACGTGAAATGCTGCGGCATCTCCTCCCCCCCTGCCACGTCGTCATCATCATCATAGTCCTGAACCTGCAGCTTTGTGACCGGCCGAGCCTGGTCCCGAGCCTGCTCCTCAGCCTCTTGCTCCCGAGCCTGCTCCCCAGCCTCTTGCTCCCGAGCCTGATCTCGAGCCTGCTCCTCCTGACCCCATTGCTCCTGCGCTTGTGCAGCCTCCTGGACAACTTCCTGGAAAGTTCTGGCAAAATCGGGATCCTCACGGTGCTGCGCCACATCAGATCGGCCATCTGTTGAGCTGGAAGCCGCCTCTTCCACGTCAGGTGCCACGTCAGGAAACAGAAGGCGCCTATTGGTGAGGGTTCCTGTGCGGCGCAGGATGAAGTCGCGGTCGTTGAGGGCGCGAGAGAGCTGGCCTGAGAGGGGCGATGGACGGGGGTTTTGTGGGATAAGACAGGGTAAGGGAGGGATAAATCGCATGTTGGTGAGGGTTTCAGTGCATGTTGGTGAGGGTTCTGTTGGTGAGGGTTTTGCTGGTGAGGGTTTCAGTGTGGCGGAGCATGAAGTCGCGGTGGTTGAGGGCGCGGGAGAGGTGGCCTGAGAGAGGGAATGGGCGGGATAGTGTGGGACAAGACAGACAGGGATAAGGTAGAGGTAAGAAAGGGTGGTGGGACAGGAGGCGCCTATTCGTGCGGGTTCCTGTGCGGTGCAGGATGAAGTCCCGGTCGTTGAGGGCACAGCGCGGGAGAGCTGGCCTGGTGGTGGTTGGGATGAGAGAGGGGAAGGCAGTGAGGGGAGGGATAGGGGAGAGATGGGTAAGGGGAGGGGTAGGGGAGAGATAGGTAAGGGGAGGGATAGGGGGGAGATAGGTAAGGGGAGGGATAGGTCAGTGGGAGAGAACAGGGGTCAGCTGCCATGCGGCGAGGATGAAGTCCCGGTCGTTGAGGGCAGGGGAGTGCTGGCCTGGTGGTGGTTGGCATAAGAGAGGGGAAGGGGGTGAGGGGAGGGATAGGGGAGGGATAGGGGAGAGATAGGTAAGATTGAGAGAACAGGGGCAGTCGCCATGCCGCAGAGGATGTAGTCCCGGTCGTGAAGGGCACGGGTGAGCTGGTCTGAGAGGGGCGATGGAAGGGAATATTGGCAAGACATGTTGTGGGCTAAGATAGGGGGATAAGGCAGAGGTGAACGGGCGGGGGGGAAGGGGGACCGGGGGGGGGGATGAGGGGCATGTTGTCAAGGAGCCGTGTTAGGTTGGGTTGGGGGCCAGGGGTTGGGTGGGGGGGGGAATGCGGGGCAAGCTGCCAAGGAGTCCTGTGCAAGAGCTGACTTTTGAGTCGACTCAAAAGTCAAGGGGGATGCGGGGCATTTTGTTAAGAAGTCCTGTGCAAGAGGAGGATGAACTCCCGATTGTGAAGAGCATTCCTGCTACAGCACTCCTCATTCCTGCTACAGCGCCCCTCATACCTGCTACAGCACCCCTCATTCCTGCTATAGCACCCCTCATTCCTGCTACAGCACCCCTCATTCCTGCTACAGCACCCCTCATTCCTGCTACAGCACCCCTCATTCCTGCTACAGCGCCCCTCATTCCTGCTACAGCGCCCCTCATTCCTGCTACAGCAACCCCTCTTACCTGCTACAGCAGCATCCCTCATTCCTGCTACAGCACCGCTCATACCTGAAACAGCGCCCTTCCTTTCGCTCATCTTCTTTTGGCAGTTGATCTCCCACTTGTGCCACCTGGACACCTGTGGTGGAGTGGGCAGGGATACAGGCGCGGGGGTGCAATTGAGATGACAATGGTAGTGACTGCTTTTCAGCCAACTCAAAAGCGTCTTTCCTTGGACTATCTCCTTTTTGCCAGTTGATCTCCCACTTGTGCCACTGGGACACCTGTGGTGGAGTGGGCAGGGATACAGGCGCGGGGTAACAAAAGAGGTGAAATGACACAGGTGCAGATGAGGTGTGGCCGCTTGGTTCAAAGCCAGATATGGATCTACTCTAGATAGAAATGCAGTGTGGTGAGAGAGAGGCGGTACCTTGGCGCGGGCGATGACAATGGTGACGCAGGTGTAGACGAGGTGGCCGCATAGGATAAGGCCCGTTAGAAGACTACTCTACAAAGAGAAAAGGTATGGTGAGGGGCGGTACCTTGGCGCGGGCGATGACAATGGTGACGCAGGTGTAGACGATGTGGCCGGCAATGACAAAGAAGATGAAGAGATGCAGCTGATGGATGGCTGCTGGCGACATGAACGGCTCCTTTCCCTGCAAACGCACATGGAGTGATCAGATACACGTGTGAACAGCAGTTGTGTGTCATTTCGCTAAAAGAAAAAATATAAAAATAATCATTATTAAAAAAAAGGGCGAAAAAAGTGGGAGCAGTGCACGATGGCACTGATGATGCGCTTCAGCACTTACAGCCGGGCATTTGTTGCTGAATTCCGCCAAGTTCCTTCGCCGGCCCACTTCGTGAAGTAAGCTGCTCTCATTCTCCCAATCGTCGACGTCTCCCAAAATGCGCCGCTTATGCTGCTCTTGTAGTTGTTGTCGCTCCCAACTCCCAATCAACTGCCGTATCTGATTTTCTAGGTCAATCTGTGAAGCCTTTCTGGGACCAGCTGATATGGGCTCCATAAGTCCCCTCCCCCGGCTGATTTCCCCCTCGCTTTCAGATGAATTGGCAGTGGATTTTTTTTTGGGATGTTTTACTTCTTCAGCTTTAGTCATGTTTACACTTCCATCTGGAAGTGTAACGGTGGTTACATTCATCATCAGCCGAGTCTTGTTACGGAAAATCAGCGTCTGTATCGAAGTTACCACCTTCGTCTTATTCGCAAACAAGACAGTGTCTCTGCGAATCTCGAGCCGAGTTCCGTTCGCGAACCGCTCGGTTTCTGAAAACGTCGCCCGTTTCGTGCCGTTTCCGGTTTCGCCGTGAGGAGTAACCCCAGTATTATTCTTCGCTGGCCCATCGATAGTACCGGTTTCGAATTCTGCAGTTGTATCCCCCCCATGCGTATCCCCTTCCACAGAGGAAGAGTTTTCGGCAGGTAAGGGCGCAGGTGAGTAGTAGGTGATTTGGGGCGGTTGGCACGGAATTAGAATGTTGTCCCTAGCAACGGGGACGCACCACGCCGCGATCAGCGGGTTGATTAACGCGAGTATGATGGAGAGAAATCCAGCGACCATGAGCTCTGAAAAGGTGAAGGTGAAGAAAACAGCAGGGACAGCAGCAGTAAGATATAGGAGATTAGGTTTTGGGGAACTGGCGAGATCGATCTTCTGGGGTACTAACACAACGGGAAAAAAGAACTTGGTTTTAGAGCAGGGTCGTATCCAAAGCCAAGAGAGCTTACCGTCTTTAATGCGATCGACCACGTGCACGAGGGACTTGTTCTTCTTGCTACCAAACCACTGCGCACAAGAAGCGAAGCGCGGCATAAGCCATAATCGACGGCCTTTCCATCTCCACAATAAAAAAATGAATAGATAAGCGCTTGTACTGAGTCAAGTAGACTTACATGGTGTACAACGTGGATGAGCTTTTCGAAGAGCACTGAAACGAGGATGATGATGGCGGTCACCGTGGCGATGTAGTAGCTGGGCGAATACACCATGTAGTTAAACCACTCCACCTTCTTACCCTCTCCGCCGCCGCCGCCGCTTTCGCCGCCGCTGCTGCCGCCGGCATCCCCGGCGAGAATGCGCTCGAGGAGCAGGTGACGCAGGTCCGACGCGCCGAAGCCGTGCGACGCGCTGAAGCCTCCTCGTCCTTCCATCGGATTTTAGGTCGTCCAAGCGGTGTAACGGAAGGAACGTGATGGTAGATCGTGATTTGGTAATGCTTGTGTCGAGGTCCTGAGCTTTCCTGCTGGTAATGAGGGGGAAGACAACAGACGACCTCTAGCGGACTGATAAGGAAATTAGGACTCGTAATACCTCGGAGGTGTGGCCCTATTCAATGGTTAACATGCTTTCTGACAGCCTGCACTGGCAAATTATCGGTCGAAATCCTTCCTCGTCAGATACACACGGTCGGCTTTACAGACTTTCAAGGCGGCCTGTGCCTTACGAAACGCGGGGAAGCGTCGCTTCTCTCGACAATGCGGGAGGATGTGAGATTCCGGCGTGGCGTGCACATCTTCCCCCGCGGTACTAGACTGAGCATCCCTACAATAATTCTCTTGCTTGTGAGTCGAAATCTCGTGCAGGGAAAGGAATTATGCGTGTCTGCCGTCTTTGGTGCTAGCCTTGAGACAATAATTCTGTCAGCAGTGTGGTACACTGGTGACGGCTTTCCAGCCCCGGGTTCTGGTGTGGTGTCAGTGGTACATGATTTGAACAGAAAGGATTGCTAGATGGTGTGATTGTTTACAAAGCGTTTTCGTACGGTCAACCGTGGTAGTGTTATGAATGGAACTGCCGAGTAGCGCGGAGGGCGATGGCGAAACTTGAACGAGTGAATAACAATAAGGGCGTGTCCAGCGCGTTCGTTTACTATTCACTTTGATTCGTTTACTTACGATACTGTAGGTGTACCTCAACACATTCACACTTGGCGAATCAATATTTAGGCGTGTTAAAAAAACGTCAAAAAAATCGTGTTGGGGCAAAATGAACGCGCTGGGCCCTAAAATGAAAGACAACACAATATATAAGAGATCTAGGGTGATCCTGGACGTAGGATCGGAGGGTTCGGGAAAAGTGCCGAAGGGCCTCGATGTGTCGAAGTGAGGTCTGGGAAGGCCCAGGAGACTCGAACTGAAAGGTCTGGAACCCTGACGATGGTTCGGGACCGTTCGAGTCGTACAGCCTGTAGCAGGCCTCAGTAAGGAATTACTAATTCCTTACAGGTAGGACTACATGGTTACGAGATTCACGCAAGGAACGAGGGTCCACTACATGGTTTTGACAACAGACACTAGAATGATGGCTGGAGATTTTATTCAACACCCATGGAAACTTCAATGTGGGACAAAAACTGAATCAAATATAAAAACTGCACCAAAAATTTTGTGCGTTGTGTTGCCGTTGACATATTTAATGTGCCATAAATCAAGTTTTATAAATTATACATAAAGTGATTCGTTTCAAAACTCCTTAGAATAGTCGCATATACTCTGCATGGTGTTTTGTTATAGAAGTGAAGTGTACTTTATGTGTAGCAGGGCAGCTAGGTAGATGGAGTGCCTCCACAAAAGAGTACAGTTTGGCGGTTCTGTGATGATATGAGTCAATTCACCCTGAATGGGATGGAACGAACGGAGACGAAACGGTTATCCCGAGGTTTTGCGGCGTGGGAGTTGAGTTGGGACGGCATGTGGAGGACTCCTTGCCTGATCTAACGTGTTCAGATCGGTTCCGATCAACAGGGATCCGGTTATCCAACTTGAATCCGAACCCTGAGAGATCGCCAGGGGCAACGCACGGCGCACGAGGTGTGCTCACCTAAGCTACTCTCTTACGTAACAGAGATGGGCAGGGCTCATCAGCTTGCCTCGGATATCCGCATTCCACTCCACTACCAGCTGTAGCAGATATTTTCCATATGGCCCTCCTACGGAGTCATGCACAAGCAAGAAACGTAGCTCTTCCAGCCAGAGAGGCTTCACGCGTGTCTCCTGTCCATTCCTCACCCCCCCCCCTCCCCTCCCCCCCCTCTTCCCCCTCTCCCCCACCTCAACCCACCTCAACCCACCTCACTCCCCCCCCCCCCACCTTCACATTTCACGGAAGATTCCAGTTTAGGAAGTCCTCGAGTCATTTTCCCGTAGTGCCGTTTCCTCTCGCGAAACCATCTCTCCGCCAGCCGATGTAGCGCGGGCTTCACGCGACAGCGCCACTGGTCCGGCGGGGTAGAAGTCTAAGTTTTGAGGCGCCTCAAAACTCGTCTCTCGTAACCGGCGCTTGCGCGAGATTTGCGCGACAGCGTCGCTGGGGGGGGGATACTCACGCGGGGGGGTCGATTCGCGGGCGCGAACTGGCAGCGCGCGCGCGTGCATGCAGCATTGCAGCAGGGCCTCGCGAACTGCCAGGTCGCGTCGCCATTACTAGAGACGGGAGGGTCCGGGGAAGCCCGACACACAAAGGAGGGGGGGAGTCGCGGAAGCCCGCGAACGGCTCGTTCGCAGCGTGACAACCGCGTTTCAGCAGGCATCGATAGGGCCGGCGTTTCATCCTATTACGAAACCCGGAGCCTAGAAGATTCGACGCGGCTCAGAGTTGCAACTTGCAACTCGAACGCTGATCACCAGGTCTCAAAAGGGCCGTTTCATCTCCTCTCAACGGGCCGTTTCATCTCCTTTCGGGAGCCCGCGCCATCATGCGCGTTAATGTACAATACTGAATCCGCGTCGGGTGCTGCTTTTGTACACACTATATCTTTAACCTCTGCGAGCGAGTGAACGCACGGCGATAGCATTGCGACACGAATTCTGCTGCGCACGGCCGCCGCAGCTGAAGCAGCAGAAGCAGCAGAAGCAGCAGAAGCAGCAGGAGTAGCAGAAGCAGGCGCTGCCTGGGAACGTACGGTCGACGGGGGGATCCTGCTAGTGGACGGGGCGACGCGTGAAACAGCTCTCAGCAGCAGCGCAGTTGTAGGGGTCGGGGGGTGTTGGGGGGTGTCGGCGGGTGTCGGGGGGGTCGGGGGGTGTCGGGGGGTGTCGGCGGGGGGTCGGGGGGTGTCGGGGGATGAAGCAGAAGCAGGCGCGAGGGATACGTTGGACGAATATGCACAGTTTCTAGGAGACGGCGAGGTAGGAGGAGTGGTTGGGAGGAGAGGCTAGGAGGAGGCGGTAGAGAAAGAGGAGGGAGAATCAGCTCCTAGCCACCGTTGCCAGGAGAAGTTACCACCCGAACGGACGACGGCTAGGAGGTTTGCTAGTTGTTCGGCCCTACAAGTCCCCCGCTCCAAAGCGCCGGAAGGGGGGTGATACTTGATCCCTCCAGCAGCATCTGTCCGTTAGTAGTTCCCCTTCCCCCGTCCGCCCGCGCTAGAGTTTTCCTGCGCGGCCTGTTAGGCTTTAAGTCTGAGTTTGAGCTGTACAGCTGGGCCCGTTTCAGTCGGTGTTCAGCTGGGCCCGTGCTTCTCCATTACCACCCTAGTGACTGGCCTCCTAAGGCCCCGCGTTTAGAAAGTGACTTGTCTATTTATTTATTTATCAAGAACGTGATGGCGACACCTGGGTGCCGCCGCCGCAAGTTAATATCCACCATGCGTCCATCCCTGCTCCTCCTCCTGCTGCTGCTCTCCCTCGCCCTCTCCGCCCTTTCCGCTGCTGCTGCTGATGCCGCCGGAACGAATTCAGGCGGCGCCGAGAGTGCACCCAAACCCGGTGGGAGTCTGACCAATCGCAGCCCGCCACCGCCGCCGCCGCCGATTAGCATTTCATTCGACGAAAACGGCAACCCAGTGGGCCCCAACGACGTGGCTTTCCAGCGCTACGTGCCGCCGTCCCCGCCGCCCCCGTCGCCGCCCCCGCCAGTTGTCTCTTTCATGCAGGGAACGTACATCAACTGCGGCAGTAACGAGTCGCTTGCCAACCCGCTCTACACCTGGGCGGCCGATACTTTGTCGGGCAGCTTCGGGCGGAGTTTCAAGGCGCGAGTGGTGAAAACGAGCATGACTGAGAAGGTTCCTGCGGGCAGGATGGGGTATGGGAAGGTGGAGTTCACTGAGACTGGGCTCATCAAGACGCCCCCTGGGGTGGATGCACGCGTGTTTGAGACGGTGCGACACTTTGATGAGGCGGGACGCAACGTGTCGACCTACTCTGTGCCGGTGAGTGGGTTCTGGCTGGTTGGGGTATGGGAGGTGGAGTATGGCATTGATGGGGTATAGGGAGATGGAGTATAGGTAGGATGGGGTATGGGAAGGTGGAGTATCGGTAGGATGGGGTGGAGTTCACAGAGACTGGGCTGCACTGCTTGAGGCCCCTCATTGTTTTTCCTGCTCTTCCTCCGCTTTACCCTAAACCCTGACTCTGTTCCCAATTCCTGCCCTCCCCTCTCTCCCCCCTCCCTCTCCGCACCCCCCTTCTGTTACTCCCCCTCCCCCAGGTCCCTGGTCCCCCTGCCAATGTGTTCCTCCGTCTCTACTTTGCCGAGATCGTGTACACGTCAGCCAGGCTCCGCCGCTTCCACGTGGCGGTGGAGGGCACGCTCGTGCTGACCAACTACAGCGTGCCACGTGGCAGCGTGCGAGTGGAGGAGTTCATCGTGCCGGTGCTGGACGGCGCTGTGGACATCGCTTTCATCCGGGGGGAGGTCGGCGAGCCCATGATCAGCGCCATCGCAGTGAGTTGCTCTTTCCACCGCACAGCACTGCACAGTACCGCCGCCACAGCATCTTTCATGCCGGATGGCGCTGTGGACATTGCGTTCATCCGGGGGAATGTGCGCGAGCCCACGTGATAGAAGTCTAGTTTTGAGGCGCCTCAAAACTGGGCGAGCCCATGATCAGCGCCATCGTGGTGAGTTGCTGCTGGCACATACAACCTTTCCTCACCCACTGCCCTTTTCACCATACGGCCATGCCTCACCCGCTGCCCCACCCGCTGCCCCACCCGCTGCCTCACCCTCTGCCTCACGCTCTGCCCCTCTGTCTGTGTATCCCTCACTTCCCCTCTCCACCTGTCTGTCTTCACCTGCAGGTGGTGCCGCTGACAGCTGGCATGTACAGCCTCTCCTCGCCCACTGCTGCATCCCGGATCATGGGTACGTTGCCATGCTGCCATGCTGCCATGGTGTCATGGTGCCATGATGCCATGATGCTATGGTGCCATGGTGCCATGGTGCCATCACAAGTACGTCGCTTGCTGCGTGATAGAAGATTTCCCATGGTTGATTGAGACGTCTCAAAACGAGTCTTCTATCACGTGGGTACGTTACCATGTCGCCATGGCGCCATGGTTCCATCACAAGTACGTCGCTTGCTGCGTGCCCCCTGCCTCCGTCCCCTGCCTCCGTCCCCTGCCTCCGTCCCCTGTCTCCGTCCCCTGCCTCCGTCCCCTGCCTCCGTCCCGAGCTTCCGTCTCCTGCTTCCGCCCCTTGCCCCTTCTGCTCAATCCATTCTGCTCAAGCCCTCTCCTTCTTTCCCCTCCTCCCTCCCCCTCCAGCCACGGACTACCGCTTTTGGCTGTGGTCTGTTGCTGCCCATCTCCGACCTCACCCAGCGCATCTGGAACCTTCTGCCCAACTCACTCCCTTTCCTTGCTCATCCCTTGCTTTGCTCTTTCCCCCACCCCTCCCCACCACCCTCCAGCCACAAATTACCGCTTTGGCTGCGGGCTCTACCTCCCCATCTCCGATCGCACCCAGCGCATCTGGAACCCGCTGCCTACCTGGCTCCTAAGTGTCCCTTGCTCGTCCCTTGCTTCACTCTCTCCCCCACCTCCCCCACCCCTCCCCACCCCTCCCCACCCCTCTCCACCCCTCCTCACCACCCTCCAGCCCTTGATTACCGCTTTGGCTGCGGGCTCTACCTGCCCATCTCGGACCTCACCCAGCGCATCTGGAGCCTGCTGCCAGACTCCCTCTTCCTTGTTGGTTTCCACACTCACCCTCTCTTCTCTTCTCTCTCCCCACGTTCCTCCAGCCACGGACTACCGCTTTGGCTGCTGGCTCTACCTGCCCATCTCGGATCTCACCCAGCGCATCTGGAGCCTGCTGCCAGACTCCCTCTACACTCCCAGGAAGCCCCTGGCCCGCCGCTACAACGCCAAGGTGGCTCTCCTGCAGTGGCCGCAGACCATCGTCAAGAATGCGGACAATGCTCAATTGATGTACCCCTCTCTCCCCCACCTCTCCCCACCCCTCCCCACCCCTCCTCACCACCTTCCAGCCACCGATTACCGCTTTGGCTGTGGTCTCTACCTGCCCATCTCGGATCTCACCCAGCGCATCTGGAGCCTGCTGCCAGACTCCCTCTACACGCCCAGGAAGCCCCTGGCCCGCCGCTACTATTACGCCAAGGTGGCTCCCCTGCAGTGGCCGCAGACCGTTAAATATGCGGACAGCGCTCCCCTCATGTACCCTCTTGAGCTGACCACGGTAAGACTCTCTAGGTGAAATTCTTTGTTCAGGGGTCAAGGGGCCCCCTGGCCGGCCGCTACTACAACGCCAAGGTGGCGCCCCTGCAGTGGCCGCAGACCGTTAAGTATGCGGACAACGCTCCCCTCATGTACCCCCTTGAGCTGCCTGCGGTAAGACTCTCTAGGTAAAACTCCTATGTTCAGGGGTCAAGGGGCCCCCTGGCCGGCCGCTACTACAACGCCAAGGTGGCGCCCCTGCAGTGGCCGCAGACCGTTAAGTATGCGAACAACGCTCCCCTCATGTACCCCCTTGAGCTGCCTGCAGTAAGACTCTCTAGGTAAAACTCCTATGTTCAGGGGTCAAAGGACCCCCTGGCCCGCCGCTACTACAACGCCAAGGTGGCTCCCCTGCAGTGGCCGCGGACCGTTAACTATGCGGACACGGAACCCCTCATGTACCCTCTTGACTTGGCCACGGTGAGATGCTCGGGGTGAAACTCATGCTCCCCCTCGACCTCGCCACGGTAAGCTGGAGTGAGCTATAAGCACCCCTCTACCTACCAAAGGTGCAGCTACAACGCCAAGGTGGCTCCTCTGCAGTGGCCGCAGACTGTTAAGAATGCAGACAAGGCTCCCCTCATGTACCCCGTTGACTTGACCACAGTAAGATTCTCTACATTAAATCAAGGCAGAGACCTTGATTACAGTAAGATTTTTTTTTTTGGTACCACAGTATAAATCTGTGCTCAGGGGACAATGGCAGGATCTTCCTCGGCTTCTCCCAGTCTCGACTCTCCAGCCATCTCGTCCCTCCGCCTGTGTCTTGCCCGTGCACCCCATCTCTTTCCTCTTGCAGGCCGGTCTGCACGCGGTGGAATACTCCCCCTGGCGGGGTACAACGGCAACACCCAAACCCCTCCCCTTGTTTGTGCTCCTTCCTTCCCGTCCCCCTACAGTCCGGTCTGCACTCGTTGGAATACTCTCCCACCACGGGGTACAACAACCCCCCTTCCTCCACTTCTCCCGGCCTCCAGCCTTCTCGTTCCTCCTCCTGTGTCCGTCCACCCGATCTCTTTCCTCTTGCAGTCCGGTCTGCACTCGGTGGATTATATTCCCCCACCACAGGGTACAACCCCAACACCTTCTTTAGAGTCGACTCAAAAGCAGTTTTGAGTCGACTCAAAACCGGTCTGCAGTCGGTAGAATACTCTCCCGTCACAGGGTACAACCCCAACACCTTCTTTTGAGTCGACTCAAAAGCAGTTTTGAGTCGACTCAAAACCGGACTGCAGTCGGTGGAATACTCTCGCACCACAGGGTCGTCGTCACTCATGGTCTTGGGAAGAGCAGCAGCGACTAACTTTGCACTGCTGCTCTTCCCAAGACCATGAGTGACGACGACCACCACAGGGTACAACCCCAACACCTTCTTTTGAGTCGACTCAAAAGCATATTCCCCCACCACAGGGTACAACCCCAACACCTCATCAACTCCTCAACATCCCTGCCCTCTGGTGCCTCTTCCCCCTACAGTCTGGTCTGCAGCACTCAGTGGAATACTCCCCCATCACGGGGTACAAACAACCCTTCCACCTTCCTCAACTTTCGCTGATAACACCCGCAGACACCCTCATTTTAACACCCTACCACGCTCCCTTCAATCGCACCGTGCCTCTTCCCCCTAAAGTCTGGCCTGCACGCGTTGGAATACTCTCCCATCACAGGGTACAACCCCAAGACCTTCATAAACTTCTCCCGGCCTCCAGCCATCTCGTTCCTCCTCCTGTGTCCGTCCACCCGACCTCTTTCCTCTCGCAGTCCGGTCTGCACTCAGTGGGGTATCTTCCCCATCACAGGGTACAACCCCAAGACCTTCATAAACTTCTCCCTGTCTGCTCCCCAACCATAACCGTCATACACCCCCATCGCTGCCCTCCGGTGCCTCTTCCCCCCTACAGTCTGGTCTGCACGTGTTGGAATTCTCTACCATCACAGGGTACAACCCCAAGACCTTCATCAACTTCTCCCTGCCCGTTGATCCCAACACCGCGTACCGCATTGACTTTGGCTTTATGGAGCTCGCTTACTTCTACGTGAGTCCTCTCTTCGTCTCCCTTACTCGCTCTCCCTGCTATCGCCGCTCTCCCTGCTATCGCCGCTCTCCGTGCCATCACCTCATATTCACACGGCCCGTCTGTTGGACTTTAACGCGGACGGCACTCTGCTGCTCAAGGAGCTGGTTCTCCCTGCTGACTCCCTAACCCCTATCACTTCCCAAACTGCATTCTTTCCAACCCAGACGGCCCGTCTGCTGGACTTTATCGCGGACGGCACTCTGCTGCTCAAGGAGCTGGACCTCGCAACAGTGTCTTCAGCCCCCCTAAACCCAGAGCCCTGAAGCCTTCTCAAGCCTGCATCTTCTCTAACCTCCTCCCCTCAGACCGCCGCCCGGCTGCTGGACCTGTACGTGCACAGCCCTCGGCTGCTCACGGAGCTGGACCTCGCAGCTGTGTCGCTCCATCCATCCCCTCCCCTACTGCTGTTGCACCCGTCTCTCTTCTTCTCCCCCTCAGACCACCGGCCGGCTCCTGGACTTGTACGTGGACGGCACTCTGCTGCTCACGGAGCTTGACCTCGCCAACATAGCTGGCAGAGGCGTGCCATACTCCGCCTCCTTCAACGGTGAGCCGCCTGCTTTTCCGCCCGGCCGCACATTAGCGCTATCTTGCCGCCCCTCGGCGCTGAGCCTCCTATTTCTCGTTCAGTGCTGAGCCTCCTATTTCTCCCCCAGTGCTGAGCCTCCTATTTCTCCCCCAGTGCTGAGCCTCCTATTTCTCCCCCAGTGCTGAGCCTCCTATTTCTCCCCCAGTGCTGAGCCTCCTATTCTCCTGCTTCCGCTGTGATTCGTTCTGTCCCGTTCCCTCGGGCCTCTGTGGCGCGTGGGGTGGGCGACGGGCGTTGCGTCGGCGTGCCGTACTCCCTCAACAGTCATTCCCGGGTGTTTTTAAGAATTCTAAGAAATACTCCCTCAACAGTCATTCCCGGGTGTTTTTAAGAATTCTAAGACATACTCCCTCAACAGTCATTCCTGGGTGTTTTTGAGAATTCTCACAAATACTCCCTGAACAGTCATTCCAGGGTGTTTTTTAGAACTCTAAAAAATACTCCCTCAACAGTCATTCCCAGGTGTTTTTGAGAATTCTAAAAAATACTCCCTCAACAGCATTCCCGTGTGTTTTTAAGAATTCTCACAAATACTCCCTCAACAGTCATTCCCGGGTGTTTTTGAGAATTCCAAAAAATCCTCCCTCAACAGTCATTCCCGGGTGTTTTTTAGAATTCTCAAAAGTACTTTAACATTCATTTGCCACCCACCCGTGCCTTCCGGGTTCCTCAACATTTCCTCTCCCCTCTTACGCCCCTTACTCCCTCTTTCTCGTCCCCCCCCTTACTCCCTCTTTCTCGTCCCCCCCTTTACTCCCTCTTTCTCGTCCCCCCCTTTACTCCCTCTTTCTCGTCCCCCCCTTTACTCCCTCTTTCTCGTCCCCCCCTTACTCCCTCTTTCTCGTCCCCCCCCTTACTCCCTCTTTCTCGTCCCCCCCTTTACTCCCTCTTTCTCGTCCCCCCCTTTACTCCCTCTTTCTCGTCCCCCCCTTACTCCCTCTTTCTCGTCCCCCCCCTTACTCCCTCTTTCTCGTCCCCCCCTTACTCCCTCTTTCTCGTCCCCCCTTTACTCCCTCTTTCTCGTCCCCCCCCTTACTCCCTCTTTCTCGTCCCCCCTTACTCCCTCTTTCTCGTCCCCCCCTTTACTCCCTCTTTCTCGTCCCCCCCTTTACTCCCTCTTTCTCGTCCCCCCCTTTACTCCCTCTTTCTCGTCCCCCCCTTTACTCCCTCTTTCTCGTCCCCCCCCTTACTCCCTCTTTCTCGTCCCCCCTTTACTCCCTCTTTCTCGTCCCCCCCTTTACTCCCTCTTTCTCGTCCCCCCCCTTTACTCCCTCTTTCTCGTCCCCCCCTTTACTCCCTCTTTCTCGTCCCCCCCCTTACTCCCTCTTTCTCGTCCCCCCCTTACTCCCTCTTTCTCGTCCCCCCCTTTACTCCCTCTTTCTCGTCCCCCCCTTTACTCCCTCTTTCTCGTCCCCCCCTTTACTCCCTCTTTCTCGTCCCCCCCTTTACTCCCTCTTTCTCGTCCCCCCCCTTACTCCCTCTTTCTCGTCCCCCCCCTTACTCCCTCTTTCTCGTCCCCCCCTTTACTCCCTCTTTCTCGTCCCCCCCTTACTCCCTCTTTCTCGTCCCCCCCTTTACTCCCTCTTTCTCGTCCCCCCCTTTACTCCCTCTTTCTCGTCCCCCCCTTTACTCCCTCTTTCTCGTCCCCCCCCTTACTCCCTCTTTCTCGTCCCCCCCCTTACTCCCTCTTTCTCGTCCCCCCCTTACTCCCTCTTTCTCGTCCCCCCCTTTACTCCCTCTTTCTCGTCCCCCCCCTTACTCCCTCTTTCTCGTCCCCCCCTTTACTCCCTCTTTCTCGTCCCCCCCTTACTCCCTCTTTCTCGTCCCCCCTTTACTCCCTCTTTCTCGTCCCCCCCTTTACTCCCTCTTTCTCGTCCCCCCCTTTACTCCCTCTTTCTCGTCCCCCCCTTTACTCCCTCTTTCTCGTCCCCCCCCTTACTCCCTCTTTCTCGTCCCCCCCTTTACTCCCTCTTTCTCGTCCCCCCCTTTACTCCCTCTTTCTCGTCCCCCCCTTTACTCCCTCTTTCTCGTCCCCCCCTTTACTCCCTCTTTCTCGTCCCCCCCTTACTCCCTCTTTCTCGTCCCCCCCCTTACTCCCTCTTTCTCGTCCCCCCTTACTCCCTCTTCTCGTCCCCCCCTTACTCCCTCTTTCTCGTCCCCCCCTTTACTCCCTCTTTCTCGTCCCCCCCTTTACTCCCTCTTTCTCGTCCCCCCCTTTACTCCCTCTTTCTCGTCCCCCCCTTTACTCCCTCTTTCTCGTCCCCCCCCTTACTCCCTCTTTCTCGTCCCCCCCCTTTACTCCCTCTTTCTCGTCCCCCCCTTACTCCCTCTTTCTCGTCCCCCCCTTTACTCCCTCTTTCTCGTCCCCCCCTTACTCCCTCTTTCTCGTCCCCCCCTTACTCCCTCTTTCTCGTCCCCCCCTTACTCCCTCTTTCTCGTCCCCCCCTTTACTCCCTCTTTCTCGTCCCCCCCTTTACTCCCTCTTTCTCGTCCCCCCCTTTACTCCCTCTTTCTCGTCCCCCCCTTACTCCCTCTTTCTCGTCCCCCCCTTTACTCCCTCTTTCTCGTCCCCCCCTTACTCCCTCTTTCTCGTCCCCCCCTTACTCCCTCTTTCTCGTCCCCCCTTTACTCCCTCTTTCTCGTCCCCCCCTTACTCCCTCTTTCTCGTCCCCCCCTTACTCCCTCTTTCTCGTCCCCCCTTACTCCCTCTTTCTCGTCCCCCTTACTCCCTCTTTCTCGTCCCCCCCTTACTCCCTCTTTCTCGTCCCCCCCTTTACTCCCTCTTTCTCGTCCCCCCCTTACTCCCTCTTTCTCGTCCCCCCCTTACTCCCTCTTTCTCGTCCCCCCCTTACTCCCTCTTTCTCGTCCCCCCTTACTCCCTCTTTCTCGTCCCCCCCTTACTCCCTCTTTCTCGTCCCCCCCTTACTCTACTCCCTCTTTCTCGTCCCCCCCTTACTCCCTCTTTCTCGTCCCCCCTTTACTCCCTCTTTCTCGTCCCCCCCTTACTCCCTCTTTCTCGTCCCCCCCCTTACTCCCTCTTTCTCGTCCCCCCCTTACTCCCTCTTTCTCGTCCCCCCCCCTCTTCTCGTCCCCCCTTACTCCCTCTTTCTCGTCCCCCCCTTACTCCCTCTTTCTCGTCCCCCCCTTACTCCCTCTTTCTCGTCCCCCCTTACTCCCTCTTTCTCGTCCCCCCCTTACTCCCTCTTTCTCGTCCCCCCCTTTACTCCCTCTTTCTCGTCCCCCCCTTTACTCCCTCTTTCTCGTCCCCCCCTTACTCCCTCTTTCTCGTCCCCCCCTTACTCCCTCTTTCTCGTCCCCCCCTTACTCCCTCTTTCTCGTCCCCCCCTTACTCCCTCTTTCTCGTCCCCCCCCTTACTCCCTCTTTCTCGTCCCCCCCTTACTCCCTCTTTCTCGTCCCCTCTTTCTCGTCCCCCCCTTTACTCCCTCTTTCTCGTCCCCCCCTTACTCCCTCTTTCTCGTCCCCCCCTTACTCCCTCTTTCTCGTCCCCCCCTTTACTCCCTCTTTCTCGTCCCCCCCTTACTCCCTCTTTCTCGTCCCCCCCTTACTCCCTCTTTCTCGTCCCCCCCCTTTCCTACCCACACAGCCATCTCAGGTCCTTCCGGCTTCCGAGATGACTTTTGAGTCGACTCAAAAATCTTTCTCGTCCCCCCCCTTTCCTACCCACACAGTCATGTCAGGTCCTTCCGGCTTCCTCAACATTTTCCTCAACACTTCCACCAACTCTCTGCACAAGTAAGCACCAAACCCGCACACTCCTCAAACCCCAACTCTCTGCACAAGTAAGCACCAAACCCGCACACTCCTCAAACCCCAACTCTCTGCTCAATTGAGCAAAGAACCCGCACACTTCTTAAGCCCCAATCCCGACTCTCTGCACAAGTAAGCACCAGTGGAGTCATTCTTGAGAATTCTAAAAAATGGCCCGGCTACACTAGAGTCATTTGAGAATAACCTGCCTACAGTTGAGACTTCTTGAAAATGACTCCACTCCACAAATTCTCTGCACAAGTAAGCATGAAACCCGCAACCTCCTTCCTTGGTCGTCTGGTTTTTTTATAAGACTTTGTTTCTAACCTGTCTCTTCCTGCCGTTCTTCTCCTGTCTGACCTTGCCTAACCAGAACCCGTTCCCCCCCACACACCCCAAAACCCCCCTCCCCCCTCCCCCCTCCCTCCCTCTCCCCCTACCCCCCCCTCCTTCCCCCTTCTCTCAGGGACGTCACAATCAGCACCCTCGAGCTCTTCCGCTAGCTGTCCTCTGACCTCGCCAACCAGGCTGTTCTCCTGTCCTCTGACCTCGCCAACCAGGCTGTTCTCCTGTCCTCCGACCTTGCCTTACCAGAACCCACTCCCCCACACCCCCCATTTCCCCCTCTCCCCCCTCTGCCCCCTCTCAATTACGTCATAATCAGCTCCCTCGAGGTCTTCCGCCAGCTTTGTTAGCTCATGATCCGAACCCCTTACCCCTTCTTCCCCATACCATACCCCCTTTCTTCTCCCCCGTACCCCCATTTCTCCCCCGTACCCCCATTTCTCCCCCGTACCCCCATTTCTCCCCCGTACCCCCATTTCTCCCCCGTACCCCCATTTCTCCCCCCTCTCCGTGACGTCATGACCAGCTCCCTCGAGGTCTTCCACCAGCTCCCCTCCTCACAACGACGTCTTCAGCTGAACCCCTTTCTTCTCTCCCCCCCATTCTCCCCCCCCCATTCTCCCCCCCCCATTCCCTTCCCCCTCTCAGTGACGTTATGATCAGCACCCTCGAGGTCTTCCGCCAGCTGCCCACCGATCTCGCCAACCAGGCTGTTCTCCGCACCGCCGCCCTGCCCCTTCCCCCCCCTGCGCCCTTCGCTGGTGGTGACACCACTTCTGCTCCCGCCTCCTCCTCGTCCTCTGCTGCTGTAAGTCTTTACTCTCTCTCGTCCTCTCCTCTTCGCTGTTCTCTGTACTGCTGCCCAGGCAGCAGCAGCAGCAGCAGCAGCAGCAGCGGCAGCGAATGCAGCAACAGCTGACCAAACCCCTTCCACCCCACCCCACCTCACCCCCCCCTCCCTTCCCTGCAGTCCCGTGGCATCGGCATTGCAGTGGGGATGGCCGTTATTCTTCTCCTCCTCGCTGCTCTCACCACCATCCCCCCCCCCTCCCCCCTCCTCCCTCCCCTTATCCTCATATCCCAACGTCCCCCCCCCTACAACAGTCCCTTGGCATCGGCATGGCAGTGGGGATGGTGGTCATTCTGCTGCTCCTCGCGGCTTTCACCACCATCTCCTCCCCCCCCGTCTCCTCCCTCCCATCATCCTCATATCCCAACGTCCCGCCCCCCCCACAGTCCATTGGCATCGGCATCGCAGTGGGGATGGTCATCATTCTTCTCCTCCTCGCGGCTCTCACCACCTATGTCGTCATGAGAGCACGCCGCCGCCAGAGGCAGCTGCAAGCAGCAGCGGCAGAGGCGGGCTCCTCTAAGTCTCATGATGGCGCTTCTGGTGCTGCCGGCGGGGGTGCTTTCTCCGACAGTGTGCTCCTGGCGCTCATCTCAGGCAGATTCGGCTCCTGGGCGGAAGGTCAGTTGGTTAAGGAGCGCAATTTCTTCCTATTTCTCTAATGCTTCCCTAGCTGAGCTCCCTTTTCCCTCTCCCTTTTCCCTCTCCCTTTTCCCTCTCCCTTTTCCCTCTCCCTTTCCCTCTCCCTTTTCCCTCTCCCTTTCCCTCTCCCTTTTCCCTCTCCCTTTCCCTCTCCCTTTTCCCTCTCCCCTTTCCCTCTCCCTTTTCCCTCTCCCTTTCCCTCTCCCTTTTCCCTCTGCCTTTTCCACAGGCAACTGACACAAGAATCGCCCTTGCCGAAGCTACCAACGATTCTCCCCCCCCCTCCCCCTCCCCCCTCCCCCTCCTCCCCCACCCTCCCCCACCCTCCCCACTCCACCCCCCAACAAACCAGACGACAAGCGCACGGTGTTCAAGAACCTCGATGCCGAAGCAACCGCCCAAACCTGTTCCTTTGGCCCACGCATCTTCACCCTATCGGAGCTCCCTCTTTGCCCCCTTCTCTCTCCTTTCCCTCCTTTCCCTCTCCCTCTTTGTCGGCCCTCTCTTCCTCTCTCCTTTCCTCTCAGACGGCAAGCACAAGGTGTTCAAAAATCTCGATGCCGAAGCAACAGCCCGAACCGGGCTCTTTGGCGCGCGCATCTTCCCACTATCGGAGCTCCGCCGAGCCACCGACGATTTCGCCACGGGCAACCTGATCGGCCAGGGCGGGTTCGGCAAGGTCTACCGAGCCACACTCGGAGGCTCGGGAGGAGACGGCGAGGCAGGTTCGGCGCCCGCCGTGCCTGGGTTTGAGGTTGCGGTGAAGAGGCTGGGGGCGGGATCCCAGCAGGGGGCTTCGGAGTTTCTAACGGAGGTGCGGCTGCTGAGCCGGCTGCACCACAAGAACCTGGTGAACCTCATTGGGTACTGCGACGAGGACTCCAACCAGCTCATCCTAGTGTACGAATACGCGCCCAACGGCACCCTCAAGGACTACCTCCGCGGTACGTGCTCCTGTCTCTCACCCTAGTTCGTGAGGTGACTTTTGACTGGGGTTTAGCTCATCCTCGTGTACTTTTGAGGCGCCTCAAAACTGGTGTACTTTTGAGGCGCCTCAAAAGACCTAGTTCATGAGGTGACTTTTGACTGGGGTTTAGCTCATCCTCGTGTACGAATACGTGCCCAACGGCACCCTCAAGGACTACCTCCGAGGTGTGTATGTGGTAGTACTACCCTCAAGCCCGCGTTGGGTACTGTTCCGCCCAACGGCATTCTTAAGGACTACCTCAGAGGTACGTGCTAGCTGCTGTCCCTAACCCCTGACGCACTGTGCTTTGAAGGGCGTCCAACCCTAACGAGGACCAGAACCAGCTCATCCTGGTGTATGAATACGCACCCACCGACGCACTCTACGAATACCTCCGAGGTACGTGGTACCTGCTGTCCCTAAGCCTGAACCCTGATGTACTGCGCTTTGAAGGGCGTCTAGCCCTAACTAGGACCAGATCCAGCTCATCCTGGCGTATGAATACGCACCCAACGGCACGCTCTCAAGGACTACCTCCGAGGTACTGATGGACGTCTCAGTCAGCTACCAGCTGATTCTTTTGTGCTGTGCTGATGGGCTGTGCTTTTGTGCTTTGGGATGCCTCCAGCATCTCTCTGCTTTGGACTGTTTAAGGTTTGGTATTTGGGCGTTAAACCCAACGCGCCCAATGGCACGCTCAAGGACTACCTCAGGCTCTCAGAGGTATGTTCGCTGCTGCTGAAGATTCCGTGCTGTGAATCGCCCAATGGCACAGTGGAGTTATTTTTTAGGATTCTCACAAAGATTTCATGCTGTGAATCGCCCAATGGCACGCTCAACGATTTGATACTCTCTGAGAGGTACGTGGGTCGCCTGTGCATCGCTGTCACTGCTGCTGCCATCACTCCCCCTCATCCACCCCTCTCCTCTCCTCTCCTCTCCTCTCCTCTCCTCTGCCTAAACCCTATCACCACTGCCATTTATTCCTCTCCCTCACCCCCTCCGTCCTTCTCCCCATCCACCGCCCCCTCTCCCCCCCCTCTCCCACCGCTCTTCTCAACCAGATGCGGTGAGGGTGAAATCTCTATCTTGGGACCGCCGTCTGCGCATCGCCATCACTGCTGCCCGGGGCCTGGAGTACCTGCACAATGGCGCCTCTCCCTCCGTCATCCACCGGTGAGCTTTGAACCCTGAAGCCTGAAGGCCACACCCCATCGCTGGAAGGGGCCTGGAGTACCTGCACAACGGCGCCTCCCCCTCTGTCATCCACCTGTGAGTCTTGAACCTGGCCCCAGCTAGGGGACGGCTCCACGGTCCACCTTAGGAAAGGCCCCACCCACCCTATCACTGCTGCCTGGGACCTGGATTACCTCCATAATGCGGTGAGGGTGAAGTCTCTATCTTGGGACCGCCGTCTCTATCTTGCGCATCGCTATCACTGCTGCCCCGGGTTTGGATTACCTCCATAATGGTGCCTCCCCCGCTGTCATGCACCGGATCTTTTGTACCCTGTTCAGTTTTGTCCACTTCTTTTTTGTGGCCCAAAGCCCAGTGTTTCGTTTTGTCCACTTTTTTTTTGTGGCCCAAAGCCTAGTGTTTCGTTTTGTCCATTTTTTTTTCCTTTTGGCTGTCTCCATTGCCCACCTTCTAGTGTCTTCACCAACCGTAATGTCGCTTATTTCCCTATCCACCCATTCTCAATCCTCGCAGCGACATCAAGTCGTCCAACATTCTTCTGGACTATGCCTTCAACGCCAAAGTGGCACACCCATGGTTCCCCTTGTTCCTACCCATCTCAACCCATCAACCCGTCTCAACCCATCTCAACCCCTTGCAGCGACATCAAGACATCCAACATTCTTCTGGACTATTCCTTCAACGCCAAGGTGGCTGACTTCGGCCTCTCCAAGCTCGGCAAGAAGGCTGCTGGCAGCACGGGCGTGGGCATGGAGGAGAAGACCGACAAGAGCCACATCAGCACCCGCGTGAAGGGCACTCTTGGTGAGACTTTGCTCCCCAACTTTGGCTGTCTTTGTCACAGACACCTGGCAGCATGCGCGTGGGCATGGAGGAGAAGACTGACAAGAGCCACACCAGCACCGGCTTGAAGGGCACTCTCGGTGGGTGACATGCCGTTGATGCCAGGGGCACTCTCCTTGGGTGACATGCCGTTGATGCCAGGGGCACTCTCCTTGGGTGACATGCCGTTGATGCCAGGGGCACTCTCCTTGGGTGACATGCCGTTGATGCCAGGGGCACTCTCCTTGGGTGACATGCCGTTGATGCCAGGGGCACTCTCCTTGGGTGACATGCCGTTGATTCCAGGGGCACTCTCCTTGGGTGACATGCCGTTCATGCCAGGGGCACTCTCCTTGGGTGACATGCCGTTGATGTCAGGGGCACTCTCCTTGGGTGACATGCCGTTGATGCCAGGGGCACTCTCCTTGGGTGACATGCCGTTGATGCCAGGGGCACTCTCCTTGGGTGACATGCTGTTGATGCCAGGGGCACTCTCCTTGGGTGACATGCCGTTGATGCCAGGGGCACTCTCCTTGGGTGACATGCCGTTGATGCCAGGGGCACTCTCCTTGGGTGACATGCCGTTGATGCCAGGGGCACTCTCCTTGGGTGACATGCCGTTGATGCCAGGGGCACTCTCCTTGGGTGACATGCCGTTGATGCCAGGGGCACTCTCCTTGGGTGACATGCCGTTCATGCCAGGGGCACTCTCGGTGGGTGATATGCACCCTTGGATTGTGCTTATACTGTGTATGTAGAGAGGTACCTGCCAGCTGCGCGTGGGCATGGAGGAGCAGACTGACAAGAGCCACATTACCACTCCTGTGAGGGGCTCTCTCGGTGATTCGATCCTGATGTTTGAAGGGCTCTCTTAGTGCTGCTTGAAGACTCAAAAATCCCCATGAGCACTCGAGTGAAGGGCACTCTCAGTGAGCCTCTAGACACTTGCTCTGTGCTTGTACCCGCTATAGAGGTCTAGTCCAAGCAGCACCTCACCAACAAGAGCTGGAGCCTAGTCGGCTGCTCTCTTTCTTCCCAAACGCCCCTTGCACCCCTCTTATCCGTATACTCTCCCCCCTCCCGCCACCAGGCTACCTGGACCCCGTGTACTACACCAAGCAGCACCTCACGGACAAGAGCGACGTGTTCAGCTTCGGAGTGGTGCTGCTGGAGCTCATCACCGGGAGGCTGCCCATCTGGCAGGAGGACGACTCATTTGGCTCGCAGAACGGCGGGGAGAGCCTCATAAATTTGGTGGAGTGGGTGAGTCAACGGAGTCAACGAGGTCAATGGGGTCAGTGTCTGACAGGTATCGCCTGCCCATCTGGCAGGAGGATGACTCGTCGGGCCCGCAGAGTGGCAGCGAGTCTCTTATCGACCTGGTGTAGTGGGTGAGAGGCAAGGGTGTGGGCGCCTGGGCGTAGCTTACCAGTGTTGGTGGGTGTGCCCTAAGTGCTGCTCGAGTTGATCACCGGACGGAGTCAACGGGTCACTGGGGTGAGTGTCTGTCGGGTATTGCCTGCCCATCTGGCAGGAGGACGACTCGTCCGGCCTGCAGAACAGCGGAGAGAGCCTCATAATTTGGTGGAGTGGGTGAGTCAACGGAGGAGCCAAGCAGAGCCACGCTGGTCTTGTTACCAGTATCATCTAGCATGGTATTGATATCTCATCCGGTCTCATCAGCCGGATACTCCTCGGTCTCGGGCTTCCCGATGGCCTGGAGATCCCACTCTTAGCCCAACTCCGGGCCTCAGTGGGAACTGGCTTCACCGCCCGTCTCCAAGTGTTGGAACCGCTGGTTGTTCAAGGGTTCTTGTCTTTTTTTCTAACCCTGCTCCATGCCCATCTCTCCCTCTCTCCTCCCACTCCTTTCAGAGCGAGCCTTTCCTCAAGTCGGGTCAGTCAGTTCTGCCCCATAGTGGCGCCCACCCTCGAGCTGTTCTCATCAACCTCATTCCTGCTTCCCTTCTCCTTCCCCCCCTCTCTCCTCTCTCACCTCCCACTCTTTTCAGAGTGAACCATTCCTCAAGTCGGGGCAGATCCGCCCCATAGTGGCGCCCACCCTCGACTCAGACCGCCACATGCAGAGCCTCATGAAGGTGGCTGACCTCGCGTACCGCTGCGTGCGCACACAGGTGAGATATGGGCAGGCATTTGGGTATACACAAACATACACATATGTGTAGATGTACGTCGCACTATCTCTATGCAGAGCCTCGTGAAGGTGGCTGACATCGCGTACCGCTGCGTGCGCACACAGGTGAGTGATGGGCAGGCATTTGGGCATACACAAACATACACATATGTGTAGATGTACGTCGCACTATCTCTATGCAGAGCCTCGTGAAGGTGGCTGACATCGCGTACCGCTGCATGGACACACAGGTGAGAGATGGGCAGGCATACACACGCACACACGCACACACACACACACACACACGCACGCACACGCACACACACGCACGCACACACGCAGTGTCACGATATAGGTGGCAGAGGTGGCTAGCACCCTCGCAGAGGCCAAGTCTCTTCTTGACGCCGAGGGTCCCTCTCCTGGCTCTTCTGCTCTCCTCTTCCTTTCCCTTCACCCCTCACCCTGTTCTCTCCTCTTCCTGTCCCTTCCCCCTTCACCCTGTTCTCTCCTCTTCGTTTCCCTTCCCCCCTCACCCTGTTCTCTCCTCTTCCTGTCCCTTCCCCCTTCACCCTGTTCTCTCCTCTTCGTTTCCCTTCCCCCCTCACCCTGTTCGCTCCTCTTCCTTTCCCTCCCCTCCTCACCCTGTTCTCCGTGTGTTATGAGCCTATTTTTTAGCCGACTGAAAAATGGACTCATAACACACTGTTCACCCACTTTCTCCGCCATACCCTCGTATCCCTCCAGCCCAAGAGTCTATTTTTCAGGCGCCTCAAAGCTAGACTCCTCTTGTTGTTCTCCCGCTTTCTCACCCCTGTTCCCCCTCTTCCCTATGTCCTTCCCTGTATATCTCCAGCCCAAGAGCCGTCTCAGCATGGCAGAGGTGGCCCACATCCTCGCCGAGTCCAAGTCCCTTTTCAGCGCTGAGGACCCCTTTCCTGGCTCCACTGCTCTTCCCGGTCCTCCTTAATGCCCTCTTGTGCTTCCCCTCCCTCCCCCTCCCCCCCCTTTTTGTTCCCTCCAGCCCAAGAGCCGTCCCAGCATGGCAGAGGTGGCCCGCATTCTCGCCGAGGCCAAGTCCCTGCTTGACGCCGAGGGTCCTGCTCCCGGCGCTGCTGCTCTCCCGCTCCCCACCCATGCTGCAGCCGCCTCTTCTGATTCCAATACTGTCTCGGATTCCATCACTCCCTCTGCTGATGTTTCTTCTGCTGCGACTGCTGGTAGTGGGTTTGAGCACTCCACCCTGAAAGTGGGGGATGGGGAATCGGCTTTGCTTATGGATGAAGCTGGAGCTGGTTTCCTGCCCAGAGTGGATGAGGCTTCTGTCTCTGCTGCTGGTGCGGCAGATGAGGTGTCTGAGTCTAAGGGGGATTGTGATAGGCCCCTCTCCATCAGTGACATTTCGGAGTGATTCGCACCGGGCTTGAACTTTGAAGCCAATTCTGTAGTTATTTGGCATCCGGGTGGCAAGTGGTGCGGCGTGCCTTTTTTTCAAGGGATATGTTCATATAAGCTGCAGTGGCGAAGGATAAGGTTGGGTGGAGCAAGGATCTGGGAGGGAGACAGAGGAAGAGCATATCAAACCTAGAATTTAATAATGTGAGAGAGAGAGTACACAAACATATACCTAAATGTTGTACTCTCTAGAAGGTGACCCTATACAGTCTATACGAACATGATAACTACACATGTTTGACACACCCCCTGGACTGCATAGGGGAATGTTCTAGACAAGTAGCTCAGGGTGGCACTACTAGTCCAGCCTCTGAGACAAGGGTCTAAAAGACCAGTCAGAAGGAGTACAGACAAGGCAAGAACGAGTACAGGGCGGCACTACTAGTCCAACCACTGTGAGAGGACACAAGTCCAGTCTGAGTGTATACATGTATATATATACGACAGTACAAAGTCAAGGCCCGAGTAAGTGAGAGACTACAGGAACCAGACCAAGCTGTAAACAGTGCCGCTGATGATCTTTAGGCGCAAGCGCCTTCGTAAAGATATATGAGAAATTTTTTTTGTAGTAAAAAATTTACAGATTGTGATTCGACTAGAAGAGGAGTTTGCTGTAAAGGAGACAAACTCCTTCATCTATCGGCAGGTCTTTCAGACCTGCCACCTAGTCTCATTTGCATTTTTCTGTTCCAACTTGTATACCACCAGCACACTCTAAACCTCTATGCCCAGATCTGGGCATAGAAGTCTCTTGCTGCAAGACGTTATTTCTGTTAGATACTCTACAATGGTTAGCGGACTCATTTCCGCTGCAAGTGGTAGGCCTCCTGCTCCTCGTGTGAATACTAGGAGTGGTGGAAGGCGTGGGTCCCCTGTACGTGAGGGGGACCGAAACTCTTCATCTCAGCATAGAGAACGATCTCGTTCTCCTCGTCCTGGCGGAGGTAACGGCGCAGTTACCGCTTTGGATTTGCTGAGTGGCGCGCGTCAAGACCCTGTTCAGCACGTCGAAAACACGGCAGGGGACGCGGATCGTAACACGTCACGCAATCGCGATTTCCCCCCCGGATTTCAAGGCGAGCGGCGTAACGAGCAGAACCGCGTCGACACGAACCCGACTGCCGAAAACGCCCCCTCCCGGCCCCCACCTACCGAACGCAATCATGACGGTCCTGCGCGCGAGGACCACAATCATGATCGTGATACTGCGCGCGCAGGGCGTCATCATGAGCGCGATCTCAACGCCCCAGCGCCCCAGATTCGCCAGGATCGCCAGGATCGGGACCGGGATCGCGCAGATCGCCGCACAGATTTTGCTCCTGCCGCAGTGAATCCGCGCGGGATTCCGCAGATCTCGACCCCTGGAGCAGCAGAAATCGCCGAAATGATTGCGCGCCTGGATCCTGCAGCCCAGCGCAATCTCCAGCGAATCTTCACAGGAGCTGCTGGCGAACGCGTTACAGCACGCTCCACTGCATCTACAGCGCCTCATTCTGCAGAACATAATTCTGCTCGCTACACCGACAACAATGTTAACGCCGGCACCAACAACGAGGCCATTCACCACGTTCTTGGTCTTCTCGCGGCGCTCCAGCGTGGCAATGGCGCCGATCCTGCACCGCCACCGGAACCAGCACGCGTCGCAGCGACGGTGGCCCCACGCTCTCGCCTCCCGGCGCCCGCCCCCGAGCCCGTTGACGACGAAATGGACGAGGAAGCACCCCATGCCACGCTCGACGAAGGTAATGCCGCCCGCCCGAAATCCGCTTCTGCATCGCTCACCCTCGCTCCTATTCCACCTGCACGTCCTCAGTTGCGCTCTTCCTTAGTTAAAAGCGATGGAATTCGTACGCAACTTTTTAGTTTTGAGCGCATTCAAGCTATTGCACGTCATGCTATCTCGGTTTTACCACTTGACGGTGGAGAACAAGCCGCCGACTATCTCCAGCAGATAGTAGAGGAGGCGGAAGAGAAGATTCATTTTTTGTTTACCGCCGATCAACGCGGTTTCGAAGTGGCCAATATGGCCCTTAAGATTAAGTATGGGGAAGTGGTAGAGGATAAGAATGTGAAGGCCGCTTCTCAGATTGTAGCGGCCAGCAAGAAGAGGCCGACTCGGCCCACCCATCCCACCTCCCGTCCTGAACCCCCTCTTCGCCCTCGCGGCCAAGGGGAGCGCCTTTGGAACACATGGCGTAGGGACGGCGACGGCCGTTGTTTCTATTGCCGTGAACCCGGGCATGGGATGGCTAATTGCCCCCAAAGGGGCCAAGGGGCCAATCGGCCAGCTAAGATTGTGTAAAGTTTGCTTAACCTCTCCGATGTTGTAGCGTTCTTAATTTTAAAAAAAAAAAAAAAAAAAAAAAAAAACACACACACGCACATTTGTGCATTCAAGCAAGATTAATACGCGCGTCATACGGCCACATGGTCTTGCACGTTGGGCCCGTGCAAGAAGACGTGAGCGTGCCCACAAGACGCATACACAATGTGTGTGCGTCCTTTAAAGACTGACGTTGATAAGATTCATCACAAGATTTCTATGTCCATCGCAAAAAAAAAAAAAAAAAAAAAAAAAAAAAAAAAAAAAACCGTATGCTCGCAAAACGATTGCGTAGCATTTGCGCAAATGCTTTGCAAACGTTTTGCGAACATGTGGGTGAACACTCCTGGCGGACTAAGATTAGAACACTTGGCAAATGCTTTGGCAACATTTCCCGAAACACTTTTTGGTTCACGACAAGGAATATATGACGACCAACTACAGCCCAAAATGCCAAGTTCACATTCCCAACCCATAGTTTATCACTTAAGGGATGACGTGGCCGAATAATAGCGAGCAAGCGGGCACCTATATCTAGCGTTTGCCTTCCTTCCAAAAAAAAAAAAAAAAAAAAAAAAAAATTCGTTGCGTTCGGAACTACATGAGGTACCTTCCTGATTCTCTACCGTCCCTATTTGTGTTCCCTCTCCTACCAGAGCTCGGAACCATTTCGGCCTATGCCGATGACGCAACCAAGATTACCCGCATGCAAGGCCGCCTCCGTGACCGCGCTGCATGGTGGTCCGCCTGGTGCGACAGCCGCTTGATTCTATCGGTGATTACATCTGGATATCGCCTACCATGGGTTGCCTCTGAGCCCCCTCCGTCTCGTACTAAGAACCATGCCGGTGCTTTGCAATTCACCTCTTTCGCCGTAGGCGCAGTGGCCGAGCTTCTCGCCACCGGCGCAGCTCGGGTCGTTCCTCCTTCCACAACCCTCACATGCGTTAGCCCCTTAAACGTGATTGTCCAACCCTCAAAAAAGAGACTGATACTGGATTTGCGGCATGTCAACTCATTCCTCTCAGTACCTCGTTTTCGATACGAAGGACTTACTCGCGTTCCTGATTTGGTGCAAGAAGGCGATTGGCTATTCACGATCGATCTCAAATCTGGATACCACCACGTCGACATTCACCCCGCTTTCTGGCAGTTTCTCGGATTCTCCTTGCAAGGGCAGGACTACCAATTCCTCTCTTTGCCTTTCGGGCTGGCTACAGCGCCGTTTGTGTTTACCCAGTTAATTAAGCAACTCGCCAAACGCTGGCGTAGCCGTGGCATCCGCCTTATTCCATACGTCGATGATATCCTATTCATCAGTGCCACTCGAGCGGAGGCTCTTCACAACCGCTCCATAATCATTGCCGACCTCGCAGCCGCGGGCTTTGTTGTGAATTTCAAAAAATCACAACTCGCACCGGCACAATCTTTGAAGTTCTTGGGCCTCTTGCTGGACACGCGCACCACCACTTTCTCGGTCGATGCGGATCGGCGCAACCGGCTTTTTGCCGAGCTGGATGAATTAGGCACACTCGGCACTAACGGGCGTCGCATCCCTGTTCGCCGCGCTGCCCGCATCACCGGCATGTTGGCCTCCATGTCCTTGGCGCTTGGCACTGTCGCGCGCGCTTTCTCCCACCACCTTCTTACGCAGATCGCCGAATGCCACTCATGGGGGGCGGCCATTCTCCTCACCCCTGAGTCTGTTGAAGAACTGCGATTTTGGCTTACACAGTTCGACGTTTTCAACGGCGCCCGCTTCCACAACCCGCATTTGTACGACGTGGTCATGTACGTGGATGCTAGCGACCATGCTTGGGGGGCTTGTTATTCAGCGCCGGATGGTCGTGTCGGCTCGCTCTCCTCCCCGCTGCCTCTAGCCCTCTTGGGCTCGTCCAGTACCCTTCGCGAGCTGGCCGGAATCTTTTGGTCCCTTTCGGCCTTTTCTGTCGAAATCCGACGTTCGCACATCTTGCTCCGCAGCGACAGTCAGGCGGCCTACTACATCCTCCAGAAGGGAGGCTCTCGCCGTCCCGAGCTTACCTTCGTATGCCGCGCGATTATTCAATTGTGCGTGCGCCATATGATCCGTCTTACGGTCCAATGGATTCCCCGTGCGCTGAATACCGAGGCTGACGCTCTGTCCAAGATTGAGCTCCACGACGACTACTCCTTGACACGACCTTGGTTCCGGCTGCTTGAGAGGCATTGGGGGCCTCATACTATCGACTTGTTCGCATCCCCTGCCAATGCGCAGCTCGCTCGTTTCTGCTCCCTCGAGTTCTCACACTCTGCGGTTGCGCAAGACGCTTTTTCTATCAATTGGGGCCACGAGAATTGCTTCGCCTTTCCTCCACCCACCCTCATCCCGGCTGTCCTAGCTCATGCCCGTCGCTCGCGCACTTCTCTCACTCTCGTGATCCCATATTGGCCCAGTGCCTTTTGGTGGCCTTTGCTAAGCTTGGACGGCTCCACTTGGGGCCCGGAGGTCGTTATGGCCCTTCGCCTTACCCTTGGTGCTAGTTGTTTACGCGTTGGCAGTGACCGTCATGCCTTTAGCGGTGCTGGTCTTCCGAACTCTCCGATGTATGCGCTTCGTTTTGCATTCAACTAATGTATCAATTTATTTCACTGCGCAGGCTCATATATTGGTCGATTATTGTCGGACCTTCTCACACTCACCGTTGATCTTCGGGCGAAGTCTACCCTTCGCACTTACGAACCCTACTGGCGACAGTTTCGAGCCTTCTGTTTGGCGCACTCACTTCCCTTCCTTACCGCCACCGACCTGACAGCGTCCCTCTTTCTGCTGCACTCGGTCCGTCGCGGCGCTACTGTCTCAGCTGTGCGCACTGCGTGTTCCGCCATATCCTGCGCCCATTGGCTGGTTGGCCACCCCTCCCCGATTCGCGGCCCCTTTTCTTCGCAAGTCAAGGATTATGCCATGCGTCATTGTGGCAAGCCACCTCAAGCTAAGGAGCCCATTCCTCCAGCCAAGATTTACGATATCTGTGACATCTACTTCTCATCGCATGATCCGGCCACCTTCCAGCAGGGCCTTATTCCCCTCCTCATGTTCGCAGCCTTCCTTCGTTTCTCTGATCTCGTCTCCCTCCAGTGGCACCAGATCGAGTTCGATCGGGACTGCATGTGGTTGTTCATCCCTCGTTCGAAGACCGACCACTGGCACCGGTGTTTGGGTCCCAGTGGCTGCTTCTTCTGCCCGCCACTGTCCGGTGTCGCGTGTCCAACAATTCCTCTTCCTGGCTGGCTATTCTCCGCGGACCCTTGGCCCCCTTATTCGTATATTTCAGCCGGGTGCCCGAGCTTCCCCCTCAGATCGCTCTCCCTCGTACGCCGCCATTCGGGGTTGGTGTCGAGATGCTTTCTCCCGTGTAGGCCTTAACCCGGCCCTCCTGGGCACCCATTCTTTCCGCAAGGCGGCTGCGACGGTCGCCGTTGATATTGGAGTCCCCGACCGGCTTTTCAAGGCCCTAGGTCGCTGGCGAAGTGATACAGCCAAGGAGCTTTACATTACTCAGCTTGACCGCGAGCTAGTGGCTGCTTCTCGCGCGCTACAAGATCCTACTCGCTCGAGCGCGACCGATCAATACCAGGCCACCCTCGAGCGCCACCGCCGACGACCTACCACTTGATGTCTCGTTTGACCTATGACGACTGCACTGCACACTCCTCTGAGGTCGTGTCACAATATGAGAAATTTTTTTGTAGTAAAAAATTTACAGATTGTGATTCGACTAGAAGAGGAGTTTGCTGTAAAGGAGACAAACTCCTTCATCTATCGGCAGGTCTTTCAGACCTGCCACCTAGTCTCATTTGCATTTTTCTGTTCCAACTTGCCCACCCTTCCCTCCCATGCTTTGATAACTAGCATGGCCTGCTCACCCTTGTTCCCTTGCCATGTATTTGCCCTATCTAGTGTGCTGTACTATGGAGCTATGATATGCTATGACGACTGCACTGCACCTATGACGACTGCACTGCACACTCCTCTGAGGTCGTGTCACAATCAGCTGTGTTGGCACCGGAGGCCAAGTGTACTACGCGAGCCTGGCGCCGCTGCTGTAGCTCGCGCAGGAGGAAGTACCGCAGCTGGATGTGCTTCGCTCTGCCCTCGAGTCGAGGCTCCTGACACAGGAGAATCATGGCCCTATTGTCAGCGTACAGGACCGGGGCAGAGCTAGGCCGCTCACCTAAGTCAGTGAGCAAGAAGGTCAGCCAGCGGAGCTCCTGTGCCGCCATGGCACCGGCGTAGATCTCAGCCTCACAGCTGGACTGGGCAACCGACGAGGAGCGGGTAGCTCTCCACGAGACAGCACCTGAGCCAAGGCTAAAGCAGTAGCCCTGGGAAGACCTGAGCGTCTCGGCGTCGTCTGCCCAAGAAGCGTCTGTGTGTCCAGTAAGGACCACTGGCCTGCGTCCGCCTAGCACTAACCCCATGCCCGATGTACTTGCAAGATAACGCAAAACCCTCTTAGCGGCAGACCAGTGCTGAGGTCGGTGTCTGCCTGTGGCCACAAAACGAGCCAGGATGCTGAGAGGGTATGCGAGATCTGGGCGAGTGCAAGTCATCAGGTACATGAGGCAACCCACTAGCTCAGCGTAAGGACCACTGGGATCTACCGACTCCTCAGGAACTGGAGCGGAGAGTCTGTGGTCCAGAGGAAGAGGGGTGGGCTGTGCGGAGGAGAACTGAAGGCCGAACCTCTGAAGGACCTGGCGCACCAAGTGTGACTGAGTCACGGTGATGGTGCGGGCGGCTCTGTCCCTGGAGATCTGCAAGCCAAGGTAACGGCGCAGCTCTCCAAGGTCAGTGCAGGTGTGTCTCTTCAGCAGCTCTGCCTTCACGGAGGCCAGTGCGTCCCTGTCAGCTGTGGCAAAGACCAGGTCGTCTACGTAGACGAGGATGTAGAACGGAGTCGAGCCAGCACGAACGAAGAGCGAGGGGTCTGCAGAGGACGGAAAGAACTGCAGGTCAGCAAGAGTAGCACGCAGCGTGTCGTGCCACTCACGAGGCGCCTGGCGCAGGCCGTAGACTGGGCGCCGCAGAAGCCACTGGGTCCCAGGGGGGAAGGTGCCAGTAAAGCCCTGAGGACGACGCAGGTAGACCTGCTCGTGAAGGCTGCCCTGAAGAAAGGCAGTGGAGAAGTCGAGGGAGTGAAGCTCGTAGTCACGCTGAGCCGCTACGTGTAGCAGAACCCGAAGAGTAGTCATCTTCGGGGTAGGAGCGAAAGTCTGAAAGATGTCCACCCCCTCGCGCTGACTGAAGCCTCTAGCCACGTAACGCGCCTTGAACACAGGCGGCTCTCCAGGAGGGCGCTTCACCTTGAAGAGCCAACGGCCATCGACCACGTTCACCCCAGGTGGGGGAACTGCGTCGACGAAGGTGCCGGTGGATCTCCAAGATGCCATCTCCTGCTCCATGGCAGCTATCCACTGAGAGGCCCAGGGTCCCGAAACCGCCTCAGCGTAAGTACGAGGGGTCGGGATGTCAAAAGCGTCTGGGTCACCCTCAGGGACTAGCAGCATGGAACAGAGATGGGGAGCAGCCTCGGACAGGAAAGCAAGCTCAAACTGGCGGTCCTCCAGGACGTCACTGCCGAGGGCAGGAGCACCCCCGACAGACGGAGGACAGGCAGGGTCAGAGACCAGAGCGGAGGCGTAGTCAAGGCGGCGGGTAGAGGCGAAGTCAGCGACCGCAGCGACAAGGGCGTCAAGACTCGACACTGGAACAGACGGGTCGGTAACGAGAGAGGCAAGGACCCGAGGAACAAGAGGACGAGCGGCACGAAAGTAGTCAGACAGAGGAGGAGACGCAACGACAAGAGAGGACGGAGGAGGAGACGGGAGGAGGGGAGGACGAGACGCGTGGGAGCGGAGCAACATAGGGTGAGTGCGTGGGACGGGGGATACAGGACGAGCACGGGAGGGGCGGCGAGACCAGACGTGAGAGGGCGGCGTTGGGTCGGGAGACAGAGGAGGGGACACGGGTGGGGAACGAGGGGGAAAACGAGCCGGGGACGAGTCCGGCGGAGGGAACACGGGGCCGTAGACGGGAAGAGGGGGAGACGGCCGGAGAGGAACAGGCGCAGGGTCAGGGGACGGAAGGCCGAGCAGACGGAGGGCGGACACCGGCGGGGACTGCTGCTGCGGCGACACAACACCAACGCCAGGGCCACAAGCTGCGCGACGGCTACCTCCCGAACCCTCCACACCGGCACCCCCAGAAGGGACACCCCCAGAGCCCGAAACACCGCCAGCACCGGTACCACCCCCAGGCCCGCGGGGACAAGCCACGACAGGAGCCCCGGGACGAGTACCCACCTCAACTCCAGCACCCCCAGAGTCCACAAACAGCGGCAGCGACGACGGCGGCGGCGGCGGCGGCGGCTGCAGCGACGGCCTCGACGGCGGCGGCGACGGAGACGACGGCTGCAGCAGCTGCGGCGACGGCGGCTGCGGAGGCGGTGGAGGAGGAGACACCGGGGGAGGGACAGACGGCGAGGACTGCGCCAAAGGACTACCAGAGTCAGAAGACTCGTCGACCGGAACGACCGACGGGAGGGGGGTGACGTGAGACACACCAGAGGGGGCCGGACGGGGGGCGGGGGGGGGGGAGGGGCAGGGGCCACCAGGGAGGGAGGAACCAGGAACAGGGGGGGAGTAACCGGGGGACCACGGTGGGGAAAGCGGCGGAAGAAGGAGACGGACTCGTCAAAGGTGACGTCGCGAGAGTGAAAGAAACGGTGAGACGGCGGGTGGTAGAAGTGCCAGTCGGACGCGTCAAGGGGGAAACCGAGGAAGATGCAGGGGAGGGTGCGGGCAGTGAGCTTGTCCGTGCCAGAGGCACGAACGTGAGCAAGGCAGCCCCAGACGTGGAACGCAGACGCGTCACCAGGGGACCCGGTCCACAGAAGGGTCGGCGAAACCTGCGGCCGCTGGGGGTGCGGCCACAGGTTAAGCTGGTGAGCGGCGTAGCGCACGGCGAACGGCCACAGAAAATGGGGTGCACCGGCGTGGATCATGGAGGTGCGAGCCACCTCCATGACCAAACCGATGCGTCGCTCAGCGACCCCATTCTGCTGCGGGGAGTCCGGCAGGGTAAACGTCTGGGTGATGCCCTCCGCACGACAGAAGCGACCAAGGACACCAGAGGCGAACTCGCCACCCCCGGTCGGAGTGGAGGCGCAAGGCAGGGAGACCGCGGTGGAGACGAGCAGAGACAAGCCAGGGGATGAGAACGTCAGGCACGTCGGCCTTCCGCTCCAGGGGAAAGACGGTGGTGTAACGTGTGAAGTCGTCGACAAGCACTAGGAAGAAGCGCTCGCGACGCGGCCCATGGACCGGGGCTGGGCCCCAGACGTCCATGTGCAGAGTCTGCAGGGGTGCGGTGGTAGGGGGAAAAGAGGAGGAGTGAGGGGCACGGCGGAGCCGGCCCTCGACACAAGGCGTGCACGGTGGGGCGGGGGATGAGGGAAACTCAGGGAACGAACCGGGGAGACCAAGGAC
Source organism: Closterium sp. NIES-67 (assembly GCA_027943415.1). Classification (NCBI taxonomy): domain Eukaryota; kingdom Viridiplantae; phylum Streptophyta; class Zygnematophyceae; order Desmidiales; family Closteriaceae; genus Closterium; species Closterium sp. NIES-67. Next base: position 63,137 of record BQMB01000399.1, on the reverse strand, counting down.
GAGACCGTGCTGGGACATGTGACGCAGACGCGGGAGTGCAGGGTGACCAAGGCGGTGGTGCCAAAGGAGAGTCGGATGAGTGAGGGACCGACAGGAGCATGCAGCAGCAACCTGGGTGGACGCAGCTACCTGGGGGGAAGACCCAGCCGGGGACGTCGCGGTGTCAAGTGTGAACAGGCCGGACACCGGGTCCCGGGGGAAAGTGGTAAGGGGGGCACCAGTGGCGGCCTCGGTACAGACAGCATACTGCTCGTGACCAGGGAACGTAGTGGTGACGCCAAGGTCCTGAAGGCAGCCGACACCAACTAGGTTCCTGGAGAACGAGGGGATATGCAGACCGGTGAGCAAACCTGAAGGAACCGCCGGACAGGGAAGGGAGGTGGAACTGCGGGCAACGACGGGACCACCGGAGGGGTCAGCAAGAGTAACTGCAGCGGGAACAGGCAGCGGCGTCAGCGTCGTGGAGTCGCGGAAGAAACACCGGGAGGCGCCAGAGTCCAAGGTAAAGGAAAGCGCAGCAGTCGCGCGGGGCGACAGTGAAGCGGTGGAAGCACCGAGGCTAAGCAAAGCAGGAGATCCTACGCCTGACGCAGCAGGGGAGTCTACGCTAGGCAGAGCTACACTAGGCAACACGGGGTAATAAGAGGGAAGCACACTAGAGTCATCGGCATACATCACATGCAAGGCTGCTACAATGGCATCCATGTCCAAGTCAAAAATCCGAATGCTACGCCTAAGCAAGCTGTGCCAGTCCGGGAGGTCGGGCGCCGGGCCAAAGCGCTGGCGGAACAGGTCGTCCAGACGACGAAAACAGCGAGGAGTGGAATGACCGATCTTACCGCAAACGAAGCCGCGGCGAGGACCGGTCTGGATCTGGTACTGACAGGGCCCGCCTCCAGAACCACCACCCGGTGCACCACCACGCGCACGACCACCACCAGCTCCAGGCCACCCAGGCGGGAGAGCACTCGCCGGCCTCGTCTGCGGCGGCTGCTGCGGCTGCTGCGGAGGCTGCTGCTGCTGCGGCTGCTGCAACGGTGGAGGCAGCGGGGCAGCTGGACCGGGCAGGGTCCCCACGTCCGCACCGGCACCGGACGACCCGCCTCCACCACTACCCCCACCCGCACCCCCGCCACCTCCGCCGCTCCCAACCTTGGGGCGGCGGCTCTTCCCCGAGCGGGACTGCACTGCAGCAGCAGCCTCAGCCACAGCGACAGAGCCGGCGGAGAAGGTACACTGAGCGGGGGCACAACCCTGAAAGATAGGGACCGGTACTGTACCGCTCGCCTGGGCTATGGAGCGGTGACGAGTCTCTATGGCAGTCAGGGTGTCAACAAAGTCGGTGAGGGTGAGAGCAGCAGGGTGGATGCTAAGGAACTGGTCGCGGGCGGCGGCAAGGCGGTCAGGGAGGCGGGTGGCAAGGAGGTAGAGGGTAGAGGTCATGGGAGGCTGGTGGACTCTAAGCTGTGCATCAGTGCAGGCAGCGCGCCAGGCCTCATCTATCGAGCGCAGGTGGGCAGCGAGGTCAGAGACAGTGGGGAAGGACGCCAGGTCAGGAAAGAGCAGGGGGAGGATCAGGCGACCCACTGAGGCAGCAGGAGGGGTAGAATAGCGCTTGATGACAGCATCGAGGTAGGCCTGGGCGGTAGTAATGGTTCTAAAGCGAGGGCGCTCAAGGGGGGGGAGGGCATTGCTAATGGCGAGCTGAGCAAGGGCATCGCGGGAAAGCCAGACAGAGCGGGCAAGGGCAGCGGCGGCAGTGGACTCGCGCTCAGCGGGCGTGGGATCAGCAGGCAGCACAGCAGGGGGGTCAGGGTAGGGGAGCATACCGTCTAGGTGTGCAGAAAGCGGGTGGCCGTCCTGCCGCTGACCAGTGAGGTGGCGGCGAAGGTCAGCCAACCACGCCTCGAACTCCAGAGGCTGACCCTCAGCATCAAAACGAAGCTCAGCAGCCATGAGGGGCAGTGGAGGACAGTGGAGTGCGGTGTAGTGCTGTGCAGTGCGGTGCAGGGCGGTGCAGTGCGGTCCATTGCGGTGCAGTGCGATGCAGTGCGGTGCAGTGCGGTGCAGTGCGGTTCAGTGCGGTGCGGTGCGGTCAGTGCGGTTCAGTGAGGTGCAATGCGGTGCAAGGCGGGGCAGGAAAGTGCAGGAGGGTGCAAAGTGGTGCGGGGAACGGGGGACAGTACCAGGAAGTATGGAGGGCCAGGGCAGGCGCGACGGGGCCGGGCAGGCGCGACGGGGCCGGGCAGGCACGTCGAGGCCGGGCAGGCGCGACGGAGCCGGGCAGGCGCGACGAGGGGCCGGGCGGCTGCGACGGGGCCGGGCGGCTGCGACGGGGCCGGGCGGCTGCGACGGGGCCGGGCGGCTGCGACGGGGCCGGGCGGCAGCGACAAGGCCGGGCGGCAGCTACGAGGCCGGGCGGCAGCGACAGGGCCGAGCGGCAGCTACGAGGCCAGGCGGCAGCGACAGGGCCGGGCGGCAGCGACGGGGCCGGGCAGGACACAGCAGGGCCGGGCGGGGGCGACGGGGCCGGGCGGGCGCGACGGGGCCGGGCAGGTGCGACAGGGGCCGGGCAGCTGCGACAGGGGCAGGGCGGGCGCCACGGGGCCGAGAGGCCGCGACAGGGCCGAGCTGGGGCGACGGGGCCGAGCAGGGGCGACGGGGCCGAGCAGGGGCGACGGGGCCCAGGAGGGTGGATACGGGGCCCAGGGAGGAGCGCGGCAGGGCCCAGGAGGGGCGCAACAGGCCTAGGAGGGGCGCTACGGGCCCAGGAGGGGCGCAATGGGGGCCCAGGAGGGGCGCGGCGGGGCCCAGGAGGGGCGCAATGGGGGCCCAGGAGGGGCGCTACGGGCCCAGGAGGGGCACTACGGGCCTAGGAGGGGCGCGACGGGGCCTGGGAGGGGCACGACGGGGCCCAGGAGGGGCGCTACAGGGCCCAGGGAGGGCGCGACGGGTCCCAGTAGGGGCGCTACGGAGCCCAGGAGGGGCGCGACGGGGCCTGGGAGGGGCGTTACGAAGCCCAGGAGGGGCGCTACGAAGCCCAGGAGGGGCGCGACGAGGCCCAGGAGGGGCGCTACGGGGCGCTACGGGGCCTGTGAGGAGCGCGACGGGGCCCAGGAGGGGCGCTAAGGGGCGCGACGGGGCCCTGGAGGGGCGCTACGGGGCCCAGGAGGGGCGCGAAGGGGCGCGACGGGGCCCTGGAGGGGCGCTACGGGGCCCAGGAGGGGCGCTAGGGGGCGCGACGGGGCCCTGGAGGGGCGCTACAGAGCCCTGGAGGGGCGCGACGGGGGCCTGGAGGGGCGTTACGAAGCCCTGGAAGGGGGGCGCGACGGGGCCTGGAGGGGCGCTACGAGGCCCTGGAAGGGGCGCGACGGGGCTAGGGGGAGGGGTCGCGACTGGGCTCAGGAGGGGCGAGGCGAGGCTAGGAGACGCGACGGGAGGAGCGGAAGCGGTAGGTGGGGGGGGGGGGGGGGGGGGGGGTCGAAACCTACTCGTGATACCATATCAAACCTAGAATTTAATAATGTGAGAGAGAGAGTACACAAACATATACCTAAATGTTGTACTCTCTAGAAGGTGACCCTATACAGTCTATACGAACATGATAACTACACATGTTTGACAGAGCAGCCCCACGCTGCCCAGCAGGCTAGCAGCCTCGTGCAACAGAGGAAGAGCACCCCGTGCAGTCACAGTCGTGAAGGGCACAGGAGAGGTGGCCTGAGAGGGGTGATGGAAGGGTGAATGGTGGTAGGGTAAGACATGGAGGCGGAGGAGGAGGTGCGGCAAGAATCAGTGGGCGACATGACAGGGTCTTGTGTGTCGGAGGATGAAGTTGCATTTGTGGAGGGCACGGGCGAGCTGGCCTGAAAGGGGTGATAGAAGGGTGAATGACGGGGCAAGAAAGCGTGGGGGGAGAGAGAGAGGGGGGGGGGGTGGTTGGGGGGGTTTCGTCAATAATCAGTGGTTGACGTGAAGGGGTCTCGTGTGTCGGAGGATGAAGTCGCAACTGTGGAGGGCATGGGTGGGATAGCTCTATTGGGCTAATCGTGGACAGGACAGCTGGTGATGGAAAAGGGCTAACGTCACCCACGTAGCTCTATTGGGCTAATCGTGGACAGGACAGCTGTGAAACTGTAGTGAGGGCCAACGTCACCCACCCGCATTCCATTTCTACTTTCTGTAGTTCAATTTCCCCACCTACCCACCATATCGTGTGTATAGTTTTTTTGTTGGACGAGGAGAACCAATGTTCGTACCCATACGAAATGACGCACGCTGCCTACAAGAGGATTAAAGCAGTATTTCATGATCAAGCATTTTAAGAAGACAAAGGAGAAACGTCCAAAGCCCCCTTCAACCCTCCCCCCCCCCCACCAACACACGTTTCATGGCCATACGGTTTCACGCAATCCAAACCTCTCGGTGAGACGGCGGGTGGTACCGGTGTTTGCGGGGCTCCGGGGGTGTTCCTTCTGGGGGTGCTGGAGTGGAGTGTTCCGGAGGCAGCCGTGGAGCAGCTTGCTGTCCCGGTGTCGGTGTCATGCCGCCGCAACAGCAGTCACCGCCGGTGTCAGCCCTTCGCCTGCTCGGCCTCCCGTCCCCTGACCGCGTGTCTGTGCCTCCCCTGCCGTCTCCTCCCCTTCCTGTCTACGGCCATGTGTTCCCTCCCCCGGACTCGTCTCCGGCTCGTCTTCCCCCTCGTTCCCCTCCTGTGTTCCCTCCTTTGTCTCATGACCCGACTCCTCCGTCTCACGTCTGGTCTCGCCGTCCCTCCCGTGCTCGCCCCGTTTCCCCTGTCCCGCGCTCTCACCCTATGTTGCTTCGTTCCCACGCGTCTCGTCCTCCCCTCCTACCGTCGCCTCCTACCGTCGCCTCCTCCGTCCTCCCTTATTGTTGCGCCTCCCCCTCTGTGTGACTACCTTCGCGCCGCTCGTCCCCTTGTTCCTCGGGTCCTTGCCTCTCTCGTTACCGACCCGTCTGTTCCGGTCTCGTGTCTTGACGCTCTTGTCGTTGCGGTCGCTGACTTCGCCTCTACCCGCCGCCTTGACTACGCCACCGCTCTGGTCTCTGACCATGCCTGTCCTCCGTCTGTCGGGGGTGCTCCTGCCCTCGGCAGTGACGTCCTGGAGGACCGCCAGTACGAGCTTGCTTTCCTGTCCGAGGCTGCTCCCCATCTCTGCTCTATGCTTCTAGTCCCTGAGGGTGAACCCGACGCTTTCGACATCCCGACCCCTCGCACTTACTCTGAAGCGGTCTCGGGAACCTGGGCCCCTTATTGGATAGCTGCCATGGAGCAGGAGATGGCATCTTGGAGATCCACCGGCACCTACGTCGATGCAGTTCTTCCACCTGGGGTGAACGTGGTTGACGGCCGCTGGCTCTTCAAGTTGAAGCACTCTTCTTGAGAGTCGCCTGTGTTCAAGACGCGCTACGTGGCTAGAGGCTTTAGTCGGCGTGAGGGGGTGGACTTCTTTCAGACTTTCACCCCGACCCCGAAGATGACTACTCTTCGGGCACTGCTACACGTAGCAGTACAGCGTAACTACGAGTTAGACTCTCTCGACTTCTCCACTGATTTTCTTCAGGGCAGTCTACACGAGCAGGTCTACCTGCGCCGCCCTCAGGGTTTCACTGGTACCTTCCCTTCTGGGACCCAGTGGCTCCTGCGGCGCCCAGTCTACGGCTTTCATCAGACTCCCCGCGAGTGGCACGATGCGCTGCGTGCTACTCTTGCAGACCTGCAGTTCTTGCCGTCTTCCGCAGACCCCTCGCTCTTTGTTCGTTCTGGCCAGACTCCGTTCTACATCCTTGTTTACGTAGACGATCTGGTCTTTGCCACTGCAGACACCACCGCACTGGCCTTTGTGAAGGCTGGGCTGCTGAGGAGACACACCTGCACTGACAGAGGAGAGCTGCGCCACTACCTGGGCCTGCAGATCTCCAGAGACAGAGCAGCGCGCACCATCACTCTCACCCAGTCACACTTGGTGCACCAGGTCCTTCAGAGGTTCGGTCTTCAGTTCTCCTCCGCACAACCCATTCCCAGCAGCCACAACGACTCCAGCAGGGCCCACAAGGCCTTGGAGATGGCGACGGCGACAGTCCCGGCCGCGGCGACAGCGACGGCGACGACGGGCGTGCGGCGGCAAAATGGCTTGCGGCGACGGCAGCGGTGACGGCGACGACTTCGGCTTACGACGGCGGTGAGTGCAGCGGCCCCCGCCCTTCCGGCGGCGTGTCCAACCTCCGCGACAGGGGGACGACCGGCGAGAGTCTGCAGCGGCTGTGGCGAAGAGGATGGGACAGAGGAAAGGGGGAAAGGGGCGGGGCTTCGTATCTTCAGTGCAGCGCCACAGGCGTCGCGCGGCCGGCTAGCGTGCGGGCGGACAGTTTAGCGTCGCCACAGGCGTCGCGCGGCCGGCTGCAGCCCGGCGGCACCATCACAGAGCAGCGTCGATGCCGCAGCGGGACGTCGTCGACGGCGCGACAGCAGAACGAGCGGCGTCGATGCCGCAGCGGGACGTCGTCGACGTCGCGACGGCAGAACGACGGCCCGACTCCACGGCAGCGCGTCGAGTCGGCCGCGGCATGACGCGGCCAGCGGCATCGCGACGCCGCCACTGCAGCAAAGCGCGGCCGCCATGGCCGCGCGAGTGAAGGAGGGTGAGGAGTACGCGGCGGAAGCGTGAGGAGGCGGTCCAGCAGGGAGGACCTCCTGCTCTGATACCATATCAAAGAAGCTTAGGACATTAACTAAACTTAGGAACCTAGCTTAGCTAGGAAGCAAGGAAGGACGCCATGGAATGGCGTGAGGCAAGTAGATCTAGGAGTAGGCTGAGAATGGCGAGAAAGAAGGGGGTTGGACTAGGAAGAGAGAGGTATACAAGGAGGGGTTTGTACCCTCTACAGTAAGGTTCGGTAACCTACCAAGCCTAACAATTATACAACTCAATATATAATTTGAACATAAAGATCAAGTCATGTACCAAGTTCAAGAGCAAATTAAACGGCCCTCTTCATTGCTGTTATAGCCACGGGCTTTAAGGGCAGAGCAAAGCATATCCAGCTGCGGTACTTCCTCCTGCGCGAGCTGCAGCAGGGTCGCCAGGCTCGCGTAGTACACTTGGTTTCCGGTGCCAACACAGCTGATATCTTTACAAAGGCCCTTGCGCCTAAAGATCATCAGCGGCATTGTGTACAGCTAGGCCTTGTTCCTGTTACCTCTCACCTGCTAGGGCCTTGATTATGTACTGACCTTTATATATTTTATTCTTGACTGGCCTTGTGGTCTCTGCCAGTGGCCGGACTAGTAGTGCCGCCCTGGTCTTGCCCTTGCACTGGTCTGTACTCGTTTGACTGGTCTTTGGACCCTTGACTCAGAGGTTGGACTAGTAGTGCCGCCCTGAGTTGCCGTTTCTCTCATCAAGAACTGCACCTGTGCAGTCTAGGGGGTGTGTCAAACATATAAATAGGTTATGTTTGTATAGACTGTATAGGTTCATATCTTAGAGGGTTCAACACTTAGGCTTATACCCTTGTCCTGTTTTCTCTCAACATTCTATCCTACATTAAGAGAATGGACCACACCACACCTACACACCCATCTGCATCTGATAGACGAAAAGAAAACGCCCTTTAACCTCCCCCACGTTTGCCAGTGCGAGCTGGCCCTAACGATTGCAATTAATTTAACATTCCTTGAAATACTGTAGATTGAGCCTTCTTGCCCATCTCCTTGCAGGGGGCTGGCTTATAAAGAATGGTCTAGTGCCTTCCCCCTGCATGGCAGTGTGAGCGGGCCTTATGCGATCTCAATCGGTCCAACACTTTCCCATGGAATTCTGTAGAGCGAGCCTTCGTGCGCATCTGCAAGAGTGATTTCCAACGGCTGCTCTAATCTAGTGCCTCCCCCCTGCATGGCGATGTGAGCGGGCCTTATGCGATTTCAGTCAGTCCAACACCTTCCCTTGGAATGCCGTGGACCGAGCCTTTGTGCCCATCTCCTTGCAGGGGGGACAGCTTATAACAAAAGCTCTAGTGCTTCCCCTCTGCATGGCGATGTGAGCGGGCCTTGTGCGATTTCAGCCGGTCCAACACCTTCCCGTGGAATGCTGTAGACCGAGCCTTGGTGCCCATCTGCTCACAGCGGCGGAACAAGAATAGCAGGGGGCGAAGGGGAGAGGGAAGAAATTCAGTTTTGCTTTTGAGTCAACTAAAAAACAACACCTTCCCATGGAATGCTGTAGACCGAGCCTTGGTGCCCATCTGCTTGCAGGGGAAGGGGCAGGGGCAGGGGCGGTAGGGAGCAAAGGGGAGTTGGAGATGTTGCTTATAGCTGGTGGTGTACGGGGCTGTAGGTTGACCAACAAAAAGATGAAGCATCTTTCAACAGGATTAACACGGCGAGGAGAAAACACAAGGGATTCGGATTTGCAACTCATGTAGAAAGGGAATTTTTTTTTTTTGAAGTGCTGTTACAGGAATTATGGGGTTTCGGGATATGGGATTACGCTGACAGCGGCCCATACATGTGTGACAAGCGTGTAGAGTGCCAAAGTGCTGAGGCTGACGAGGAGGAGGGTAAGAAGGCAGTTTGACAGACCGACAGGAAACATTTGTTTCCAACGTACGTGTGTGACAAGGGGTATAACGGCAGGGTGACAAGGCAGAGGATGAGAGAGGTGAGAGGGCTGCAAAAAGCAAGAAGCAGTGAGAAGCGAAGCCGGACCTAACGTACATGTGTGACAAGCGCGTAGAGAGGCAGAGTGCTGAGGCTGACGAGGAGGAGGGTGAGAAGGCCGATGACAAACTTGAGCCAGGGGACCCACGAGGAGTAGGACTTGCACTCCTTGAGGTTGATCGCCAGGTACTGGGGGGGTTGGAAAGAGGGGTTTCGGGCGGGAGGGGGTTGGGACAGGAAGGGTTCAGAGGGGAGAACCAGTGCAGGAGGAGGAGAAGGCCGATGACAAACTTGAGCCATGGGGCCCAGGGGGAATAGGACTTGCACTCCTTGAGGTTATCGCCAGGTACTGGAGGGGTTGGCAAGGGAGAGCCTGGCCCCCCTGGTGCTGCGTGAATTAGAGGTTCTTCCCCTTCTGCACTCTACTCTTTAGAAACTACGGGATTGTGTTGGATTGTATCCCCTTATGCTAGTGTCCATTTAGCCATGTTGGGTGTACACATTGTGTTTGGTGTGTCAATCCAACCCAATTGTGGTTGGAGACTCCGAGCACCATTAGCAGGTGACCAATTGTGTTCGGTCAACCATCAATCCCTACCGACACCAATGAGCCTCCCGAACAGGTTTCCTTCAACAAGTGTTTGGGTAGCCCAGCTGCCATTGGGGTTTCCCAACCCCTAGTGCTCCAGTTTCCCCTTCCCTCTTTAGTTCACTTGCTTCCTATGTTTGCCCTTTCTTCCACTGCTTTCAATTTCTCTGAGAGGAAGGAGAGAATGCACTGTAGTGCAGTGCCATATTGCAACAATATCATGGTGAAGAGAATGCGAGGTGGAATTAAAAAACAGTATATATATATATATATATTATGTATGAATCATAACTTACAAAGTAGGTGAAGACGTTGCCGACCATATAGGAGCTCTGCATGATTCGGAAAAAGGAATCAGGAGAGGGAGGTTTTCAGGTTTAACGAATTTGGAGCAGGAGGTTTTAGAGATTTGGAACCTGCAACGTTCATATTTGTGAAAGCATCTGCCATGACCCCACAAACAGTGCGTTCGGACAGGAAAAAAATGGAACGGCTAATGATACAAACAAGGCAGGGAAGAGCACGATGTGAAACTTGAAGAGAATGCACACTAGGAAAAAGAGGTTATTTCTGAAAGAGCGACTCACAACAAAGAGCGCGAAGTGCAGGAGGTACAGCATGAAGGAGGGGCGCTTGAACCAAAAGAGCGAGCCACGGGGCTTTAAGTGGTCGTCTTTTGAGGCGCCTCAGAAATCGTCTGAAAGAGCGACTCACAACGAAGAGCGCGAAGTGCAGGAGGTGCAGCATGAAGGAGGGGCGCTTGAACCAAAAGAGCGAGCCATGGGGCTTTAAGTGGTCGCCCTCGCAGTCCCCCTTCACATGCGCACTCTCCAGCGCCAGCACCGACACTATGTACTCCAGTTTTGTGCCGACCGCCAGGGCGACCTGTATCAATATTGGAGTGTGAGAATGGCGGGACTGTGAGAATGCAGAGATTGTGAAAATGCAAAGATTGTGAATGCAAGGATTGTGAGAATGCAAAGGTTGTGAATGCAAAGATTGTAAGAAAGCAAAGACTGTGAGAATGCCAGGAGAATACGAATGCAAGGAATGAGAATGCAATGCAACCACTTACCAGGAACCCAACAATCGCGAGTATGAAGGAAATATCCCACTCTGTGCAGGTGAGACGAGGCGAGGGGAGGATAGGAGAGGAGAGAAGAGGAGAGGAGAGGAGAGGAGAGAAGAGGAGAGGAGAGGAGAGAAGAGGAAATAACAGAGAAAATACGAGAAGTGGGTGGGACATAAGGGAGGGTTAGAAAGAAGATGGGAGGGTAAGAGCTAGGAGGTTGAGAGGGGAGTAAGCGATAAGCTGGGACAGTCGCTTGACAAGCAGATCAGAAGCATCTGACAGCCAAGAACTGAATGCGATATTATGATAAGGAGGTTTTCAGCACGCGAAAGGTAACACAGTGATGATTCCATGAAGGTGCAGTGCTTACTGTAGCTTGAAATGCAGATAATGATTACTAACAAGACCCAAAGAAACCAGCTGCAGACAGAAAAGGACGAGAGGAAGAAAGAAGCGGAGGGTCGGGAGGGTGAGAGGAAGCGGGAGATAATTACTTAGGGTTACAACGACCATTTGGGTTAAAACGACCATTTGTGTTAAAAGGCATCTCAAGAGATGGATACGGTTGGAGATAAATTGCGTGCAAGTAATCAGACCACTACGGATGTGGGAAAACCATTCAACCTTTAATAAGTGTGAGAACTATTCAACCTCGAATATATAAAGTGGGGGGAAATAGACTTCTGATAAAAGGGGCGAATTATTCAAAAGCTGGAAATGAATCAACCACGGGTTTTTTTCTGTTCCATATAATTTCCTCAAAATTTATATTTGTCGAGTCATTGCTCCAAGCACTCACTTGACCCCCACAGTGTGCACCTAATCTTTCTCCGGCGAACCAATAACATGTAAGAGGAAGGCGGAAGTCCTGAGTTGACTCCAACTAGCCAACACCCCCCCCTACATACTCCCCAACTCAACCGCCTTCCCCCACCCCCCTTCCCCACTCTAAATCCCCGCTTCCAAGCACTCACTTGACCCCCACGATGTGCACATAATCTTTCTCCAGCGAGCCAATAACATACGAGAGGAAGTCAAAGTCCCGTGGTAGGGCTTGGTTCTGGTGAGGGCCAAGTGGAGAGAGGGAAGGGGAGGGAGAGAAAAGAACGGGAAGAGGGGGAAAGATGAGGCGCCAAAATGTGCGAGGTACGTTCTTTAAGACACACTGGCCTGCATTATGAGTGGGGTGGGGAGAGTGGTTTAGTTTTGTAACATCTTGAAACTAAGACTACTCGTACCGGCCGGCAATATGAGCGGGGAGATATGAGCGGGGAGGGAGAGTGGGGATGGACGAGCTGACATGACGGTCAGTGGCTGACTCAATGAGATACCAATGAAGGACTTGCATTCTCCATAGTAGTTTCTCGACACCGAAACAACATGGTCTAAAGGTTTGAAAGAGACTGATGAGACTTTTGAGTCGACTCGGAATTCACCTCGACATGGTATCAGGGGTTGAGAGGGGCTGACATGGACAAAGGCCAGGCGGAGCGGAGGGATCAGCTGGTTTTTTAGAATCCTCAAAAACCAGCTGAGCCCAGTAGGACATGGACGAAGGTGACATGGTATGAGGGGGGTTGAGAGAGAGTCTGACATGGACGAAGGCGACATGGTATGAGGGGGGTTGAGAGAGAGTCTGACATGGACGAAGGTGACATGGTATGAGGGGGGTTGAGAGAGAGTCTGACATGGACGAAGGTGACATGGTATGAGGAGTTGAGAGAGAGTCTGACATGGACGAAGGCGAGGCGGAGAGTGGAGTAGTCAGAGCGGGTGACAGGGTCGAACAGCTGCTGCCAGAAACAGCGCTGGTTGAGGGTTGGGGGGAAGAGGCATGAAAGAGGACAAGACAAACAAGGGAAGTCAAGGGGGGGGGGTCAGTGCATTTTGAGTGGAGTAGTCGGAGTGAGTGACAGGGTCCAACAGCTGCTGCCGGAAACAGCGCTGAAGGGGAAAATACAAGAAAGAGGAGAAGACAAACAAGACGAGAAAGAGAAGGAAACGTGACTGTGAGTGCCCTGCTCACTTCCTCTGCATTCCCAACACTCTCAGCCTGCACTCACTCACACACAAACACACTCGCACACTCATGCACGCACATGCAAGCACACACACATACCAGTGTGAGCACAAAGGTCCGCCACACCGTGAGTGACTTGCCCACTTCCCTCCAAGCAATCCTCAGCGTCCTCGTGCTCTCATCAGTCTCTGTCCACCCCACTTCCTCCGATCCTCCTCCTCCTCCTCCTCCTCCCCCTCCTCCCCTTTCTCCCACAGACTCCCCAATCTGCGACAGCAGATCCCCCTCTTCCTCGTCATCCGTCCACGTGTAATCCTCCTGCTCCTCTGTTATCTCAAACGCAGCAGGGTCCAGCCTGAAGCCAGCACCAAGGACAAACGCCGCCTGGCCCACCCCCGCTGCTGCTGCCCCTGCCGCTTCCCCTGCTTCCCCCCCTGCTGCCCCCCCCCCAGCTGCTGCTCCTTCTCCTGCTGTTGTCCCTGGGAGGGGTCTCCAGGCACCCCCTACCCATCCCCACCCAACTTCCGGAGCCCCTAGCCCTGCAGCTCCTGGTGCAACTGCTATTCCTACCCCACCGAACCCTCCTCCCATGCCTCCCACCCCTCCCACTCCTACCCCTGCTCCTGCCATTCCTCCTGCTCCTCCCCCTCCTCCCCCTCCTCCCCCTCCTCCCCCTCCTCCTCCTCTCCTTCCTCCTCTCCCCCCTCCTCCTCCTCCTCCTCCCCTATTCCCCACGCCTGAGTAAACTGCAGCGAGCGCGCCCGTCGCGTCGGCACGGGCATGTGCCAGCTCAGCAGCGGTAACCTTCCCCGTGTGGCGTTCCACGAAGGACTTCTGGTTCAAGGCCTCCCGCAGCTGGCCTGGTGGGTGGGAGGGGGGGTGTACGATGAGTCGACTCAGAATTCACCTCATCTCAACTCAGCTCAGCAGCGGTAACCTTCCCCGTGTGGCGTTCCACGAAGGACTTCTAGTTCAAGGCCTCCCGCAGTTGGCCTGGTGGGTGGGAGGGGGGATGTACGATGAGTCGACTCAGAATTCACCTCTGCTCAACTCAGCTCAGCAGCGGTAACCTTCCCCGTGTGGCGTTCCATGAAGGACTTCTGGTTCAAGGCCTCCCGCAGTTGGCCTGGTGGGTGGGAGAGGAGAGACGGAAACCTTTTGAGTCAACACAAAATACAGCCTCTCCCGTGTGGCGTTCCACGAAGGACTTTTCGTTCAGGGCATCCCGCAGTTGGCCTGGTTGGCGGGAGGGGAGAACGGAGAAAGATGAAGGGCGAAGGATCTTACTTGAATGTAAGGGTGTGCCTTTTGAGTTGACTCAGCAGAAGTGACTTCACCTCAGCTCACCAGAAGTTCCGTTCCCCATGTGGTGCTCCGGACCGGAACGGACCTTTTTCGATCAGAGCCTCCCCCAGTTGGCCTGGTGGGTGGGAAAGAAAAACAAAAAAACGTGTAGGAGGAAGGATCGGCTACAAGCGTTTCAATGTCTAAAAGCCCAACCAATGCCAGCTCATCTCCTCCTGACACATCAATGCGTCCGATTCAAGTTCAACTCGTACCTGAAATGGACACCTTGCGTTTCTCCACCAGTGAAATACGTTGACTGCAGGTCAGCTCGAAACTGGTACCGGGTCAGCTTATACGGGGTCAGCAGCATCGGGTCAGCTCGTGAGCGGTTCAGCTCGTAACTGGTTCAGGTCGTACCTGGAATGGACTGCTTGCATTTCTTCACCGACTCCTGACACTTGACCTCCCACTTGTGCCACATGGAAACCTGAGAAAGTCAAAAAGTTGAACCAGAAACGGCGGTCAGGTGAGTACTTTTGGCAGACAGGGCGTGGAACCATATTATGATTTCTATTCTGGAGGTCATTCAGAGCATGAGGGAGTGGGGGATTCATTGCCCGCGTGCGGGAGATGACGATGGCGATGCAGGTGTTCATGATGTGGCCAAACAGACTGAAGATCTATACAAAAGAATATGATTGCATTATTGCATGTGCTCAGAGAATGGAGCAGTGGGAGATTCTTACCCGCGCGCGGGAAATGATGATGGTTACGCAGGTGTATATGATGTGGCCGAACAGAATGAAAAAAATCAACAGATGCAGCTGGTGGATGGCGTATGGCGACATGAACGGCTCCTTGCCCTGCAAAAATTGGTGAAAACAGTGCAGACAAGCATATAATGAAATTGAACAAATAGTGAAAACAAACAAAGGAAAATACACCAGCGTTCTTCAGCGACGGAAACGGGCTAAATATGAAGTTGTTAGTTCCAACAAGGGACCTAAAAAGCGTTCGCAATGCGGAGCGCGATAGGGACTCACACACCTGAGCGGCGCAGGTGCCATCGTCCTTCGTCGCATTCGATTTCGCCAAGCGTCGCCTCCGCCAGCCCGATTCGTAGATTAATCTGCGGGACCAGAATCCCTGACCTCCATTCGTATCCTCCTCTTCATCGTCCAACTGAAGTAGCCTCTGAGCGGACCGTCGCCGGTTTGCCATCCGTGTACTATACTCCATAGCAAATGCCCGTGGCTCTTCATCCTGCTGCTTGTAATCGGACTCTCGAAGCAACCTAGATTGTTTGTGGGAAGAATGTTCGGAGGTGGTAGTATCAGTGGAGTCGTCGTTATTCCCTACAATATTCGAGTCAGTGGATGGAGGGGAATCGGAAGAGCTCGAGAAAATCGAGCCGTTGTGGAACCTGATTTCTTTCTCAACTTTTACGCTCTCCGTCTTGTTCGCAAACACTGTCGTAAATTCCCGCGTAACCGCGGTCGTTCCGTTCGCAAAAGTTTCGGTCTTTTCGCGAAGAGTGATGAAACTCCCATCAGGGTTACTCTCCCACAATTTCTTGCTCCACGTTACAGCTGGAACTTGGCTGATCGCCTCTCCCCCATCTCCCTGGCCGCCGCTTTCTGCGCCTCCCTCTCCCTCTATTCCCCCACTTCCCCCGTCAGTTCCGCTCCCCCCGCTGCTATCCGGTGCTGCCCCCGGGCCGTTTTCCGGCAGATCGACACGTACTGGGCTCCCGCCAAGATCGTGCTGATCGTCGTAGTTCGACGTCGAATTGTAACCCGAATTGTAACCCGAATTGTAATCCGGATTGTAGCTTGAATTTTTGTAGTCCTCGGGCGGCTTGCAGGGAATGAGGATGGTGTCCCGCGAGATGTTGACGCACCATGCGGAGAGCACCGGGTAGAGCAGTGCGAGGATGATGGACAGGAATCCCGCAATCATCAGCTCTGCGGACGGGAGAAAGCGGCGGAAAAATATACTGTATATGACAAGGGAGCGTGACAGACGAAGGGAAGGGGGGAGGAAAAGCTCAGGCGGAGAGCGCTGGGTAGAGCAGCGCGAGGATGATGGACAGGAATCCCGCGATCATCAGCTCTGCAGACAATTTTGGGACGGACGAGAGAAAGCGGCGGAAAAGCATATATGACACGGGAGTGTGACACTCGAAGGGAAAGGGGGGGAGCAAAGGCCCATGCGGAGAGCGCCGGTTAGAGCAGCGCGAGAAGGATGGATAGGAATCCCGCGATCATCACTGATGACAGCTCTACGGACGGGATAAAGCAGCGGAAAAAGCAGCGAAAGAGCACGCATGATGAATAGCGGAAGATGAGGGGTTGAGGAGTGACGCTGGACGCATGGATGATGCTGAAGCAAAAAGGAAGATGGAATAATACACGGAGGCATAGACGACTCGGAGGTCGGACCAGACTCTGCGTGTCCTTCAACTAAAAGCCGACTACTGCCGGGGGAGGGCGCATCACGAAACACGAGGCGGGAGCGTAGGAATCGCCGCGACAATGAAAGACTCACCGTCTTTAATCCGGTCGACCACGTTCACGAGCGCCTTATTTCGCTTGTGACTGAACCTCTGCCGGAATCAAGGAGAAGAAAGGTGAAGTTTAATCATATAAAATTATCCCACGGCGAGGGTCGAAACATGTGCGCAGCACGACAACGGGAGTTTCTACGGAAGTTTCACCAGGTAGGCGAGAGAAACATTTAGTACCGCAACGCGAAATACCGATGCTGCAGTATCAAGGGGTTTCTTGCCGTACGGCCAGAATTATCGAAGGAAATGTAAATCTCGTTGTTGGAAACAACGGGAACTTACGTGGTGGATCACATGGATTATCTTCTCAAATATGAGGGACACTATAACGAGGACGGCCGCTACAGCCGCGATGAGGTAGCTCGGCGAGTAGACCATATAATAGTCGATCGAATTCTTAAGCTTAGACTCCTCTTCCTTGGCCTGCAGCACTCGACGAAGCACCGCGGACGCCACATGCGCCGCGCCTTGCGCTAAGTGCGCCATCTCGCGTAGGAATGAGGACGGACCGACGTGCTGTCCTAAAAGATTACTATCGCTCAGTGCTCTTAACGGAGTTTAGCACGGAAGTTAGAGGTTAAAGCCGGTGCGGCTTCTCCTCCTCGGAGTACAACGCCGATGATTCTGCTCAGCAGGCCTGCTTTCTATCCGTAAAACCTCGTAAGTCCGACTAGTAGTACAACCTTGGCAGTGGCTGTAAGGAAGTGCGACAGCGCTGTAAACTTTCTTATTTCGATTTCCAGCACTGCGCCCAGTTTTGCGTACACAAATAATTGCAACGAACAGGCGCTGATAACGACGGTTGCCGCTAAGCTGGCTCGTGGACGGAATAAGACGGCACGCTCTGCCGCACTACCGTCACAACAATCACGCGATTTCCGATACGCGCAAATGCACCTGCGGTCGATAATAATGCATGAGCAAGCAGCAGCAGCAGGGGGCTGGGCAGTGGGGGCGTAAGGGCGGGTCCCAATAGTTCGCGTTCTCTTCATTTCGTGAAAAGTAACCCGATTTTAACAAGCGACACCTTGTTTAAGGTTTCGCCAGGATACGTCTGAAATATTGACGTAACCTGGGACACCCTTCACATGCGTCGGGCCATGTACCAAATTTCGGATTGCAAACGTAAAAAAGCCGGAAGGTGCAAGATTCGGGGACGGGGTTCCAAGTGTGTCGCGCCTGGTTATCGCCCCGCTGGCGATGGCGACAACCGGGCGACGTCGCGAATACATCTGCGCGCGCGACGCCATTCCGCATCCGCAACCGAACGCGGCACTAGTTGGACCACTCTGCGCCGACAAAATGGGGTGAGTTTCTGGTTTCCCCACCCCCACCCGCCCAAGAAGCCCCAGAAAACAAGAGGCCCCGCCGAGAGGTCCGTCGAGAAGGCGTGAAAAAAATAAAAACATACACACACAAAAGCATCCCGCGCTCAAATGTGCCCTCTCGTTTCGCTCTGGCACAACGCGAATAGCACGGAATGGGGGGGGGCTTTGCTTCCCGGATTGTTGACTGCCTCCGATGTTTTGTCGCGCTCGCAAGTGCCTACGCGAGGAAAGATTCCCCCGCTTGTTGATTGGCCCCCCTGGCTCGCCGCTGCCAATGTTTGCAAAAGCGGGATGGGTTTCCCTGCCTGCTGTCTTTTGCGCGGTTTGCGAAACTTATGTTTCGCGCATGCTTACATTTGGTAACTGCGTTTGGGGCTGTTGCGCGCAACTCGGTTTTTTCACATGTGGACAATTGGCGTCCCGCTTGTGCGCCACGTGCGCACAGGGACACAATTACAAAGATTTACGGAAACGGAATAGTTTCAGGGATTTGTACCGGGATTCGTAAAATCATGTCCCGTACCGTGAAATGAACTATTGGGACCCGCCCTAAGAGATCGCTGCATTGCCTTGCCTGCCGTGACATGTCTGAAAATCGTTGTGGGGGGGTCGCGTCGCGTACACAACACGGCAATAATGTGTTGGGTTTTCTGACCCATCGCCACAATGCGGCATTATTGGTAGCGTGAGTCGCGGAGGCAATAGTGTGATAAGCCATACAGCTTAAAAAGAAAACCGATATATTCGAACGCATTCATGATTGAAATAGAAGTAGTCATTTCATACATGGGCATCCATACTTTCAATTAACCTGCAGCAACCCCAATGAAACCTTCGCTCCGCCCAATCTTCTCCTTAGCCACTGCAGTTTTTATGAACATAACCATACAGAAAACACCATCTGTCACCCGATCATCGAATAAATACACCATAATGTGGTGCGAATTACTCTGAAATAACGCTGATGGAGAAGGGATTCTCATAATCCCCCTTAGGCCCTGGCGCCGCCGCCGCGGCTGCCGCAGCAGCAGAGACAGAAGCCTGGGGAAGGAAAGCAGCTCCAGCCTCATCCATAAGCAAAGCAGACCCAGTATCCCCCACTTTCAGGGAAGATTCCAGAAGGGAATGCTCAAAACCAGCGCCAGCAGTAGCAGCAGCAGAGGGAGTAGAAGCAGAAGAGGCAGCCGCAGCAGGGGTGGGGAGCGGGAGAGCAGCGGAGCCGGGAGCAGCGCCCTCGGCGTCAAGAAGGGACTTGGCCTCAGCAAGGATGCGGGCCACCTCTGCCATGCTGGGACGGCTCTTGGGCTGGAGGAGACAGTGAGGGGGAAAGAGGTGATTAAAAAAAGAAAAAAAGGTGAAAAATATAAGGAGAAGCGTGTTGGTATCCTCTCTGATGCGATCGAGAGGGTTGCTTGGTTAGGCAGAAGTGTGAGAAAGTGAGCGTGGAAGTGTCGGAAGAGAGAAAGCGCGAGAGCAGGAGAAGGTTCCACCTGCGTGCGCACGCAGCGGTACGCAAGGTCAGCCACCTTCACGAGGCTCTGCATAGAGATAGTGCGACGTACATCTACACATATGTGCATGTTTGTGTATACCCAAATGCCTGCCCATATCTCACCTGTGTGCGCACGCAGCGGTACGCGAGGTCAGCCACCTTCATGAGGCTCTGCATGTGGCGGTCTGAGTCGAGGGTGGGCGCCACTATGGGGCGGATCTGCCCCGACTTGAGGAACGGCTCCGTCTGAAAAGGATTAGGAGAGCAGAAAAGCAGGAGAACAAGGGGATGGGGCAGGGGTAAAGTTGCATGCATGCAGCCATCTGCATCGTGGGTGAGGACTATAAAGGCTTGGTACGCAATTGGAGGGGAGAACAGAAGAAAGAGAAAGAAAGAAAGAAAGAAAGAGAGAAAGAGAGAAAGAAAGAGAGAAAGAAAGAAGGAGAGAAAGAAAGAGAGAAAGAGAGAAAGAAAGAAGGAGAGAAAGAAAGAGAGAAAGAGAGAAAGAAAGAGAGAAAGAAAGAGAGAAAGAGAGAAAGAAAGAAGGAGAGAAAGAAAGAGAGAAAGAGAGAAAGAAAGAAGAAAGAAAGAAAGTAAAAAACATCCAGTGACTGATGGTTTGCTTTAAGAGCAGATGCGGGCGTTTCTGAACCAGCGTGGGCCAATGGTTCCAGGCCAACGTGGGCCGATCTGCTTGACTCACCCACTCCACCAGGTTGAGTTTTTAGGCGCCTCAAAACTAGATCTGCTTGACTCACCCACTCCACCAGGTTGATGAGGCTCTCTCCGCTGCTCTGCAGTCCAGACGAGTCGTCCTCCTGCCAGATGGGCAGCCTCCCGGTGATCAGCTCCAGCAGCACCACTCCGAAGCTGAACACGTCGCTCTTGTCCGTGAGGTGCTGCTTGGTGTAGTACATGGGGTCCAGGTAGCCTGGTTAACAGGGGGAGGGGGGGGGGGGAGGAGGTACAGCAAGCTGGAATGAAGGGGTGAGGATCAGACGTCACTCTTGTTGGTGAGGTGCTGCTTGGTGTAGCTCGTGGGCGAGAATGCAACGTTGCTCTTGTTTAAGTCCTGTGAAGTCCGTTGTAACAAACGAGCTCCACATAAAAACAAAGCGCTACACGTATGGAAATAAGGGTTGAGACAGAAAAGCGCATAGACTCACCAAGAGTGCCCTTGACGCGGGTGCTGATGTGGCTCTTGTCGGTCTTCTCCTCCATGCCCACGCCCGTGCTGCCAGCAGCCTTCTTGCCGAGCTTGGAGAGGCCGAAGTCAGCCACTTTAGCGTTGAAGGAATAGTCGAGCAGAATGTTGGACGTCTTGATGTCACTGCGAGGGGTTGAGATGGGTTGAATGGGGAAATCAGGCACTTCAGGGTTGGTGAGTGCGCCATGGTGAGCTGAACGGAAAGAAAAAGGAGGGAGACACCTAAAACTTGGTTTAAAGCAACCAAAATCTTTAAGTGAAGATCAAATCAAAAGATTCGAGCACCCACCGGTGAATGACGGAGGGAGAGGCCCCGTTGTGAAGGTACTCCAGGCCCCTAGCAGCAGTGATGGCGATGCGCAGACGGCGGTCCCACGAGAGAGACTTCACCCTCACCACATCTGGTGTATATGAAAGAAGGAGAGTGAGAAGGTGAAGAACGTATTCATACGGGTTGAGGGTTTAGAGAGCACGACAGCAGGAGCAACAGCAGTACCACGTACCTCGGAGGTAGTCCTTGAGGGTGCCGTTGGGCGCGTATTCATACACGAGAATCAGCTGGTTGGAGTCCTCGTCGCAGTACCCAATGAGGTTCACCAGGTTCTTGTGGTGCAGCCGGCTCAGCAGCCGCACCTCCGTTAGAAACTCCGAAGCCCCCTGCTGGGACCCCGCCCCCAGCCTCTTCACCGCAACCTCAAACCCAGGCACGGCCGGTTCGGCACCGTCACCTCCCGAGCCTCCGAGCGTGGCTCGGTAGACCTTGCCGAACCCGCCCTGACCGATCAGGTTGCCCGAGGCGAAATCGTCGGTGGCTCGGCGGAGCTCTGAGAGAGTGAAGATGCGCGCGCCGAACAGGCCGGTTCGGGCTGTTGCTTCGGCGTCAAGGTTCTTGAACGCCTTGTGCTTCTCGTCTGAGGTGAGGGGAAGGAGAAGAGGGAGACAGAGAGGGAGCTGAGAGCTAGAGATGTGATGATGCGTGCACTATCCGAGAAAGCACCCCCACCAGCAGCGCCATCAGCAGCAGCAGCAGCGTGAAACCTGAGAGGGACCGTCATAGCACCAGAAACACCAGCAGCTCCAGCAGCACCAGCAACACCAGCAGCACCAGCAGCAATAGCAGCACCAAAAGCGGCACCAGCAGCACCAAAAGCGGCACCAGTAGCACCAAAAGCGGCACCAGCAGCACCAGCAGCACCAAAAAGCCACACCAGCAGCCCAGCAGCACCAAAAGTAGCACCAGCAGCACTAAAAGCCACACCAGCAGCACCAGCAGCACCAAAAGCCACACCAGCATGACCAGCAGCACCAAAAGCCACAGCAGCAGCCCAGCAGCACCAAAAGCGGCACCAGGAGACTACCTGGCGACACATCAGTGGAGCCTTCGCCTCATAGCACCTGATTCCCACGATTCCCAGAGATGAGAAGCATCTGACTGTCTGTCTGACTGACCTTCTCCAGTGGCGCCGAATTTCCCAGAGATGAGCGCAAGGAGGGCACTGTCCGAGAAAGCACCCCCGCCAGGAGCGCCAGAAGCGCCACCATGGGACTTGGAGGAGCCGCCGTTGTAGCCCGCCTCTGCCGCTGCTGCTTCCTGTGCTGCTTGGACCTGCCTCTGGCGGCGGCGTGCCCTCATGACGACAAAGGCGGTGAGAGCCGCGAGGAGGAGCAGAATGATCACCATCCCCACTGCAATGCCGATGCCAAGGGACTGTGGGCGGGGGGGGGGACGTCAGGGTTTGAGGGGAGGGAGGGGGGGGGGGGGAGATGGCGGTGAGAGCCACGAGGAGGAGAAAAAGTATGACCATTCCCACTGCGATGACAATGCCAAGGGACTGTTGTGGCGCGGGGGGGGTGGGGAGGGGAGGGGAGGGAGTTGGTGGGAGGGAAGAAGGGAGAAGTGGTTTTTAGCTTCCGCTGCTTTGATGGGATCGGGGGGGAATAGAGGCGGGATGGCATAGAGGAGAAAACGAGAGAGAATGGAGAGAAAGAGAAGGGGAGACGGGAGAGGAGACTCCAACAGTGGAGGACGACAGGAGCAGCGGGAGCGGGAGTGGTATCGACCCCGAAGGGGGCCGGGAAAGGGAGGGCAGGGCAGCAGAGAAGGGCCAGAGGTAGGGACAGGCTTACAGCAGCGGAGGACGACGAGGGGGCGGTGGGAGCGGGAGTGGTGTCAACAGCCATGAAGGGCGCAGGAGGAGGGGAGGGCAGGGCGGCGGCGCGGAGAACAGCCTGGTTGGCGAGGTCGGTGGGGAGCTGGCGGAAGACCTCGAGGGTGCTGATGAACACGTTGCTGGTAGAGGGGGGGGAAAGAGGGGGGCGGGAAGAGGGGGGGGGGAAGAGGGGGGGGGAAAGAGGGGGGGGAAAGAGAGGGGGGGGAAGAGGGGGGGGGGAAGAGGGGGGGGGGAAGAGGGGGGGGGGAAGAGGGGGGGGGGAAGAGGGGGGGGGGGGGGGGGGGTTGGGTGGAGAGGGGCGGCACTTGTGAGAGCAAGAGCAAGATCGGCCGAGAGGAGAACAGTTTGGTTGGTGAGATCGGTGGGGAGCTGGCGGAAGAGCTCGAAGGTGCTGATGAACACGTTGCTGATAGAGGGGGGGAACGGGAGGGAGAGGGGTGAAGAGGGGTACAGGGTTGGTGCATATGAGAAACAGGCAGGTTTGTACGTTTTAGGACATGAGAGTACCTTTGAGGACATGTAGCCAAAAAGTTTGATTCGGCGCCTGGGGTAGATTTCAAAAAAACGCAAAGCAGAGAAAGAATAAGATTAGAACGAACCACAAGAAGCAAAGAACGAAGCTCACTTGTGCAGGGAGTTGGTGGAGGTGTTTAAGAAGATGTTGAGGTAGCCGGAGGGGCCCGACACGACTGTTGGCGAAGGGGTGGTGGAAGAAAGGGGGGATTAGAAGGTGTTGAGGGAGATGTCCAGGTAAGCGGAGGGGCCTGAGTCCTGACACGACTGTTATGAGGGGAATGAGAAAGGTGGGTGGGGGCGGACAGGTAGCACGGGGCGGACACGACACACGAGGTGTCGAGGAAGGTGTTCAGGTAGCCGGAGGGGCCTGCCTGACTGACATTACTGTTAGAAAGAACAGAGGGACAGAGGGACAGAGGGACAGAGGGACAGAGGGACAGAGGGACAGAGGGACAGAGGGACAGAGGGACAGAGGGACAGAGGGACAGAGGGACAGAGGGACAGAGGGACAGAGGGACAGAGGGACAGAGGGACAGAGGGACAGAGGGACAGAGGGACAGAGGGACAGAGGGACAGAGGGACAGAGGGACAGAGGGACAGAGGGACAGAGGGACAGAGGGACAGAGGGACAGAGGGACGACGTGTGAGAAAGGGGGGGTTGGAGGGGAACCGATATGTGGGAGAGCTCAAGAGTTGCTGAGAAGTACGTCGAGGGCAACACGACAGTGCAGACGTGGGACCGTGTGTTATGAGTCGACTCAAAATAGACTCATGACACACCACACCAGCCAGTGGGCCGAGGGCAACAAATCCGTGCAAACGTGCGATTGTTGAGGGAGGAAGGGAGGAAGGGAGGAAGGGAGGACGGGAGGGACTTACCGTTGAGGGAGATGGATGGAATAGGGCACGCTAACACCAGCCACACTAAGCGATCAACATCCACAGCAGGGTGATAGAAGATTTGAGGGGGGAGGGGGGAAGGGAGGGACTTACCATTGAGCGTGATGGAGTAGGGCACGCCAACACCAGCCACACTGGCGAGGTCCAGCTCCTTGAACAGCAGAGTGCCGTCCACGTAGAAGTCCAGCAGACGGGCGGTCTAGGGGGAGTAGGAGGAGAGGAGGGGGAATTGATGCAGGTGTGGGAAGAAGGGGGATAAGGGGGGGAGGGTGGGGGGTGGTGTCAGTGGCAGCTCCATGCGCAGCAGAGCGCCATGCACGTAAGTCGCGTGATAGAAGTCTAGATTTGAGACGCCTCAAAACTAGCTCCATGCGCAGCAGAGCGCCATCCACGTAGAAGTCCAGCAGCCGGGCCGTCTGACGGCGGTGAAGAAGAGAGGCGGAGAACAACAGCACTAGGTGAGGGGTTCAGAAAACATTGGCGAGGACCGCCCTTGAGAACACTCCGGCATACTGCGCGGAGGGCAAGAGAACAAGGAGAGACAGCACATGCATAACAAAGGAAGAGGAGGAGGAGGAGGAGGAGGAGGAGGAGGAGGAGGAGGAGGAGGAGGAGGAGGAGGAGGAGGAGGAGGAGGAGGAGGAGGAGGAGGAGGAGGAGGAGGAGGAGGAGGAGGAGGAGGAGGAGGAGGAGGAGGAGGAGGAGGAGGAGGAGGAGGAGGAGGAGGAGGAGGAGGAGGAGGAGGAGGAGGAGGAGGAGGAGGAGGAGGAGGAGGAGGAGGTATTGGGAACAACGGGCGGGGAGAAGTTGGTGAAGGGAGACGGACGGGGACGCACCAACGTGAAGGGGAAACACGGAGTGGGCAGTGGGGGGGAGGAAGAGGAGGAAGAGGAGAAGGAAAGGACTCACGTAGTAGTACCAGAGCTCCTCGAAGCCAAAGTCAATGCGGTACGCAGTGTTGGGATCAACGGGCAGGGAGAAGTTGATGAAGGTGTTGCCGTTGTACCCGGCGTAGCTGGAATACTCCACAGATTGCAGACCAGCCTGTAGTGGGGAAGAGAAGTCATTGCGCCGGAGGGCAGGGATGGGGGTGTATGATGGTTATGGTTGGGGAGAGGGCATGGGGTAGTTCAGGAAGGTGCTGCCTTCGTACCCTGCATGCATAGCTGATGCATTTCACCAAGTGCAGACCGGCCTGCAGGGGGGATGCCCCCGGTCTGCAGGGGGGAAGGTACATGGGAGGGGCCTTGTCTGCATTGTCAACAGTCTGTGGCCACTGTGCTAGAGCCACGTGGGTGTTGTTGTCAGCGGTCTGTGACCAAAAGGGGCTTCTAGAGGGGCTGGTGGTCCTTGGGCGAAGAATGGGCTTCTTGGGGAATAGAGAGAACCTACAGTAGCACCCTACAGGCTCGAGGGAAGGGGTCCGGTAGCACTCTAGTGGTACCTAGAGACTAAAGGCTTTACTGTGGTTGAACTTTGAGTCGACTCAAAAATCACTTGAGGGAAGGGGTCCAGTAGTGGCATATAGAGCCTAGAGAGCCTTGCCGTAGCGAGGTCGAGGGGGTACCTCAAAGAACCGTGTCTGCATCCTCTCAGTCTGCCGCCACTGCATGGGAGCCACGTGAATTTTGTTGTGGCGCTGGGACTAGGAGGGTCCTTCAGAGGCGTGGGAGGGTCCTTCGGAGGACTGGGAGGGTCCTTCGGAGGCGTGGGAGGGTCCTTCGGAGGCGTGGGAGGGTCCTTCGGAGGCGTGGGAGGGTCCTTCGGAGGCGTGGGAGGGTCCTTTGGAGGACTGGGAGGGTCCTTCAAACTGGGAGGGTCCTTCGGAGGACGTGGATGTTGTTGTGGCGCCGGGACTGGGAGCGTGCTTTGGGGAACTGGGGATCGATTGGGGAAACGGAAGGCCCTTGGCGTCTTCTCTAAACGGAAAGAAGCTTACCGTGGTCAAGTCAAGAGGGTACATGAAAGGGGGCTTGTCCGCGTTGTCAACCGTCTGCGGCCACTGTGCGGGAGCCACGTGGGTGTTGTTGTAGCGCCGGGACCCGGGGTCCGTGGGCGTGTAGAGGGACTGCGGAAGCAGGTTCCAGATGCGCTGGGTGAGGTCCGAGATGGGCAGGAAGAGCCCGCAGCCAAAGCGGTAGTCCGTGGCTGGAGGGGGAGGGAGGAGGGGAAAGAAGGAGAGAGCTTGAGCAGCGTTGATTGAGCGGAAGGGAAAAGGGGCGGAAGCAGGGGGCAGAAGCAGGGGAATGCAGCAACGTACCCATGATGCGCGAGGAAGCAGTGGGCGCGGAGAGGTTGTACATGCCAGCTGTCAGCGGCACGACCTGCGGCGAGCAGACAGGCACGGGGGCGGGGGGGAAAGGGGTGGTGGTGGAGGGGGAAGGGGGGGGGTTGGGGGGGAAGGGGGGGGGGTTGGGGGGGGAAGGGGGGGGAGGCGGGGGAGGAGAGAGAGAGAGTAAGGCAGGGCCGCATCGTGGCTGTAGCAGTGGGCGCGGGGAGGCTGTCCATGGCAGCTGTGGGTGGCACGACCTGAGGCGAGCAGACAGACCGGCACGAGGACAGAGTGTGTGCGTGAGAGAGGAGGTGGGGGAGACGAGGGTGAGGTATGGGCCGCGTGGCTTTGGGTCTGCTTTTGAGTCGACTCAAAAGCCGTATGGTTTCGAGTCGACTCTAAAGCAGGAAGCATTGGGCAAGGAGAGCTTGTATATGCTGGCTGTCAGAGGCACCACCTGCAGGAGGGAGGATAACCGACAGGCAGTCGGAGAAAGACGGGGGCGGTGGGTGTGAAGGGAGGGAGAAAGGGTGAGGCGTGAGCAGAAGGTGCTGTGGCACG
This sequence comes from Closterium sp. NIES-67, assembly GCA_027943415.1. Taxonomy (NCBI): domain Eukaryota; kingdom Viridiplantae; phylum Streptophyta; class Zygnematophyceae; order Desmidiales; family Closteriaceae; genus Closterium; species Closterium sp. NIES-67. The sequence goes on along the minus strand of BQMB01000399.1, from coordinate 36,473 downwards.
GTGTGGTGCAGTGCTGAGCGGTGGAAAGAGCAACTCACTGCAATAGCACTGATCATGGGCTCGCCGACCTCCCCCCGGATGAAAGCGATGTCCACAGCGCCGTCCAGCACCGGCACGATGAACTCCTCCACTCGCACGCTGCCACGTGGCACGCTGTAGTTGGTCAGCACTCGCGTGCCCTCCACCGCCACGTGGAAGCGGCGGAGCCTGGCTGACGTGTACACAATCTCGGCAAAGTAGAGACGGAGGAACACGTTGGCAGGGGGCCCAGGGACCTGAGGGGGAAAAGGGTGGGAGAAGGGTGGGAGAAGGGTGGAGAAGGGTGGGAGAAGGGTGGGAGGAGAAGGGAGGTGGGAGGGGAGGGGAGTGTGAAGAGGAGCGGTTGAGGTTGTGGTATGTAGGGTGAGACGCACTAGCTGTAAGGAGAGACAACAGGTAAACAAACCCAGCAAAAGTACAGAAATCACCGGCACTGAGTAGGTGGACACGTTTCGACCCGCCTCATCGAAGTACCGCACCGTCTCAAACACGCGCGCATCCACCCCAGGCGGACACAGATGCGCAGACAGCAAAGGCAGAGCAAGCTCGGAGCAGGTGGACTCACCGGCACGGAGTATGTCGACACATTCCGCCCCGCCTCATCGAAGTACCGCACCGTCTCAAACACGCGCGCATCCACCCCAGGCGGCGTCTTCATGAGCCCAGTCTCAGTGAACTCCACCTTCCCATACCCCATCCTGCCCGCCGGCTCAGTCCCATTCATGCTCGTTTTCAGCACCCGCGCCTTGAAACTACGCCCGAAGCTGCCCGAAAAAGTATCGGCCGCCCAGGTGTAGAGCGGGTTGGCAAGCGACTCGTTACTGCCGCAGTTGATGTACGTTCCCTGCATGAAAGCCACGACCGGCGGGGGCGGTGAGGGGAACGGCGGGGATGGCGGCACGATCCGCTGGAAAGCTGCCTCTCCGGGCTTCACTGGGTTACCATTGACGTCCGTCCCGGTGTCATCAGGTGTCGCGCCGGGTTTCGTTTTATTTGCGCTGGTCGTGACGTAATTCTGGAGAGTAGAGGAGTTGGCGGGAAAGGGAAGGCCCGTGACGTTAGTGTCAGGGGTGATGGTGCCGTTGACTATTTCCTCCACAAACAACCCCATGTCCTTGTGAGGCGGAGGGGGTGCCCCTGCTGCCCCTGCTGTCCCTGCTGCTGCTGCTGATGGGTCCGGGCCCGATCCGGGCTGATCCTGCAGCGCCCTGTGGCGCCTTGCCACGTGGCTGCTTGAGAGCCGTCCACCTTTGCCGCCGCGGATTGCGGAGCTGGAGATGAAATCGAGACCGTTGGTGAGGCGGATGGGCACAGCACCGCCAGCGCCAGCAGCGGCAGCGGCGCCAGCTGCACCAGCAGCACCAGCAGCGGAAAGGGCGGAGAGGGTGAGGGAGAGCAGCAGCAGGAGGAGGAGAGGGGACGGCAGCATGGCGGATATTAACCTACGGCGGCACCCAGGTGACGCCATGCTTTTAGATAAATAACAAACTTATTAACTTAATTCCTTGACACGGGGGGCCCTTAAAAACCAGTCACTAATAGTAATGGAGAAATCCACGTCCCAGAGAGCACATAAAAGTACTGGACTTGGAACCGACTGTCCAGCTCAGACTCGGATTCAACTGAGCGCCGGCTGAAAACGAACTGAAACGGGCCCAGCTGTGCAGCTCAGAGTCAACCTTGATTTTGCAGGGTGTTTTTGAGAATTCTCAAAAACACTCTGAGCGCCGATTGAAAACGAACTGAAACGGGCCCAGCTGTGCAGCTGAGAGTCAACCTCAGACTTATAGCCTATCAGGCGCAGGGAAACTCCAGCGCGGACGGGGCTTTCAACGGACTGAGTGTAGCAGAAGGGATTAAGTACAGAGTATAGCTAAGCCACTCCCCTTGCCGCGCTGTGGAGCGGGGCAGTTGTAGGGCTGAACAGTTCTGGCGGTAGCCTCTACTAGGCATTGTCCGTTCTGGCGGTAACCTCTCCTGGCAACGCCTAGGAGCTGTTTTCTGTTTTAACCCCTCAATCGCCACCACCTCCTCCTAGCAGCTTCTCCTCCTAACCTCTCCGTCTCCTAATATTCGTTCCCGCATCTCCTCCCGCCTGCTTCTGCTCCCCCCCTTCCCCTCCACCTCCCCCCCACCCCAACTGTGCTGCTGCTAGGAGCTGTTTCGCGCGACCCGCCTCACAGCACTGCTGTTGCGCTGCTGCCGCCATGCGCAGCTGGCAACATGAGGAGCCCGGGATTCGTCGTGTCGCGATGCTACCGAGGTGACTTTTTGAGTCGACTTAAAAGTCACCCGGGATTCGTGTCGCGATGCTACCGCCGGGCGCTGGCAACAGGAGGAACCCGGGGTTCGTGTGCGAGCCCCCGCGATGCTACTATCCCGGTGCGTTGACTCGAGTGCTTGTTGACTCGCTCGCGGAGGAGCAAGATCGGTACAGAATGGTTCTTCTGACTCGCTAGTGGTACGCACAAAGGCAGCACCCGGCGCGGATTCAGTGATGCACACTGAAGCGGCGCATGGCGCGGGCTCCTGAGAGGAGATGAAACGGCCCTTTTTAGGAGATGAAACGGCCCTATTAGAGGAGATGAAACGGCACTTTGAGACCTGCCGCTGTACAGCGCTCGATTTGCAAGTTGCAACTGGGTGGGATCTTCTTGGCTCGGGGTCGCGTGGCAACCGCTCTGCCGGAGCAGACGAGCCGCTCGTCCGGCGAACGAGCAGTTTGCGGGCTTCCCAGGGTCTCCCCCCCTGGTGTCTCTAATGGCGACGCGACCTGGGAGTTCGTGAGACTCTGCTGCGACGCTGCATGCGGTGAGCCTGAGCACGCGAGCTGCCAGGTAGAGGCCTCGAAACGACCCCCCCTCCCCTCCCCCCGCCCTCCTTGCGCGGGGAGCCCCCGCCATCGGCACTGTCGCGCAAGCTCGCGCAACATCGGCTGGGTCGCAGAGATGGTTTCGGGAGACGAAACGGCACTAACGGGAAAATGCCTCGAGAACCTCCTAAACTGGAATCCTCCATGGAATAAGTGGGGGGTACAGTACACGCATGCATGACCGTTTCGTATCTGTTCGTTGCTCCATGGCTTGCGGGCATTTCGATGGAAGATGAATCGTCGCGTTGTCATCACAGGCAGCAGACCTGCTAAATTCTGAACCCTTTTGTGGAGGCATTCCGTTCCGTCCACGTGGTTGACCTATTATTCGTACACTTTGTGAAACGCATTGGAATTGGTATAGGAGACCGTGGATATGTCAACCACAACACAATGTTGTGAAATATTTGTGCGCTTCTTGGATAAAGATTTCAATTTATTACCGTACATTTAACATGAATTTGCAAGGCGTTTCTTTTGAGAACGCTAAAAACTCGCTACGCGATGTACCATACTCCTCCAACAATGTGCTTCTCCCTTTCTTCCTATCAAGCTGTGCTCGGTACACCAGCAAACAAGAGCACTCTCTTCATTGTTTTTCCTGATTTCCCTGGTCTCCCCTGCAAGCAGGTGGGCACAAAGGCTCGCACAAAGTGCGCTCATGTTGCCACTTAGGATAGGACGGGGGGGGGGGGGCATACTGTAAGCCTAGGCCAGTGCTGGCACATGGTTGCGACAATGACAATGGATGTGTTTTATGGAGGAAGTGCTAAAAGGCGATAAAAGGCTATAGGTAGGCCTATGTACAGATGCAAGGACCAAGGGAAATGAAGGGGCAAAATGAGAGGAGGGCCGGAGGGGACAATAGCTGTCAAGGTACGGCACTGCCACACCACACCAGCCTCTCCTGTCACCATCCAGCTGATATCAACGAACCAGACTCGAGTCATTCCAGTCCAGAGCCGGCTTCTCGGCCCACCAACTCAACCAGTAGCACGGGTCAAAGCTCGACCCGTGTTTCGGAGGACCACAAATCCTGCCAACATTGCCATGAACTGGAATCAGTCTATTCTAGCGCCAGCTTCTCAGGCCACCAGCACCGCAGCCAATGATTCGAGGCAACTCAAGATTCCAACGGTCCAAGTCATTCCAGCGCCGGCTTCTCAGGCCACCAGTCCAGCCAGTAGCACGAATCGAAGCTCGACCCTGACGTGCCTGTCACTGTAGCAGGCCCTGCCACGTCATCACCGTCATCGCTGGTCATCGACGTCACCGACCAATCATCTCCCTCCTCCTCCCCTTCCGCCACATCTGATCCTATTCCAGCTCCTCCAACCCCGGCCACTTTCCCAACACCATTACTACCACCACTGCCACCACCAACACCCCCTCCTCCTCCTCCTCCTCCTCCTCCTCCTCCTCCTCCTCCTCCTCCTCCTCCTCCTCCTCCTGCTGTTGTTGCTCCTCCTCTTGCTCGTCCACTGGAGGTGGTCCCAAGCCAGGTATTCACATCGATTGAGAGGGAGATGTTGGGGTTCCAACGCCCGCCAGGGACTTTACAGCTAGCACTCCGCCCAAACATGCTGTCTGCAAGTGCTATTCCCACACCCCTGGTAGTACTGCTGCCACCGCTACCACCACGGCGATTGCCACTGCTGCTAGCGAAAGCTCCGCTGCTGCTGTTGCTGGCTTCCCTCCCTCCTCCCCTCTTTGTAAGCACGGGGTCGCTGTCTCGGGACCACGGGTGCAGTATCGGGAGCACACGCATGGTTCGGAGCACGTCTGATATAGTCACAACGCCCTCGAGCACAGGGCCGGATGGTGCAAAGTTATAGGGGGTTTTGGCAGGAGGCTCATCTGATGTAACAGTACTCGCATCCTCGTGTGGAAAATTCTCGCTAGAAAGTGATTCTTTATGGTGTGAAGCCGCAGGGAGGGGGTGGATGGGAGGTGGTTTGACGACCCATATGCGATGCACTCGATTGGTGACTAGCAGGGAGAGCACGTGACGCAACGTTGCAGCACTGGATTGGGGGGCAAGGGAAGTGCGGAAAGAGCAGGGGCATGAGGCGGAAGCACGGCCATTAGAACAACCCCGTCACTCCTCCCCCACTCACAACCCCTTTCTCTCACCCTCTCCCTCACACACTCTTTCTATCCCCCTCACTCGTTTCTCTCGCTATCCCCTTCTACCTCCCCTCCTCCCCTTAATATTCAAACACTCACCTAGTGCATGTAACCAGCTTTATAAAACTGCCTTCACATAATTCTCAGAGAGCAGCAAACTTATTCAGGCTTGATTAGACAGAGAGGAGAAAAAACTGGTACGCGCTTGTGAAACACTCACCTAGTGCATGTAACTAGCTGTGTCTCCCCCACTCCGTCCGCCTCTGTTCCCCTTGATGGGCCCCCAGCTGCCCCTGACCCTGTCTCTGCTGTTGCTCCGGCTACAGGTGCGTCTGTAACCGGTTTTTGAGGCGCTTCAAAAATTTCTCCCGCTATAGGTGCATCTGTAGCTGTAACCGGCGCCCTTGCTGCTGCTGCTGCTGCTGCTGCTGCTGCTGCTTCTGATGCTGCTTTGACTGCTGCTGATTTGCACGAGAGGAATTCGGCTACTGTGGTGGTGGGTGTGAGAGACAGGATGGTACTAATGTCCACCTGGTGGCAAGGGCAGAGGAAAGGGGTTTGGGGTGATACGGACGTAGCAGCAAAATTATGCAAGGGCGAGGGCAGGGGAAAGGGGAAAACAACGACTGAAAGGTATACGACACACTGGCACACGATAAGACACGCCCATCCATGGGGCAGAGAGGACATGGGTATGGGGCATGCCCCATCCATGGCCCAGAGAGGACAGGTGAAGGCAGAGCATGGGGCGATGTGTTGCTCTGCTGATAGCATGCGTGATTCATGCCTCGCGTGTTGGACATAAGAGGCTGAAAGCGTGCCTAGAAGCGCACTGCCACGTTCCCCCATGGGCAACTGAGGACGGAATGCACGCTCGCTCGCTCGCACGCTCGCTCGCACGCTCGCACGCACGCACGCACGCACACACACGCACGCACGCACGCACGCACACACACGCACGCACACACACGCACACACGCACGCACGCACCCACACACACCCACGCATGCATGCACGCACGCACAAGCGCGTTGATCATGCACAAATCACGCCTCACCTGTTTGACATCAGAGGCCGAAAGCGTGTCTAAAAGCACACTGCCACACCCCCCCATGGGCCACTGAGGCAGCACGGCAGAAGTCCCAGCCCTCTCCTTCTTCTCCTCCTCATCCCCCTCCTCCCCCGCATCTGCCCGACCTGCCTTGGGCCGAACCACTGCCACGGCGCTTATCTGCGAGGGTTAAGGGTTTGGGGGTGGAAGAGGGGGGATCAGGGTGAAAGGGAGGAACAGAACGGGTGGTCGGGCTGCAGCAATGCAGAGGGGGCCGGGGGGGGGTGGTTCGAAGGGGGATGGCTTTTAAGACGTCTCAAAACTCAACTTCTTCCACACAGGGACAATCGGCAGGATGAGTGGGTGGCTAGTTGAAAGGGCTGCACCAATGCAGAGGGAGGGCAGGGCGTGGTGGGTTGAAGGGGAATGGGGTAGTGATAAGTCTTGAGATGTGCTAAAAAGGGTTGGAAAATGAAACTTGTGTCGGGTTGCACTACAGTGAAACCGTCCAAAAAGGGGATGGATGGAGAGGCAGAGCGAACCAATGGTGTTTATACCCACCCCCTTGGTTATTACCTCTCGCTAGAGACCGTCATCCCAGCCACTCACCCCCCCGGTTCGGAAGGCGTCCAGACGAGGGGTGGATGGAGGATGGATGGAGAGACAGAGACGCCTGACTGACTGCGAGGCAGAAGACTACCTGCTTAGTCGTCACCTCCCACTAAAATCACCCCTACCGCATGCACTCACCCACCCCTCGGATCCGAAACATGTTGAAGGCGTCCAAAAGAGGGGTGGATGGAGGATGGAGAGACAGAGACGACTGGAGGCATACACACACACACCCACCCCCTTCCTTGTCGCCTCTCGTTATAAGCCTTTCCTATTACTGCTGCATTCACCCACCCCTCGGATCCGAAACATGTTGAAGGCGTCCAAAAGAGGGGTGGATGGAGGATGGAGAGACAGAGACGACTGGAGGCATACACACACACACCCACCCCCTTCCTTGTCGCCTCTCGTTATAAGCCTTTCCTATTACTGCTGCATTCACTCACCCCTCGGATCCGAAACATGTTGAAGGCGTCCAAAAGAGGGGTAGTCGGAGAGACGGAAACGACCGAGGGCCAGACGAGGCCAATGTCATCGATGCTGCAATTGGGGAATAAAATCGACACTGACGATGAGAAAATGGCCCATACAGGTCTCGAACCTGTGACCTTCGCGTTATTAGCACGACGCTCTAACCAGCTGAGCTAATAGGCCGATGCTGATGTGTGCACCATAACAATAATGATACAAATGAACAAGCATGAGCATGGCTGTGTTTTGTCATTCCTCATTCAGCTGTGGGGCATGGCTGTGCTTCCGACATGGTGGTTTTTCTTTTTAGGTGCCTTGGTATGGGCATGGCTGTGCTTTCGACATGGTGGATTTTCTTTCTAAGTGCCTTGGTATGGGCATGGCTTGTCAATTGGACATACCTCAGCCAGCGCCAGGCCCAGCAGCCCAGATGCTTGAGCATGAACTCAGCGATGGCCATCTGAGACAGCACGCAGGACTCTTCCCTGCCACGCCACCCTCCCCCCAGCGTACCACGTTGCAGCTGGTACCTACCTTTTAGCTAGCGCCAGGCCCAGCAGCCCTTCGTGCTTGAGCATGAACTCGGCAATGTCCAACTGCGACAGCACGCGGTACTCCTCCCCTGCCACGCCACCCTCCCCCCCCAGCTGCGACTGCAGCAGCGACGGCATGGGCATGGCCGTGCTCTGGTCGTGGTCCCGGGGGCACACGTTGGGAACCAGAGCGCGGTGGAAGCCCCGGGAGCCGAGCATCTCCATGGCTTGGAACACCCTGAGAGGCGTGAGGGGGGGGGAAGGGGGGTTGAGGGCACAAGGAAGGAAGGGGTAAGGAGGAGAAAGCAACGCTTAAATGAGGGCATGGGCGTGGCCGTGCTCTGGTCGTGGTCCCGGGGGCAGATGTTGGAAACCAAAGCGCGGTGGAAGCCCCTAGAGCCGAGCATCTCCATGGCTTGGAACACTCTGAGAGGCGTGGGGGGGAGTGGGGGGGGGGGTCAGCAAGCAGAAGTGAGGGGCATGGGCATGGCAGTGCTCTGGTCGTGGTCCCGGGGGCAGATGTTGGAAACCAAAGCGCGGTGGAAGCCCCTAGAGCCGAGCATCTCCATGGCTTGAAACACCCTGAGATACGGCAGAGGGGAAATGGAAGGTGGCATCGGCATGGCTGTGCTCTGGTCGTGGGCATGGGGATCTCTGGTCATGGTCACGGGGGCAGTCGTTGGGGATGAGAGCTCGGTGAAAGCCCCTGGAGCCCAGCATCGCCAGCTAGGGACACTCTGGGATAGGGGAGAGAGGGAAGGTGGGTGGGCTGTTGGATAGCAGAAGGAAGGAGCGAGGAGGAGAGCAGGCAGTTCGATTGGGGCAAGGAAGGACGTGAATGGGGCAGGGGCAGGGCAGTGCTGTGGTCATCATGACCACATGGATGGGCGGACACGTGTTGGGGGGGGATGAGGGCGCGGAGGAAGTCCCTAGAGCCCAGCATCGCCCAGCGTGTTGTAGTCAGCACCCCTGCATAACTTCACTCCATTTTCACCTCTGCATGACTCACCTCACCAGCATTGAGCGAGTCTTCTCGTCTTCTCCACAATACCCCCCTGCCCTCCACAGCATGTGGATTGGATACCCTCAAACTCAACCCCCAAGACTCACGTGGCATGGGGATCCAGCACCAGCATCGTGCGAGTCTCCTCTGTCCGCCCCATCACATCCGCCACACGCGCCCCTTTCAGCCACTCCAACTGCCCCACTCCACTGCTTGCACGGCTCCCCTCACCCTTCCCTGCCCCCTCACCCTTCCCTGCCCCCTCACCCTTCCCTGCCCCCTCACCCTTCCCTCCCCCTTCACCCTTCCCTCCCCCTTCACCCTTCCCTGCCCCCCCACCCCCGCCTCCCCCTTCCACCCCTTCCTCTCCTCCCCTCCCTTCACCCCCTCCTTCTCCCTCCCTTTCCGCATCCTCCCCGCTCTGCTGCTCCGGAATCGGCTCCAGACTAGCGCCAGGGATACTCCCACTGGTAAAGCTGCTGCCATTGCTGGTGGCGGCTGTGGCGGTGGCGGCTGTGGCAGTGGCGGCAGCAGTGGTGGTGTTGCAGCGCCGGGCGATGAAGATGGTGATGTCGATCACTGAGACCTGCGGTAGGGAGTGCAGTGAAGCGTGCACAGGGATTCTTAAGCACGGGAATTTGCGCCACTCCGGTCACCACCAGCTATGCCACTGCTGCTGGTGGCGGCTGTTGTGGTGGCAGCAGTGGTGGTGTTGCATCGCCTGGCGATGAGGATGGTCATGTCGATCACTGAGATCTGAGATGGGGAGTGAACATGCAAGCAAGCACAGAAGTTGCCGAGCAGTGGGTTTCGTGCCACTACAGCCGCTGCTGGTGGTGACAGCAATGGTGGTGGTGGTGCGTTTGGCAATAAATATAATGATGTCAATTACCAATATTCCTGAGAGCACGGATGCATGGTGCTAACTCGAGTGTGCTTAAAAATGAGCAAAAAGCGCACGAATTTTACGTGAAGAGAGACGCTTGTGGTGTGGCTGTGGGCCCTTATCCATCCTTTTTCACTCGTCCTTTATTCCTCATGCTCAGAAGGATAACCCTGTTGCTCTTAGGAAACAAGTGGATACTCTCTAGCCACGGCGCATCGCGTACTTTTCTTCTTTTCATAGAAGGTAGTTTTACGTAACTTTATGACCTCTCCATCCTCACACGCGCTCCAAACGTACAATATTAATTACCTTGAATGTCAGGAAACTCACCATTCCTATAAATTTAGTTTTAGAAGGAGTCATGAGCCGAGGGTACTCCTGCGTTCGTCGCGTGGAGGCGGAAATCGCCGACATCTGCGCGAGCAGGCGCCTCTGCGCGACTTGCGCCAACTTCTGCGCGGACCACGGCTGCGCGGACCACGAGCACGCTCTTGCAAGGACTCACCATGCCGATAAAACGCATGTTCGAGGGAGCCATGAGCCGAGGATACTCCTGCGTTCGTCGCGTAGAGGCGGAAATCGCCGACATCTGCGCGAGCAGGCGCCTCTGCGCGACTTGCGCCAGAGACGGCGCGGAGCGGACGGGCATGGCGGTGATGTTGTGGCGGCGGAGCAGGTCCAACGCGGTATGGATTGACGCGTTAGCGTCCACGGATACGAGACATTTCTTTCCGGCCACTATGTCTTTGACGCACGTTGAGCGCAGAACCTTCGCCATAGCGATCGATTCGGCGTTACAGAAAGCACAGCCTGTGAAGATAGGAGATGATGCTAGCAGCCTCGATTCTTAGAAAGGAGCCGTACTAATTTGCGACGGTTGGGACGCTACCTTTTTTTCTATATCCAGACACAGAAATGCATATTGGGCTCCTAGATTTCAATGAAGAAGCAACTATCCCACATTCTAGAGCTTGTGCTAAAGCAAGAAAGCATCTGACACACATCCGTGGTGTTGGCTGTGTGGGGCTTCTTGAATTAGAGGAACCAGTTTGCACGGAGCGCGTTCCTCAAGGTTCTCCAGGTTTGGGGGGATTACAGTACTTCCCAAATCAACCAACCCAACCTAAGTGTCGCTGCTCTGGACTGGGAGCTCGTCGGCGATTGTGGGTGCACCAGCCAGACCCACAATGCCAGAATCGATTTGAGGGAAAATTTCCCAATGCCCAGCATATGTGTTCAGGCCATGACGTGTTTCTGATATCATCCAGCTTGGAGCTGATCCAGTCAACGCTACTGTATCGGGAGCAACTTTGCACGCGGACTTCATTTTGATGACCGAAAAGAGCTCACATTCAGCAACGAAGGTGTATTTCTTCACTTGTTCATAAGTTGCTTCGTTTGGTGTAGCTCGCGTCCAACAACGCGAATTTCGTACAGCCTGGAGATCGCGTCGCCCTCTGATTGGCTTGTAAGTGAGTGCTGTCGTAACATCAGCCAGAAAGTATCGTGCCACGTGGCTAAGCAACTTTTAACGAGATCCCTTTTTTGCCTGATATTTGCCACCGACAACAGCCAGCACAGCCAGACCAGACCAGAGTTTAGGAAAAAGCGCCACGAATCACACCAACGCAGCACCTGTTAGGGAATGTGGAGCCGAGGGGCGCGTCAGGATCAGAGTTTGGGAGGGGTGCAGTGTTCTTGTGAGGGAAGGAAGCCCTACCATCGAATGGGCTTGGCTGATCTCCGATCAAAACTAGTTTCTCCCTTCCAGGAGCTTCTAAACAGGCAAATACAGCTCCAACAATCGGCAGGCAACCAGCACATCTTTGCTCTAGCCGTCTCCAGGCCCCACACTCCAGAGACCTGGCTCTAGGTTCCAGGCTCCAGTCTCCTGACTCCAGACTCCGGGCTCCAGGCTCCAGTTCTTAGCACAGAGCTGATCCTGTAACAGCGGTTTATTAGTTTGTTTCCGTTGGCGACTCTTCCCCACCATGTCGGCCGCCTCATCTGTCCAGCTGTTTGTGCGAATCACTCCGGCGTGTCGGAGAACCTCCTTGCCTCGGACTAGCACTTATAAAGAACAACAGTCACCGTCGAGACTGGCGTCCGTAACCCGAACCAAGATACCTCTCCGCTCCAGCCGAACCAACCCACGCCCCTCCACTTCTCGAATGAGCTGCATCAGCCAAGCGAGCCCTAGCCCCTCACCATCCTCACCTTCTTCAGCAGAATCCATAGCGCGTAAGGGTCTGTTTTCGAAATCTCCCAGTCGAGATGGTGTACAAGCCGAAGCTTCCGCTTCCACCATCGCCCCTCTTGAAACGCAATCCCCCATGAGCACATCCTCGTTACCCACAGCGATCGAGGATTTCCCCTTGAGCCCGAATCCTCTTCCTGACAGCCAGCCTGCTCGCGCTGTGGTATCTCTAGAACGGGGAATCAATAAGCTGATCACCGACGCCGCGTTTCACATCTTAAACACCTTCTACGGGACCACCGAGCGCGCGTACGCTCGCTTCTACGTCCTCGAAACGATCGCGCGCGTTCCGTACTTCTCGTACGTTTCGATCCTCCATCTGTACGAGAGCTTCGGCTGGTGGCGGCGGATCGAGTTCCTTAAAGCCCACTTTGACGAGAGCGTGAACGAGACGCATCATCTGATGATCATGGAGGCGCTTGGCGGCGATCGCAGCTGGATGGATCGATTCGTCGCACAGCACATCGCCGTGGGTTACTACTTCTTCGCGATTTTCTGCTACCTGATCAGCCCTCGCATGGCGTATCATCTGTCGGAGCTGGTAGAGGAGCATGCGTATGAAACGTATGATAAATTCCTCATGAGCCAGGGAGAGCTTCTCAAGACACAGCCGGCTCCGGAGGTACACTCCGTCCCCGTTATTATTCAACTCTCATTGTTCAGCTAACGTGTCCAGACTATGTCGTGTACCCCCATCGTGCGTTGCATGTCCACATTCTTTCTGCATACCACTCTTCTGCAGCAGGTTATGTCTGTTTCCAGCTATCTCCGTTCCTGACCCCACTCTCTCCTTTTCCCTCTTTTCATATCCGAGTCCTTTTCCCCTCTCCCGTGGCCGTTCCCCTCTTGTTCAGGTGGCCGTCAGCTACTACAACGGGGGTAATCTGTACCGATTTGACGGATTTCAGGTGCAGCCTGACACGTCACGGCCGTCTCCCCTCGTGGAGAGTCTGTACGACGTGTTTGTGAACATTCGGGACGACGAGGCGGAGCACTGCAAGACCATGCGCGCATGCCAGGCAGTGCAGAGAGGGAAAGGTGAGCTTCCAATCTGGAAAGTGAGCTTGCCTTGCTGTGGGGCGATGTGAGCTTGCAATGGTCACACGAAATGAGTTGATAGGGTGTGTTGAGGTGTCTCACGAAGCACATGTCAGGCACCAGAGGCCGAGAAAGATGAGTTTCCAGTAACCAGATGACACGTCACGGCCATCACCCAGCGTGGAGAGTCTGTACGACGTGTTCGTGAACATTTGGGACGACGAAATGCCCAAATGTGCGCATGACTATGCGCGCATGCCAGGCGCCACAGACAGGGAAGGTGAGCCTCCAATGGGGAAACGTGAGCTTGCTACAGGAAAAAGGTGAACTTGCTACAGGGAAAGGTGAGCTTGCTACAGGCTAAGGCTAGCTTGCCTTGTAGTGGGGCAATGTGAGCTTGCAATAGTCACGCAAAAGGAGTTGCCAGGGTCTGTTGAGTCGTCTCAAGAAGGCACATGTCAGGCACCAGAGACCAGAAAAGGTGAGTCCCCTCCCAAGTAACCATATGACATGTCATCGCCATCACCCCGCGTTGAGAGTCTGTGCGGCGTGTTTTTTAACATTCAGGATGACAATGCAGAGGACTGCAAGTCTATGCGCATGTGCCATGCACTGCAGACAGGCATCTGACCATAAGGACTCCCCTTGTGTGTGCTGCGGTTGCTTGCAGGGCTGCATGACGTGGGGTGCTCAGGTGTGGTGGAATGCGCAGTGACTTCGTCGTCTGCTGCTGACCGGATGCCTGTGGACTGAGGGAAGTGTTCCCAAAACCTCGAGTTTCACAGTGTGGGAAGCTAGGTGTTGCAAAATGTGTAGTGGTGTCCTCATCTGCAGCAGACGGATGCCCCTGGTTGAGATTTATAGAGAACAGGGATGCCTGGGTCAATTGGCTTTGGCACTAGTTTCTACAATGTAAAAATGTGGGAATCTTGTGGAATACCATATCACATTTAAAATAATATTTTTTATGGGCACAGGGTACATGCTGTACAGCAGAGAGCAGTGAGCACATACTGTATTCGCTGAGCGAGGCAGAGGATGTGACAGACAGGTGGAATGCCCTTATTATGCCAATGTTTTTCTGCTTCCTTCTACCTAATCATCCAACGTGCAGTTGGACATACTGTTTAGGCTGCTTGAGTGTAGCCTGCCACTTATAGCAGTGTGTTATAAAGCATCTCCAGCCACGAGTCTGTTACGCCAGCTTCACACCAATGCAGGCAGTCATGCTTCCCTGTGTTCCCGCCTGCAAAATGAGAGATACACAACAGGATAGGTAAAACAGGGCACATTTAAGGAGAGCACACGGGGGGAGGGGTGAGGGAAAACATCATGGCTGGAGAAAAACAAGAAATAATAACACAAAAAACAACACATTCATGGGTACATAATATGGGTGGGTCGGTTGTTACGTACGGTTATAGCACTCGCCCATTCGTTATTCCAACAAGAAACACCATACAATTGTCCCACCTGGAGTGGTCCATTTTGATAAATGCCCATCCGGACGCCAGAAGCTCATTGGTAACACATCCACGTAACGTAACTTGGACCCCTTTAGCACCTGTAGCTGCACTTTGCGCATTTCAAACGATCGGCTATCCATCCGCCTCACTTCTTGTGTCTGCAGTGGGGAAGAAAAATGGGGCCAAGTTTGGAGAAGGATGTGAGGCCTTGGATAATTTCTAATGGGCGTATTTTAAAGGATAGGCTGTCCTTTCTCCTCTTTCATCCCTGCTTCAGGAACTATGTAATGCAACAGCAACACCCCCACCACCACCACCTTATATCTCACACTTAACCTGCAACCCTGCTACCTCATGCTGGTATCCACTCACATACCTGGTTCCGAGTCAACGGATGGTCGACGTCGCATTTCCCCGCTTTCATCCCTGGTTCAGGGACAATGTAATGCGACGGCGACACCCCCATCACCACAGCCTTTCCTTGCACACTGCAACCCTGCAGCCCTGCTACCCTGTGACCCTGCAACCTTATGCCGGTGTTCATTCACCTACCTAGTCCTTAGTCAACGGATGGTCGACATCGCATCTCCCCGCTTTCATCCCTGGTTCAGGGACAATGTAATGCGACGGCGACACCCCCATCACCACGGCCTTTCCTTGCACACTGCAACCCTGCAGCCCTGCTACCCTGCGACCCTGCAACCTTATGCCGGTGTTCATTCACCTACCTGGTCCCCAGACAACGGATGGTCTACAATGTAATGCGACGGCGACACCCACATAGCCACCGCCTTCCCTGGCACAGTTTTACGGCAACCCTGCTACCCCATCACCACCATCACCACAAACCTAAACCCAACGCCTGGTTACAGCCTCACTCCCAATTCATACAGGGCTCCAGTCGAGCCTACCTGGTTCCAAGTCATCGGATGGTTGACATCGCATTTTCCCTCCTTCATTCCCGCTTCCGGGACGATGTAATGCGACGGCGATACCCCCATCACCACTGCCTTACCGGCAAAACCTGAGCTCTCCACATAGTTTTTCAAAGTCTTAAGCCCGATCGCGTAGGCCGCGTTCCGGGTGATCTTTTGCTGCTGCCCGCCTAAGAACCACTGGTTGTCAGAGGCGTACCACCAATTAGTAGCCTGGAATATAACTATGTCGGCTTTTGGGAGGAGGTCTTTAATCTTCGGGTCGATTTGGTCTAGATAAATGCGTCTTGCTTGCTGCTGCGCCTGGGGAGACACGATGCTCGGTTTCTTCTTCCCCGCTTTTGCTTCTCCCACTGTCGCTGCTACTGCCACTGCTGCTTCTTCGTCTGCTGCTGCTGCAGCTGCCGCTACTGCTACTGCTGTTGACACTCGTGGCCATGCTGCGTCTGCTGCAGCCGACATGGCAATGGCTCGTGCGATGGCTGATTCCGTTGACACTGCCCCCCCTGCTGCTGTTTCGGCCGCTGTCTCTGCTTCTAATGCACCAGCAGCAGCAGCAGCTGCTGCACTTTGCTTTCTCTTGCCGGAGCCAGGCACGGAGGGAGGCTGAAGTGCATCAGAGAGGAGGCCAATGTTGTTGAGGTGAGAGGAGAAGAGGGATGCCAAGCGGATGTTGTGTGGATCCATCTGAAGATGAGATGGGATTTGGGGGGGGGGAGTGTGGGGGGGGGAGAGAACTTTCGAGTTGACTCAAAAGGTGGGAGAAGAGGGATGCCAAGCGGATGTTGTGTGGGAGCATCTGAAGAACAGATGGGGTTGGGGAGAGAGGGAGAGGGGAGGGGAGAGGGAAGGGGGGAAGGGGGGGAGTCGGGAGAGAGGGGGGGATGCAAGGGGAGAGAACTGCGAGGGTAAGGGCAAGAGGCTGAGTTTGGCAGGGGAGGAGATGCTGGTTGGTGGGGCACTGGGTTCGTCCTGCTGTTGAGTGTGGGAGGGCTTAGGGCTACAGGTGCGCACCAGTGACCTAACGAGCCCCGATGCGGGGGAGACGATCCCAGTTAGGAGATGCTGGTTGGTGGGGCACTGGGTTCGTCCTGCTGTTGAGTGTGGGAGGGCTTAGGGCTACAGGTGCGCACCAGTGACCTAACGAGCCCCGATGCGGGGGAGACGATCCCAGTTAGGAGATGCTGGTTGGTGGGGCACTGGGTTCGTCCTGCTGTTGAGTGTGGGAGGGCTTAGGGCTACAGGTGCGCACCAGTGACCTAACGAGCCCCGATGCGGGGGAGACGATCCCAGTTAGGAGATGCTGGTTGGTGGGGCACTGGGTTCGTCCTGCTGTTGAGTGTGGGAGGGCTTAGGGCTACAGGTGCGCACCAGTGACCTAACGAGCCCCGATGCGGGGGAGACGATCCCAGTTAGGAGATGCTGGTTGGTGGGGCACTGGGTTCGTCCTGCTGTTGAGTGTGGGAGGGCTTAGGGCTACAGGTGCGCACCAGTGACCTAACGAGCCCCGATGCGGGGGAGACGATCCCAGTTAGGAGATGCTGGTTGGTGGGGCACTGGGTTCGTCCTGCTGTTGAGTGTGGGAGGGCTTAGGGCTACAGGTGCGCACCAGTGACCTAACGAGCCCCGATGCGGGGGAGACGATCCCAGTTAGGAGATGCTGGTTGGTGGGGCACTGGGTTCGTCCTGCTGTTGAGTGTGGGAGGGCTTAGGGCTACAGGTGCGCACCAGTGACCTAACGAGCCCCGATGCGGGGGAGACGATCCCAGTTAGGAGATGCTGGTTGGTGGGGCACTGGGTTCGTCCTGCTGTTGAGTGTGGGAGGGCTTAGGGCTACAGGTGCGCACCAGTGACCTAACGAGCCCCGATGCGGGGGAGACGATCCCAGTTAGGAGATGCTGGTTGGTGGGGCACTGGGTTCGTCCTGCTGTTGAGTGTGGGAGGGCTTAGGGCTACAGGTGCGCACCAGTGACCTAACGAGCCCCGATGCGGGGGAGACGATCCCAGTTAGGAGATGCTGGTTGGTGGGGCACTGGGTTCGTCCTGCTGTTGAGTGTGGGAGGGCTTAGGGCTACAGGTGCGCACCAGTGACCTAACGAGCCCCGATGCGGGGGAGACGATCCCAGTTAGGAGATGCTGGTTGGTGGGGCACTGGGTTCGTCCTGCTGTTGAGTGTGGGAGGGCTTAGGGCTACAGGTGCGCACCAGTGACCTAACGAGCCCCGATGCGGGGGAGACGATCCCAGTTAGGAGATGCTGGTTGGTGGGGCACTGGGTTCGTCCTGCTGTTGAGTGTGGGAGGGCTTAGGGCTACAGGTGCGCACCAGTGACCTAACGAGCCCCGATGCGGGGGAGACGATCCCAGTTAGGAGATGCTGGTTGGTGGGGCACTGGGTTCGTCCTGCTGTTGAGTGTGGGAGGGCTTAGGGCTACAGGTGCGCACCAGTGACCTAACGAGCCCCGATGCGGGGGAGACGATCCCAGTTAGGAGATGCTGGTTGGTGGGGCACTGGGTTCGTCCTGCTGTTGAGTGTGGGAGGGCTTAGGGCTACAGGTGCGCACCAGTGACCTAACGAGCCCCGATGCGGGGGAGACGATCCCAGTTAGGAGATGCTGGTTGGTGGGGCACTGGGTTCGTCCTGCTGTTGAGTGTGGGAGGGCTTAGGGCTACAGGTGCGCACCAGTGACCTAACGAGCCCCGATGCGGGGGAGACGATCCCAGTTAGGAGATGCTGGTTGGTGGGGCACTGGGTTCGTCCTGCTGTTGAGTGTGGGAGGGCTTAGGGCTACAGGTGCGCACCAGTGACCTAACGAGCCCCGATGCGGGGGAGACGATCCCAGTTAGGAGATGCTGGTTGGTGGGGCACTGGGTTCGTCCTGCTGTTGAGTGTGGGAGGGCTTAGGGCTACAGGTGCGCACCAGTGACCTAACGAGCCCCGATGCGGGGGAGACGATCCCAGTTAGGAGATGCTGGTTGGTGGGGCACTGGGTTCGTCCTGCTGTTGAGTGTGGGAGGGCTTAGGGCTACAGGTGCGCACCAGTGACCTAACGAGCCCCGATGCGGGGGAGACGATCCCAGTTAGGAGATGCTGGTTGGTGGGGCACTGGGTTCGTCCTGCTGTTGAGTGTGGGAGGGCTTAGGGCTACAGGTGCGCACCAGTGACCTAACGAGCCCCGATGCGGGGGAGACGATCCCAGTTAGGAGATGCTGGTTGGTGGGGCACTGGGTTCGTCCTGCTGTTGAGTGTGGGAGGGCTTAGGGCTACAGGTGCGCACCAGTGACCTAACGAGCCCCGATGCGGGGGAGACGATCCCAGTTAGGAGATGCTGGTTGGTGGGGCACTGGGTTCGTCCTGCTGTTGAGTGTGGGAGGGCTTAGGGCTACAGGTGCGCACCAGTGACCTAACGAGCCCCGATGCGGGGGAGACGATCCCAGTTAGGAGATGCTGGTTGGTGGGGCACTGGGTTCGTCCTGCTGTTGAGTGTGGGAGGGCTTAGGGCTACAGGTGCGCACCAGTGACCTAACGAGCCCCGATGCGGGGGAGACGATCCCAGTTAGGAGATGCTGGTTGGTGGGGCACTGGGTTCGTCCTGCTGTTGAGTGTGGGAGGGCTTAGGGCTACAGGTGCGCACCAGTGACCTAACGAGCCCCGATGCGGGGGAGACGATCCCAGTTAGGAGATGCTGGTTGGTGGGGCACTGGGTTCGTCCTGCTGTTGAGTGTGGGAGGGCTTAGGGCTACAGGTGCGCACCAGTGACCTAACGAGCCCCGATGCGGGGGAGACGATCCCAGTTAGGAGATGCTGGTTGGTGGGGCACTGGGTTCGTCCTGCTGTTGAGTGTGGGAGGGCTTAGGGCTACAGGTGCGCACCAGTGACCTAACGAGCCCCGATGCGGGGGAGACGATCCCAGTTAGGAGATGCTGGTTGGTGGGGCACTGGGTTCGTCCTGCTGTTGAGTGTGGGAGGGCTTAGGGCTACAGGTGCGCACCAGTGACCTAACGAGCCCCGATGCGGGGGAGACGATCCCAGTTAGGAGATGCTGGTTGGTGGGGCACTGGGTTCGTCCTGCTGTTGAGTGTGGGAGGGCTTAGGGCTACAGGTGCGCACCAGTGACCTAACGAGCCCCGATGCGGGGGAGACGATCCCAGTTAGGAGATGCTGGTTGGTGGGGCACTGGGTTCGTCCTGCTGTTGAGTGTGGGAGGGCTTAGGGCTACAGGTGCGCACCAGTGACCTAACGAGCCCCGATGCGGGGGAGACGATCCCAGTTAGGAGATGCTGGTTGGTGGGGCACTGGGTTCGTCCTGCTGTTGAGTGTGGGAGGGCTTAGGGCTACAGGTGCGCACCAGTGACCTAACGAGCCCCGATGCGGGGGAGACGATCCCAGTTAGGAGATGCTGGTTGGTGGGGCACTGGGTTCGTCCTGCTGTTGAGTGTGGGAGGGCTTAGGGCTACAGGTGCGCACCAGTGACCTAACGAGCCCCGATGCGGGGGAGACGATCCCAGTTAGGAGATGCTGGTTGGTGGGGCACTGGGTTCGTCCTGCTGTTGAGTGTGGGAGGGCTTAGGGCTACAGGTGCGCACCAGTGACCTAACGAGCCCCGATGCGGGGGAGACGATCCCAGTTAGGAGATGCTGGTTGGTGGGGCACTGGGTTCGTCCTGCTGTTGAGTGTGGGAGGGCTTAGGGCTACAGGTGCGCACCAGTGACCTAACGAGCCCCGATGCGGGGGAGACGATCCCAGTTAGGAGATGCTGGTTGGTGGGGCACTGGGTTCGTCCTGCTGTTGAGTGTGGGAGGGCTTAGGGCTACAGGTGCGCACCAGTGACCTAACGAGCCCCGATGCGGGGGAGACGATCCCAGTTAGGAGATGCTGGTTGGTGGGGCACTGGGTTCGTCCTGCTGTTGAGTGTGGGAGGGCTTAGGGCTACAGGTGCGCACCAGTGACCTAACGAGCCCCGATGCGGGGGAGACGATCCCAGTTAGGAGATGCTGGTTGGTGGGGCACTGGGTTCGTCCTGCTGTTGAGTGTGGGAGGGCTTAGGGCTACAGGTGCGCACCAGTGACCTAACGAGCCCCGATGCGGGGGAGACGATCCCAGTTAGGAGATGCTGGTTGGTGGGGCACTGGGTTCGTCCTGCTGTTGAGTGTGGGAGGGCTTAGGGCTACAGGTGCGCACCAGTGACCTAACGAGCCCCGATGCGGGGGAGACGATCCCAGTTAGGAGATGCTGGTTGGTGGGGCACTGGGTTCGTCCTGCTGTTGAGTGTGGGAGGGCTTAGGGCTACAGGTGCGCACCAGTGACCTAACGAGCCCCGATGCGGGGGAGACGATCCCAGTTAGGAGATGCTGGTTGGTGGGGCACTGGGTTCGTCCTGCTGTTGAGTGTGGGAGGGCTTAGGGCTACAGGTGCGCACCAGTGACCTAACGAGCCCCGATGCGGGGGAGACGATCCCAGTTAGGAGATGCTGGTTGGTGGGGCACTGGGTTCGTCCTGCTGTTGAGTGTGGGAGGGCTTAGGGCTACAGGTGCGCACCAGTGACCTAACGAGCCCCGATGCGGGGGAGACGATCCCAGTTAGGAGATGCTGGTTGGTGGGGCACTGGGTTCGTCCTGCTGTTGAGTGTGGGAGGGCTTAGGGCTACAGGTGCGCACCAGTGACCTAACGAGCCCCGATGCGGGGGAGACGATCCCAGTTAGGAGATGCTGGTTGGTGGGGCACTGGGTTCGTCCTGCTGTTGAGTGTGGGAGGGCTTAGGGCTACAGGTGCGCACCAGTGACCTAACGAGCCCCGATGCGGGGGAGACGATCCCAGTTAGGAGATGCTGGTTGGTGGGGCACTGGGTTCGTCCTGCTGTTGAGTGTGGGAGGGCTTAGGGCTACAGGTGCGCACCAGTGACCTAACGAGCCCCGATGCGGGGGAGACGATCCCAGTTAGGAGATGCTGGTTGGTGGGGCACTGGGTTCGTCCTGCTGTTGAGTGTGGGAGGGCTTAGGGCTACAGGTGCGCACCAGTGACCTAACGAGCCCCGATGCGGGGGAGACGATCCCAGTTAGGAGATGCTGGTTGGTGGGGCACTGGGTTCGTCCTGCTGTTGAGTGTGGGAGGGCTTAGGGCTACAGGTGCGCACCAGTGACCTAACGAGCCCCGATGCGGGGGAGACGATCCCAGTTAGGAGATGCTGGTTGGTGGGGCACTGGGTTCGTCCTGCTGTTGAGTGTGGGAGGGCTTAGGGCTACAGGTGCGCACCAGTGACCTAACGAGCCCCGATGCGGGGGAGACGATCCCAGTTAGGAGATGCTGGTTGGTGGGGCACTGGGTTCGTCCTGCTGTTGAGTGTGGGAGGGCTTAGGGCTACAGGTGCGCACCAGTGACCTAACGAGCCCCGATGCGGGGGAGACGATCCCAGTTAGGAGATGCTGGTTGGTGGGGCACTGAGATCGTAATGCAGTCGGTAGCGCGCTGGGCCAACAGGCGCTCAACAGCGCGCTGGGCCAACAGGCGCTCAACAGCGCGCTGGGCCAACAGGCGCTCAACAGCGCGCTGGGCCAACAGGCGCTCAACAGCGCGCTGGGCCAACAGGCGCTCAACAGCGCGCTGGGCCAACAGGCGCTCAACAGCGCTCTGGGCCAACAGGCGCTCAACAGCGCGCTGGGCCAACAGGCGCTCAACAGCGCGCTGGGCCAACAGGCGCTCAACAGCGCGCTGGGCCAACAGGCGCTCAACAACGCGCTGGGCCAACGGGCGCTCAACAGCGCTCAAAAACATCCTCTGTGCTGTTGAGCGCGGGAGGGATACAGATGCGCCCTGGGGGGGAATGGGTGCGCTAGCCCACCACACAAGCATTCTCTCTTAACCCGACTCGGTAGCGCGCGGGGCCAACAGGATGCAGTGCTCAACAACATTTTTGAGGCGCCTCAAAAATAGACTCAACAATATCTATGTTGTTGACATGGAGAAGACGAGAGACGCTGTGCGAGCTATGCGAGCATGGCCTTCCTGTAGGGGGGTCCACCTCTCTGAGAGACTTTTGAAAATTCTCAGAAATCTCTCACGAGAAGAGAGACACTATGCGAGCATGGCCTTCTTGTAAGGGGGTCCATCTCTCGGTACTGACCTTCTCTCCCCACACTCTGGTCGTCCCCCCTGCCAGCTTGAAGCGCGTCCAGTTGGGATTGGCGGCGTTGAGCGCGCACTTGATCGACGTGGATAGGTCCTTGGACACGCTGTCGCCGAACACCACTACGGTCTTGTTGCGGAAAAGGTTGAGTAGTCGCTGCGGGGTTAGCTGCACCACCTTACATCCCCACGGCTGGAGAAAGAAAATGGGCAGAAGGGAGAGGGGAGGAGAAAGGGTGGTGAGGGGAGAGGTCCTCGGATACGCTGTCGCCCAACACCGCCACGGTCTTGTTGCGGAAGAGGTTAAGTAGTCGCTGTGGGGTTAATGGGACAACCTTGCAACCCCACGGCTGGTGAGAGGCAGAGGGACAGGAGAGAGGGGGGGTGGGGTGGGGTAGGTTGGGATGGGGGGAGAGGAGAGGAGGAGGGGGGAGGACAAAAGAGGGGAGTGTCCTTAGGAGGGTGGATAGGGGAGAGTGGGGAAGGTGGGGCAGGGAGGATGGAAAGGTGGAGAGGTCCCTCGTTTTGAGGCGCCTCAAAACTGGATAGGGGGGAGTGGGGAAGGTGGGGCAGGGAGGATGGAAAGGTGGAGAGGTCCTTCGACACGCTGTCGCCGCACTCCACCGCTGTCTTTGTTGCGGAAAATATTCAGCAACCTCTGCGGTGTTAGCTGCACGACTTTGCACCCCCACGGCTGGTCACCAGGGGGAGTGTGGAGGGGAGAAGAGGGGAGAAGAGGAGGGGTGAAGGGACATGCTGTCACACAACGCAACCACCGTCTTGTTGCGAAATAGATTCAGCAGCCTCTGCGGTGTTAACTGCACGACTTTGCCCCCCCACCGCTGGTGATGGGCAGAGGGGGGAGCGTTGGGGGAGGTTGGAAGAGAGGAAGGTGGAGAGATCGTGTTTTGAGGCGCCTCAAAAATAGAATCCTCACGCAGGGGGGAGTGTTGGGGGAGGGTTAAAGAGAGGAAGGTGGAGAGATTGTTAGACACACTGTCGCCGCCGCGGAAGAGGTTAAGTCGCCGCGGAATGACCGTCTTGTGGCGGAAGAGGTTAAGTAGCCGCCGCGGGGTTAGCTGCACCCCCACAGCTGGTGAGGGGCAGAAGGGGAAATGGAGTGAAGGGGGACGGGAGTGAGGGGGAACAAGAGTGAAGGGGAACGGGAGTGGGGAAGGAGATGTCCAAAAGGGGATATGCCAATAACGGGTACATGGTGCTAGAAACGCGTATGGCTTACCCGCCATCTCAGCTTCTGGTAGCTCATATCGGAGCGCCCCGCCCGCTGGCAGTTGTGGCCGGAGCGGATGTAGGGGCACGTCAGCCCGGTGTAGAGCGGAAGGTTCGTGGAAAGCGACCAGGCGCCGGAGGAAATGTCGCACGTCCAGGGCTCGGGGGGGTCTGGATTGGTGACGTCTGGATGGGGTGTGGGGGACGGAAAGGGAGGGGGCGGCAAGGAGGTGCCATGGCTTTTGATCAACTCGAAAGAAATAGCACACGTCCAGGGCTCGGCGGGATCTGGATGGGGGGAGAGGGACGGTAAGGAGGTGCAATGGTTGTTGATTCGACCCAACGGAAATGCGGCACGTCCAGGGCTTCGGAGGTTCTGGATCGGTGACGTGTGGTTGGGGTAGTAAGTGGGACGGTAGGGAGGTGCAATGGTTTCTCAGTCGACCCAAAAAATGCGGCAGGTCCAGGGCTGGGCTGGTAACGTCTGGAAGGGGGTAGGGGGACGGTAAGGACGTGCGGTGCAATAGCTCACTGGGGAATGGAAAGGGTGTTACTAGTGAGAATTACTTGGAACGAGGCTTATTTTGTCGCGCTTTATACTATTTACTGGGAAGGGGCTTACTGGGGAAGGGGCTTACTGGGGAAAGGGATTACTGGGGAAGGGACTTACTAGGGAAAGGGATGGGCGCCATTCTATGCTTGAATCGACCATACGCCAAGGCGACAGGCGGACTCTTCTCAACGAAGGCGACGAACAGTAGCACAGAGAGCGATAGGGTTACCAGATTTCGCCGATTACCCGCCATCTCCGTCTCCGTAATAAGCAATAGCAGATTCTAACAATATTGGTGAGAGGAAAGTGTGCTGTTCGACGGAGGCAAAATTGCCCCAAGGCAATTGTCGAAAGTAACTACCCTGGCAGAAGTCAGCGATGGCGCTTCGATGAATCCCTAGGCGCGCGTGTCTCTCTATGGAGATGCCTAAAATACAGTCAGATGATTCTGGTGGTGATTTTTTAGTCGACTCAAAGATGTCTAAAATACAGTCAGGTGATTCTGTTGAGGGAAGCAGATTCTCTCGAGGGGTTAGCAGCACAGCGCACGCGAGCTGGCTGGTTGACTATCAGAGATAAGATTTAATGGCAGAGAGGCCGACAACTAGCGGGACGAGCGTCGTTGAGCTTGCTGTGAAGTGAAGTGGTTCGGATCGGAGTAAGCGGGTCAGCAGGGGGCAAAAGAGCTACTATCGTTCTTGACTGAGAGGGGCATTCCTTCGCTAGCGTGCGAGCAATCTTGGCTGGCTTCTTTTGGCCTGTTCTGGATTGTATGTAACCTGTAACCCTGGGTGGGTGGGTGGTCCGCTGCGCGCTCGCCCGCACGAGAGAGATGAGAGAGCCTTTGACCCTAGTGAATAGTCCCTTCGTCCTTCCCTCCTTTCCTCCTCGGTTTAAGGAAGGATCTGCTGAATCGAAGCTAAGCAACCGACGCGTAAGGAAAGCGAGACTCTGCTGCTAAGCAGTGGGCAGTGGGGTGGCACCGCCGACATTCGCGAATGTGACACGGGGGACCGATGAGAAACGCACTGTGTGCGTCCGCCCGTGCTCGAGTCGACTGCTGGCGTTGAAGAGATTTCGAGGAAAAATCTGAAAAGGTAAGTCGGGGGTGCAGGCGAGCGGCCCGCGGGCGAGCCTGCCGCGGCTCGAATGTATGAAAGGTTCTCATCTCATCTCAAGCCACTCGCTCTCAAGTCACAGGGAGTGAACCGCAGGGGCGAATAATCTCGGTTGGCCTGGATGGGGGGCGCTAATTTCTTGACTTCGCCTCTTGTGCTCGCTCAATCAGATTTCGAGTTTGTTGGTTGGCATTTCGTAGGTTTGGGCAGGTGGTGATGACATTTAGGCGGTTCAAAAGCGGAAGCGTGACATTGAGGCTGGGGTGATTAGAATGAAGGTTGGTAGCGAGGTGTTTTGACCGATCTGAGCCGTCCAACCATCGAGCCACGTAATGAATTCGGATGATGAAAAGACGGTTCGACACACAAACGGGGACGTTTTGCCAATGGAGAGCGGTCGAGGGCTCACGCTTCGATATAAAAACAGGATATGCGACTCGCTGTTGCAAGGAGGCAACGCTGTGGCGGGCACTTGCACGTGGTTCAACAGAGGACAATTCTGCCTCGTAAGGCTTTTATTTATATAATCAAATACTAGGCATTCTTCATTTAGAGAAAACTATGATGCCTAGCTTCACGTTACATGATGCACACAATCGAACAGCTAACTAAACCCCTAAAATAAAAGGTTGTTGAAAAGCATTTCAAGCCAAGCATCTGTGACACCACCTTCACACCAATGGAGACAATCATTTCTCTTGCCAGGTGGAGCCCCCCCTGCAATATGGAAGCAACAAAAACATATTGCAGATCAAGTGAATAAGCAAATCGCGGAAAAAGAACAAGCATGATATGCCTTTCATGTACCGTATCATCTTCTCACCTTTCTGCATCCATTTTTGGACATGCCCATCGGGCCGATAGTTGCTCATAGGGGCAACATCAACGTAGCGAATCGGAGACCCTGAGAGAACCCTCTTCTGGATCTCCCTGAACTTATTGCCGGTGATGTCACCCTTCGCAAATTCCTGTGCCTGCATGTGGTGCAAGATGGAGGCAAGCAGAAGACACTCAACTCATGGGCCCAAATCATAATTGGTGCTGCCATAGAAGCTCATGATCATCCTGACTTGTTTTGACACCCAAACCCAACCCCTGTCACTCATTGCCTGTTAGGCTGTGTTGTAAGATTTTTGCTGGTCTCACATAATCCCTTCTTCAGTCTGGGGGGTTCTTGTATTGGAACGGAGACACTTTTTTTAGGCGCCTCAAAAATAGACTCCTTCAGTCTGGCGGGTTCTTGTATTGGAACGGAGACACGCCCAACATGCACTACCAGCATCCACCGCCCTGAGTAAATCCTTACCTGCGCTGCTGTGAGAATCTTGCTGGTCTCGCACGACCCCTCTTTGAGTCCGGGGACCTTGTAGTGGGACGGAGACACGCCCAGCAAGGCGGCGCGGCCCTTAAAGCCCGACTTGGCCACGTAGTCCCGCAGCGTCTTCAGCCCAATCTCATAGGCCGCCTCCTTGGATAACGACTGCTCCTTGCCGCCCACATACCACTTGTTGATAGCGGGGAACCACCAGTTGGTGGCCTGAGGTAAGTGGCGGGAGAAATGGGAGACAATTGGTAAGACGAGAGCATATCTTGTGGCCCGAGGAACCATTTGCCACATACCACATGTGTGTCTCGTGGCCCAGATACCCCTTGTTGATAGCGGGGAACCACCAGTTGGTGGCCTGAGGAGGGAGAGGGGGGGGGGGGATAGAAGACAACTGGTTAGAAAAGAGCGAGTCTTTTGGGTCAACTCCTTGGATAATGACTGCTTCTTGCTGCCTAGATACCACTTGTTGATGGAGGGGAACCACCAATTGGTGGCCTGTGGAGGGGGGGAAAGGAAGAGATACGGAGGCTTAGACCCTGTATGAGTCGGGGCGACTCATGGATAGCACCTGCTCTCTGCTGCCCAGGCACCACTTGTTGATGGAGGGGGGGAAACCCCAGTCAGTGGCCTGTGGAGGGGGGGAGGGGCAATATCCATAATATGGTACAGTGCTGAGGCATCATGAGGCGCAGCAGACTTCAATACCCAAACTTCACCTGGAAAACGACAATGTCGGCCAGTGGCAGGAGATCGGTGATCTGCGGGTCGATCTTATCCAGGTCAACGCGGTTCATGCTGCCGCCCAGCCCGCTCGCCTGGTTGAGCCAGTTGGAAAACACTGAGGCGAAGCGAGCGTTGAAACGAGGAACCTGTAATGTGTTACCAGGAAGAGGGAGAGCGAGAAGGGGAGAAGGGGGGGGGGGGGCGGGGAGGGAGGGGGAGAGGGGGAGAGGGGGGGGAGGAGAAAGATGGAGACGAGGGGAATGGGCAAGAGAATGCGAACTTATCCAGGTCAACGGGGTTCCATGATGTTGGAGAAGACTCGGACAGAAACGAACGTTGAGACAGAGGAACCTGTATTGTGTTATCAGCGGAGGAAGGGGAACAAAAAAAAAAGAGAGAGAGAACGAAGAAAATGAAGAGAACGAAGCCTTACTTGCGCGTTCTTCTCATCTGCAGAGACCCGGCTCGTTTCATCTCACCAGTTGCCCGTTTCATCTCACCTTGACGCCGTACGCCTTGGTGTTACCGCTGGCCAAGCGGAAGTCTTGGATGGAGCTGGGCTCCTTGGTCTTAGGGACTCGATCCCTCACACCTCCCAAACATCAAGCTTGCTGCTCAGCCTAACCCCGCCACATCCCTCTCACCTTGACGCCGTACGCCTTGGTGTTGCCGCTGGCCACGCGGAAGTCCTGGATGGAGCTGGGCGACGCGGCGTGCAGCACGCACGCGACGGACCCGGCGAAGTTCTTCGAAACGCTGTCGCCGAACACCAGCACCAGCTTGTTGCGAAGGCGAGTCAAGAGTCGCTTGGGTGTCATTCGCTGCACCGTGCAGCCTGAGGGCTGGGTGAAAACGAGAGGGCACAAAGGTCGAAGTTTCTTAGAGACGCTGCCGCCGAACACCAGCACCAGCTTGTTGCGCAGGCGAGTCAACAGTCGCTTCGGTGTCATTCGCTGCACCGTGCAGCCTGAGGGCTGTGGGGGGCCAAGGGAGACGGCATGCGGTCACAAAGGGGATGTTCTTACAGACGCTGTCGCCGAACACGGGGACGAGCTTGTAGCGTGGGCGCGTGAGCACGCGCTTGGGTGTCATTCGCTGCACCGTGCAGCCTGAGGGCTGGGGGGGTTGGAGGGAGAGGGAGCAGGTTGGGGGAGCACGAAGGGCGAAGTTCTTGGAGACGCTGTCGCCGAACACGAGCACGAGCACGAGCACGAGCACGAGCACGAGCTTGCTGCGTAGGCGAGTCAAGTCAAGAGTCGCTTCGGTGTCATTCGCTGCACCGTGCACCCGGACGGCTGCGCAGAGGGGAGGGGAGGTGCATGCGATGCGATGCGATGCGATGCGATGCGAGCACAAATGGGGATGAGCATGAGGTGAAGAGAGAGCATGAGTTGAATGAGATAATACCCCAAAAGAGGATCGATAGTAGCGCGTACATACCACCCATTTGTATTTCTGAAATTGGAGGTCGGGGCGCCCCTGGTTCTGGCAGTTCTGGCTGGAGCGGATGTACGGACACTTCAGTCCGGTGTAGAGCGGTAGATGGCGATTGGCGGAAATCCACCATCCCTTGGAAATATCGCAATTCCACGATCCAGCGGCGACACGTGTCCCATCTGCATTGGTGGAGGATATGACCCGGGAGGAACAAGGCCAAACCGTCGTCGCAGGGACGCGCAGGGGAAGGTTGAGTAACGGAAGTTGAGTGGGGACGGTGTGGCGCTACGGGAGACGGCAACGGCAACTGTAACGGAAAACGGACACGGAGCTTAATCAGTGACGTAAATCTACTACGCAACGGTTTGACCTAAGGCTTTACGTACTTTGCGCTCTGGCGGTGATTGGGAGGTTCGCGACTCCTGCTAAGAGGCCTATGATGGTGAGGAGCAGCAGCTGACGTGGTTGAGGCATCGTACGGACGCCGCAGATTGTCTGGGAGTTGCGGCAAACGCACGGCAAATCTGGACTCTACCTTCTGTTGTTAGGACTGCAGCAGGCTTTAGTGCTACAAATGAAACCTCTTCCTTTTTTTTTCCTAGCTGTGCTAAAATTCCGTGAGGCTGCTGGCTGGTCTAGTAGCCGTGACAAACAACCCAGCAAGACCGAAGAGTTACGAGTGCGGTGGAGTGATGAATGGGGAGGGATGGAAAATGCACCGACTTGCAGGGTTTGTGGGGCTGGGCTGGAACATGACTGGCGCTCGTCAAATGCAGGCCTTGCGGCTCGTCCAAAATTCACATGTTCGGTTCCAGGTGTAATTAATGAATGACGCATGATATTTGAGGGCTTGAAATAACACAGCACTGGGAACACTGTGAGCCCCACGAGTATTAGCCGGAGGGTTTCTTCTCGTAAGCGTCAAAGATCCTTGATTTTGAGATGTGTGAGCACCTCGATGTGAGCTAGTCATTGTTTCTTTTGGGTATTTTTCGACCGCCGACATTTCACATTTTAGCCCACAATCCGAACGAGTCGCGGAGGCAAAAAAAATCGACCAGGCGCACTAGACGGTAATGACGGCGTCGCGTCAAGTGCGGGACTTCTGTGCCAGGTCCTCGCACGTTCTGAATCTTGTTAACGAGGATACTTTGGTCTGTTGTAGGAGCTGCTTATATAAAACAAATTGGTGGGCATTTGCCACCTCAGGTAAGCAAAGTGTTGTAGAGCATCTCAAGCCAAGCGTCTGTAACTCCACCTTCGCACCAATGCAGGCAATCATCCTTTTCATTTGGAGGGGCTCCTCCTGAATACCACCAAAAACAATCAAGAGCCGCACGCAATAGGACAAGGCCGCATTAGCATACTTGCGCGCCACATATACTAGTGGCGCAGGCAATCTCACCTGGGGTAGTCCATCTTGCCACGTGTCCATCAGGTCGCCAGGAGCTCATGGGAAGAACATCCACGTAACGAATCGGGCTATCAGAAAGCACCTTTATTTGAACCTCTCGGAACGCCTCTGCTACCTTCTGGATCCTCATGACCTTCTTCGTCTGGCGAAAAGGGGACATTAGGCAGACAGATGGATGGGAAGGGGATGAAAAGGTGAGAGGAGAGACTAGAGCGGTTTGGAGATGATAGTGTCTTTTAACCAACACCTAACGGACTTGTCATGCTTCAAGCTTCACACTGGAAGCTAAGTGGTTGGGATCTGGAAATCTCGTGCAGGTAAGTAATACATTGTGTAATATCCTCGCGCTAAAAGCAAATACCTGGTTCCAGTCCAGCTTCTGATTGGTCGAACACGAACCCTTGGCCAGACCAGGGACTCGGTAGTGCGAGGGTGACACACCCATAACCACAGCTTTACCAGCGAAGTTGGAGCTGGTTACAAAGTTACGGAGAGTGGTGAGGCCGATGGCGTAGGCATCTGCATTGCTGCTCGTGACCAGCTCCTGTCCGCTCTGATACCACCGATTCTCCTTCCAGAACCACCAGTTGGTGGCCTGGGATGGGAGAGGGAAGAGGAGAGGGAGGGAGTGAGCTGGCAAGGATGATTGACACCAATTTCCGTCCGCACTGGTATGACCAATCGCCTTCCAGAACAACCAGTTGGTGGCCTGGGGAGGGGAGAGAGGGAGTGCGCGTGCATGAATGAGCGGGGGTGGAATCACCGTGCGCAGCGATAGCACGACGTGGAAACGGGAATGACGGAGATAGGCTGGGGTAAAGATGGGAAATGAGGCTGGAGGGAAGTGGGGGGAGTCTATTTTTGAGGCGCCTCAAAAAAGGGAAGTGGGGGGAGCGGGTTGGATGTGGTAAACTGAGGAGAAGAAAGGGGGACTGAGGGGGGTGAGGGGAGTGAGGTGGAAGTGTGCACACCTGGAAAACGACAATGTCAGCAAGTGGCAGCAGATCGACCACCTGCTGGTCGATCTTATCGAGATCGATCCGGTACTGTAGCTTCCTGGTGGGCATCTGCCGCCCGGCCAGCAGCCACTTGGAGAAGACAGAGGCGAATCTGATTCCATGGGAGGGGAGCTGTATGCCCTCTGCTGCGCTGCTGCCTCTTCGGATTGTGAATGGCTGCACAGCAAAGGCGCTGGTGGTAACAGCAGCAGTGCCAGTGCCAGTGCCAGCAGTAGAACCTGCGCCAGAAGCAGCAGCACTCTCAGCAGCAGCGCTGTCAGCAGCAGCAGAAGGATCAGAAGCAGCAGCATGCAGAACGCAAGCAATGGAAGCAGCGAGGTTCTTGGACACACTGTCGCCCAGCACGAGCACGAGCTTGTTCCTGAGCGCGCGCAGCAGGCGCAGCGGGGTGAGGCGGCTGGTCGTGCAGGTGAAGGGCTGGGCGGAGTGGAGGGGAGGGGAGATGAGAGGAGAGGAGAGGGGAGGAGAGGAGAGCGGAGGAGAGGAGAGGAGAGGAGAGGTGAGGAGAGGAGAGGGGAGGAGAGGAGAGGAGAGGGGAGGAGAGGAGAGGAGAGGAGAGGAGAGGGGAGGAGAGGAGAGGAGAGCGGAGGAGAGGGAGGCAAGTGAACAGCGGAAAGACAAGTTTGAAGGAGGAATCGGCTAGGTTCTTGTCGCCCAACACAAGCACGAGCTTGTTCCTGAGCGCGCGCAGCAGGCGCAGGGGGTCAGACGGCTGGTCCTGCAGGTGAAGGGCTGGGAGGACGGGGGAAGTGGTGAATGCAGCACACATGTGAAGGCGGAAGGTGATTTTTGAGTCGACTCAAAAATCTCCTGCAGATGAAGGGCTGGGAGGACGGGGGAAGTGGTGAATGCAGCACACATGTGAGGGCGGAAGCAGCTAGGCTCTTTGGCCCGCTATCTCCGAAGGCAAGGACGACCTGGTTGCTGAGGGCGTGCAGCAGGCGCAGCGGGGTGAGGCGGCTGATCGTGCAGGTGAAGGGCTGGGTGGAGTGGAGGGAAGGGGGGGAGACAAGAGGAGTCGGCTTTTGAGGCGAGTCAAAAGCACTGTGCAGAAGGGCTGGGAGTAGGGGAGACGAGAGGAGATTATCCACCCAAAATGATACCGAACCCCAACGACTGAAGATAGTATAGAAGTAGTATGGCTTTGACACTCTGTTTCAAGAATGAAGACAAGCAAACACAGAGCAGGGTCCTCGTTATATAACGCAAACGTACGTACTACCCATGGCCATTTTTGGTAGGAGAGGTCCGTCCGGGCCTGCTTCTGGCGGTTCTGGCTGGAGCGGATGTACGGACATGTGAGGCCGGTGTAGAGAGTAAGACAGGGGAGAGGACCCTGGTTATAGCGCGTACGTACCACCCATCGGTATTTTTGGTAGGAGAGGTCCGTCCGGCCCTGCTTCTGGCAGTTCTGGCTGGAGCGGATGTACGGACACGTGAGGCCGGTGTAATAGGGAGTGCGCCACGCGCGCTGCCACATGCCCGCAGCTATGTTGCAGGTGCTGTTGGCGGCAGGGATGTGGGTGGTGTCTGGAAGGGGAGGAGGGGAAAGGGGAGAGAGAGAGTCACATTGCATAGAGTGGGTGTCACTTGCCCGCAGCTATGGTGCAGGTGCTCTTGGCGGCAGAGATGTGAGTGGCGTGTGGAAGGGGAGGAGGAGAGGAGGGGGAGAGGGGGGAATGTAAAAGAAAGCGCTTCCATGGGTTTTCGTTTCCTCCCAGGTTCATGGTAGCGCATGGTTGCTCCTGACGTGAAAGCTCATAGCGCATGGTTGCTCGTGACGTGAAAACTCATAGCGCATGGTTGCTCGTGACGTGAAAACTCATAGCGCATGGTTGCCCTTTTTGCATCGTTGAAATCTGAGACGGGTGAGCGCCTGACATCGCACGTGGCAGCGGTAGCGGCGGCAGCAGTTACGGCCGTGACACTGACCGACATTGACCGACATTGACCGACATTGACCAACACTGACCGACACTGACAGACGTTGACCGAGACTGACCGCCGGGACGGTGTGTTGGTGGGGCACTGGGATCGTCCTACAGTTGAGTGTGGGAGGGCTACAGGTCCGTCCTGGGGGGTAGCCCTCACACACTGCGGTGTGGTGGGTAGGGCAGGTCCGTCCTGGGGGGTAATGGGTGTGTTACCCACCACAACAACATGCCCTTTCAACCCAGTCGGTAGCGGGCTGGGCCAACACGGTGGCTACTCGGTTTCGCTACGTGCGACTCGGCTCGGCTCCTAGCTAAAAGGCTAGCTTACGAGTTGATTTGGCTTTTGAGAATTCTCAACACTAGTTAAAAGGTCATCTTACGCAGTCGAGAGTGCGCGACCACCGAAGGGCCGGGAAGAGGAAACAGGAGCGCAGCGAGAATAAGGCAGCATGGAAGGCAGAGGGGGTGAAACGGACGAAGAGTTCGTTCCGATGGCGCCATGTTGGAAAGCCTAGGAGCGAATGATTAAAGGCAAGATCGGGTCGGGCCGGGTCGGGCCGGGTCGGATCGGGTTGGATCGGGTCGGGTCGCCCTGCAGCCTGTGCTCTCCAAATCGCTAGAACCGCCACGGTTCTAAAACGGTTTTACTAGTCCCCCCGGGTGCCCCCGTAGGTGTTTTAGACCGCCACATTAGAGTCCTCGTTTCCTGCCGCTAAAAGCCGCTTCATAACCGGCGCGGCTCCTCGCAGACTTGTCGCACTGTAGTACTCTACCCCAGGCCTGATATATCTCGTCGTTAGTCACTCCGAACTGAACCAATGCCTAGCTCCTCGCAGACTTGCCCTTCCTACTCTTCCCCAGGCCGCTAGTCGTTATATCTCTACTATATCTCGTCGCTAGTCTCTCCGAACTGAACCGAAGGCGCAGGTTCCCTCGAATCTTCCGAGGGCAGAGTGATACAGCAGCTTCGCGCCCTGCTTACTCGGTTGGATGGGAGGGTAGCTCCTCCCCCGGCACATGGACCGAGCGGATTATGGGACGTAACGAACAAAAGCTTTCCTACCAGAGTCAGCCATGCAAGAGAGCACACAAGAGGAGAGCGAATGGGCACTGCAGAGAAGGTTGTCTCAGCAGGAAAGCTGTTCCAGCGGCGAAGGGGAAGGGATGCGAATGGTGTGGCATTTGGGTTGACATCGAATTGCGGCCAACCATTCACACCGAAGCGCGAATTGCTGGGTTGCGAGTCGTTTCCAGTGCGCAGCAGATTTGCAGATGGTTGGAGACGAACCAGGAAACGCGTGTAAAACTTCTATACAGTAATATGGCGGATCGATATAGATTTCTATTAATGCAAAAAGCCTTTTCCAATTGCAGCTTGAATAGAAGCCAGCTTGGCTTTCTCCACTTGTAGCACGTCGCTATTTGGAGGATATTGCGCGCTCAAAATCTGATACGCATTGTGAGGGATAAGGGAAGGATGGGAATGAAACGAGTGAAGGGAGTGGGGTACGGGTTATGAGGAAAAAATGTGAGGAAATTAGGGCAGGGAACGAGATTAGGGGATAATGTATGTGAGGATCAGATAATTAGCAACATCCGATTTGAAACATTCAAACATCCATTTTGGTTGAAAAATGCATGACATGTATAGCTGAAAGGAATACACACCTTCAAGGCAGATGTGCAGTGCTGAAGAGCTTGTTTGAAATTACCAAACCGGCAGAGGAGCAGCGCCATGACATCCTCCGCCTGTTGTGTGCCC
Organism: Closterium sp. NIES-67; assembly: GCA_027943415.1. Taxonomy (NCBI): domain Eukaryota; kingdom Viridiplantae; phylum Streptophyta; class Zygnematophyceae; order Desmidiales; family Closteriaceae; genus Closterium; species Closterium sp. NIES-67. Next base: position 1,546 of record BQMB01000399.1, on the reverse strand, counting down.
TCCCCCCCCCCCCCCCCCCGCTCTCACTCACACACACATGCACAAACAGGCACACACACGTGCAGCTTTTAGTCAGACACACCTCCAGTCAGACTCTGCTGGCATCAAATAGAACCGCACTGAACCACGCGATTAACCAATGGCACCACGAGTTTTACTAGTGGCCTAGGTAGGAACATGCCCTAAGTGGAGAAGCAGGAGAAAGGGATGGCTAGTGAGAGAGGAAGGAAGCAGCTGGGGGCTGAGAGGGATGGAGGAGAGGAGGGAGGGAGGAAAAGGACAGTGAGATGTGAAGTGAGAATAGAATAAAGTCCAGGGTTGACTGGGTGCAAGTGACTTTTGAGTCGACTCAGAAGGGGTGGAGGGGAGGAGGGAGAGAGGAAGGGCTGAGAATTGTGAAGTGAGAACAGAACAAAGTCCAAGGTCGACTGGGTGCAAGTGCTGCCAGAGCGAGTCCTGCAAATGAGACACTGGGGACAGAGAGGATGCCGATGGTGTAGCGCAGCGTTTACTCTTAGCCTGATGTGTGCGAGAAATGAGGGAGAATATTAGCGTACCTCCGCCAAGGTGCGGTTGAGCGGGTGCAAGTGCTGCCGGAGGGAGACCAGAAGGCGAGATGCGCGAGACAGGGAGAAAGACCAAAGCACTGCTGCTGCAGAGCTGGATTCATCGCACCTCTGCCAAGGTGCGGTTGAGTGGGTGCAGTGCAGGTGCTGCCAGAGCGACCCCAGCAAGCAAGATGCACAAGACAGGGACAATGCCCGTGGAGTGGTGGAGCTCTCACTGTCTCTCAGCCTGATGTGAATGGGTGCTAAAGGAGGGTTACAACCTCACCTCTGCCAAGGTGCGGTTGAGCGGGTGCAAGTGCTGCCAGAGCGAGTCCAGCAAGCGAGATGCGCGAGACAGGGACGATGCCGATGGTGCAGTGGAGCTGTCGCTGTCTCTCAGCCTGATGTGGCATCAAGGAGGGGAGAGCACAAGCGTAGTGACACGCTAACAGGCATGGCATCCCTGGGAATGACTTTTGAGGCGCCTCAAAAGTGACACGCTGACGGGCATGGCATCCCTGGGAATGACTTTTGAGGCGCCTCAAAAGTGACACACTGACAGGCATGGCATCCTTGGGAAAGAGGTGTATTTAGGGTCAACTCAAAAGTCAGCTCGTAGTGACAGGCATGGTGTCCCAGGGAATGTCAGAGCAGCAGAGACCACAGCTGGCTCTCACTCATTTTCTATGTCATATTTCTGGAAACTTCCGGAAGCTTCCGGAATACTGAATATTCCAAGAACATCTCATCTGTGTCCTCACCTCAAGAGTTCCTCTTTAATTGCACCCACTATAGCATCCAGCTTCAAGCCCTTCTGTTCTTCGTCAACCCTGGTGGCCTCAGCGGACATTCCTTCACTTGACGTTCTCTTGCTCCTCCCACTCTTTCTCTCCTCCCTCCCCCCCTTATCGAATAGCCCATGCCCACACCGCACGCACTGCCACACAGCAGCAGTAGCAGCTGTAGCAGTCGCAGCAGCAGCTGTAGCAGTTGCAACG